>JAFIRS010000222.1:0-600000 GCA_018342105.1 Gonioctena quinquepunctata | reverse complement strand
TTGCTTATTGTCAAGAGACTGGTGGATGGCATTTCGAACATCTTATTCAACTGTTCTATATTGTTGGATATGAAGTTATTCTCTTATTGAAATTAAATATTAATTTTTGTTCACCCTGTACAAAAAAAATCTAATTAATTATTATCATTGAATGCAGTATTGAGAGGCCTTTCAGATGAGGTATCACAAGACATCTATTCCAATTTAAAAAAATTACCGATTACGTCACCATGTCAAAACCAGTGACATAACCTCTTTAGAATATACATAAAAAAATCGGCATTTTAAAATAAAAATCGACCTATTTCAGGATTTTCGTCAAAAGTACATGGCTTGGAAAATATCGAATTTGTTCCATAATTTTGACGCGCACTGTATATGTATTTGTGATGGCCTTAGTGACCTTCAATGTGTTTTTTGACGCCCACTTGTTTCTACCACCTTTTACAGGTGTAACTTCTTGTACTTGGTTGTTTTTTTCAAATAAAGATTATTATTATTATTATTATTATATCGTGGCCATTGTTCGAATTTGGTTATTCCCTGAACTCAAACACCGGTGAAAACTGTTATTATGTAATCATTCGGATTAGGGAAAGTTTCTTTTATTCGGTTATTCCCTGAACTCATGTTACTTACTGTGCATACTCACATAAGTTAATAATTCGAAATTATGTAATATTCTGCGACAGTTGCTTTAGTTCGAATGATTCCACATTATAATAGACCTGCAAGAGCCAACATTTTAATAACATTCAAGGCCATAACTTCTGACCCCGATGTAATTATCAATTACCGAAGAGGAAATGAGGCGTTGTCATTTGTATTCGATACGGAGACAATGGTTAGTTGTTTTTGAGAAAAATATTTACACCTTATCTCCGACTCACTGTCGAAGCTCAATGTCAATAAAAAAATATCGCCAAGGATTTACTTTGTGCAAAACAATATTAAAGAAGCGCTTCGATAGTACAATAAAGTAAAATTCGAATGCGGAGAACAGAAAATATGAATAAAACGCAAAATACTATTTTACGGGTGCCTAGCACAAGAAAACAAAGCTATTTCATAAAATGATACGAAAAGCTTCACTTACGTATACCTCAACACTTCTGGAATACACTTATTTCTCTATACGGTTACTTACCGACGTCTGATGTTCAACTTCGGGAGCAAAGCAGGAACAAGCCCCGATGCTAATTTTATCTCACCTTTTACGTCTTTGAATTTATCAGAAAATTGGGATAAGAACCATAGTAGGAAAGGCGCTTTTTTGCAGTTTAATCTAAGAACTGGGCCAGAAGTCTGACTAACGGCTTGTCTCTTGTCACAAAAATACTGTAATTAATCTGAGAACTGGACCAGAAGTCTGATTGACGATCTGTTGCTTATTACAAAAATACTAAGGTTTTTACCATCGCAAGTTTAACTTCTTTTACCCTTCCACTTCTTTTGCCCTTCCAACAAAAATAATCCGAAAATCTTTTCACCCATTTTTTATATGAAAAAACACAGCCCTGTCTTACGTTTGGTTTTATGCTTTTTTCAGTAGCGTTGGGTATGTACACCTATTTTCTAAACTGGGAATGTAACTTATTGCCAGACTGGAGTTAATATGAACCCCAAATAGTCAGGGACGTACCAAAGTTATTTTAAAAATGAATTCAATAACAATCTGACCCCAAAATCTATGTGGAAATCGATAAATAAAGTTCTTTACAATAAAAATCAACAAACATCAGATATCCACTATATATTAAACAACAACAAGAAAATTGAAGAAAAAACAGAAATATGTGATCATTTTAATGAACATTTTGTAACAATCGCAGAAAAAATATCTGGTAACATTACTAATATTGAAGATGATTCTTTATATAAATATAGTTCTTTATCTTCTATGTTTCTGGAACCAACAACTAGCCAAGAAATCGAAGAAATCATCAGTAACTTAGATTCTAGAAAATCACCTGGTTTTGATAATCTGAATGTATATATTGTGAAAAAGGTCCAATCAGAATTATCACCCATTCTCAGTATTCTAATAAATAAATCTTTTGAGAGTGGAAAACTAACGTAAAATATAAAAATGGCCAAAGTTATACCTATTTTCAAAAATGGTAAAAAATATGATCCCAATAATTATAGACCAATATCAATTCTCAAAGGAATATTTGGAATCAAAAAATTTTCTATATGAGGGACAGTATGGCTTTCGTAAACACAGTGATACAGAGTCTGCAGTATTAGATGTCATAACAGATATCCAATTACAATTAGATAAAAATAAAAAATGTGGACTTCTTTCACTGGATCTACGTAAAGCTTTTGACACTGTTAATCATAAAATTTTATTGAAAAAATTATATGAAATAGGAATTCGTGGAGTGGTTCATAACTGGTTTGAAAATTATTTATATGGTAGGAAACAATATGTTAATCTTGGAGATTATAATGGTTCTTTTAGAGATATATCTTGTGGCGTACCTCAAGGATCTATATTAGGACCATTACTCTTTCTAATTTATATAAATTCGGCTTCAAAATTGAAATTAAGCGGATCATTAAAATTATTTGCAGATGATACTACATTAATTTACAATAGTTATGACATAGATTCCATCAAAATTCATATGAAAACGATTTGAAAATAATTTCACATTGGCTAGATGTGCATAAGCTTACATTAAATATTGAAAAATCTTCGTTTATGTTTATAACTAAAACCAAACTTGCAAATGTTCAAAATCATACAATTAAATTCGGCGCTAATAATCTCAAATATTCCACTACAATTAAATTCCTTGGACTATATTTAGATGAAACTCTTTCTTTCAGTACACATATAGAAAATTTAAGACGTCACCTATCACCTATGGTTGGAATTCTATTCAGGATTCGAGACTATCTTCCTTTGAAATATTTAAAAACATTTATTTTTGTCTTTTTTATTCAAAATTACAATACCTTATATCAGTCTGGGGAACTGCAAATAAAAAAATCATAAAACCATTGCAAGTAATACAAAACAGAATAATAAAATGTATATTCAGATACCAGTACCTCGAACCATCAGTAAACTTATATAAACCCAATGAATTACTCAATATCGGAAATTTATATAATTTCAAAATCTGCTGTTTAATCCACTCTATAAAAAATTCTGCTAAACATTCTAACCTCACATTCACACAAATTGATTATATCCATGACTATAATACTCGTCAGTGTAAAATTTAAATCTATTTATATATTACTAAAAAATACAAAATTATAATAAGAGAAATACAACCTATTTTATTGATTTATACCATATGATAAAATAATTCATACACTTGTTTAAAAATATATCTTATTTATTTTGTAGTGTATCCCTAATATAAATAATTGTATTATTTCTTGGGATGATGATGATGATATTATAAACTTTCGCTAGCCGTTCTTAGTAACATAGCTCTGCAAAAATGCTTCGTTACAATGAATAATTTTCCTACATTTCCCGATTTTTAGGTTTTGAAATTGATATGAAGACGTCCTGTGGTATATTCATCACAATGAACCCTGGTTACGCTGGCAGAACTGAACTACCAGATAATTTGAAATCTTTGTTTCGACCAATTTCCATGATGGTGCCCGACAGTGGAATTATAGCTGAGAATGTTCTTTTTAGTGATGGCTTTCAAAACACCAAGGTCTTAGCAAAAAAGGTTCGAAATATATTCCCCTCACGCAAACAAGATTCAGTCAGAATTATGGATATTATGATTAATCATTTTCTCTACTGAACCTTAAGCATCAAATGATACTATCCGTTGTTGTTTTTTTTTTCAGGTCTTCACGCTATATCGTTTAGCTATCCAACAACTGAGCAAACAAGATCATTATGATTTCGGACTAAGATCTATGGTGGCTTTGTTGCGATATGCCGGAAGTAAAAGAAGGCAAATGCCGCACGTGCCGGAAGATCAAGTTGTTTTTTTGGCTATGCGCGATATGAACATCGCAAGGTTGACCGCTGATGATTTGCCGCTGTTTACCGGTATACTATCGGATATTTTCCCTGGAGTTGTCGTTCCTAATGTCGATTACATCGACATTAATTTAGCTATAATGGAGTACATGGAAGAGAACAATTTGCAGGTATGTTTGATTTGATAATATATGATAATGATAATATATAATATTTGACTAGATAATATATAATATTTGACTAGAAGTCAAAACCAAATTTATCTACCCCAGGTGAGAACGAACATTGCTTTAAATAATCCCTTCTCTAAATGTCTCCAATCATTTAACTTTCTGCCAAACTCCATAAAAAATAAAGATAGTTACTCCTCGTTCAAAGCGGAGGTGATGCGATATGTTAAAAGCCATTAAATTTAAAATATATATGTTCCGGTACCAGCAATTATTGCTGATTAGGAACAATGCTTTACAAAAATATTGACTATATTGGTATATACATGTCATAATTTTCATATATTTGTCTAGAATCTTTTGAAATATGTGGTATAGGTTAAGATTTTTTTTTTTGTATTGTAGACTTTTGTATATTAATTATTAATTGAATAAAAAAAGCATTATCTAAAAAAAAAAAAAATGTCCAAACATACGTAGCACTCTGCTATGAAGCGCTGTGAGAATCGAGAAAACATATTTTGAACATCCAAGTGTGGAGCTCAGGCCTTTTATAACTTAAAAATATTACTTTTAGGAATTTGAGAATTTCAACGTAAAAAGGTAGGAATTGATTTCATGGTGAGACCTACTCCACAGGTATAGTCACTTAGGAAGGTTCATCTCAATCTGCCTATTTCCCTCAATCATTTTCCTGAAAATGGTTGAGGCCAATCGGATCGAAGAACCACCAACCTATATATATACAATCTAACTTATTGCACAGTTGATAGTCCATCGAAAAAAAAAACTTTTAGAACTTCCTGTTTTGCGGTTTCCAAAATTTGGAATTAAAAAAAATAATAATAGGTTTCGAATTTTTAACCATTGAAATTTGTTATAAAATGGCATTATACACCCGTTATTTATGGGTGTACAAGAAGTTAGATTACAACCTGTGTATATGGAATTCCGTCTTCTAAGTTCTAAATGAAATTAAACTTAAAAAAAACGATGGCGCGGCCTGTCGGAGAGAGAGAGAGAGAGAGAGAGAGAGAGAGAGAGAGAAAGAGAGAAAGAGAGAAATATACTTTATTGTCTAAGATAATAAACTTCTTATTGACAAAGCATGTTACAGAATAAAATATAAAAAGGTTCAAAGGTGATTTTCCAAATATACATATGGATTTACAAAAAAAAATGCATGTCTCAGAACCAACTAGATTCTCTAAATATACATCAACTATACTTGATTATGTATGTTCTAATATAACAAACGTTTCTTGCAATGTCCATAAGGCTGCTTTATCAGACCATGAAGCAGTCCTAGCGGAGTTTAATTTGGCAGCCTCAAAATCAACAAAGAGGAAAGGAATAATCTTCTCCAAAAGAAATTTCCACTCTTTTCGACGCCTTTGTGTAGACACTTCCTGGTACGAAGAATAGTCCAATTGATCACTTTCACTCCACTTTAGTTGACATTTTAATAAAGTCTTTTCCATCGTTCAGGTTAAAAATAAATATAAAAAGAATTGGATCACCAAGTCATCAGCAAGGAACATGCGCTCATTACACTACCTCAGAAAGTTTTTTATGGATAACCAGTTTTTTATTGGGTACTTTAATCGTTACAGGGCAATGTACAGAAGGACAGTGAAGTCTGCAAAAAAGCTACACTACAGTGAGAAATTAAATAACTCAAATAATAAGTCTAGGGAAACATGGTCAATAATTAATGATCTTCGGTAGACTAACACCAAAGATTATAACAACCTCCAGTTGTCTCTAAATGACCTTAACGAGTATTACTGTTCAATTGGGAGGGATCTATCTGCATCATTTTCAGTTGGAGTATTTCCAGATTTTTTAAAGCAAGGTATTATCATACCTATTTACAAGGGAGGAGAAATTGACAATCCTTCCAATTTCAGGCCAATATCACTTCTACCCACGATGTCAAAAATAATCGAAAAGCTACTTAAGAGCAGAATGATGTCATTCGTACAAAAGCATAAAATATTGGTTCTAAACCAGTTTGGATTTAATAATGATGTACGCACCAGCGATATAATTCCTTTATAATTCCTTTATTTAGTTATGAACTAATACAAATGATCATTTAAAGAATACACATTAAATTTGGTCATATAAAATAAAACTAATAATAGACATGTCACTCATAAAACTACACATTAAAATTTGGTCATATAAAATAAAGTAAAACTAATACAGCCATTCCACTCATAAAAACTACACATTAAAATCAGTTGAAGAGAAGGGAGAAACATAAGTATACCTGTGCAGAATATTGAAATAGAATTACTAAGAGAAATTCTTTTTTCAAGCTCCAGCACTAGGAGAGTGAAGAAAAATTTTTAAGTTCTGTTTGAACTTGTTCAAGGAATCTAAGGATTTGATTTCTAGGGGCAGCTGATTAAATCTCTTCAGGCCTTTGAAAAAAACAGAAGTTTGTGTATGACTCTTTGCCACCAGTGGAATGTGGAAATCATTTCGTGATCTTGTATTGTGGGTATGCACATCAGAATTGTAATTGACAATATTTCTCAAATAGCTTGGAGCAGTACCTGATTTGATCTTAAATATAAATATTAGAGTATTATACTCAAAGAAGTCATCTATTGACAACCACTGCATTTCCTTTAACATATGCGCAATGTGTTTTCTCTTTGAGCATGTGAGTATGATTCTCATAGCTCGATTTTGAAGTTTCCTAAATCTGGACATTTCATTTTGATTGAGCAAGTAAAGTATTGTGGAACAGTAGGTAAAATGAGGTAATATTAGGGTGTTGAACAGAATAGTTTTGGCCCATCTTGTCAGAAAAGTAGAACATCTTTGTAAGTAGTTGATTTTATATGAAATGATTTTGATTAAATTGTTTGCATGTTCTTTAAATTTGAGCTGTCTATCTATAATTACTCCTAAATATTTAAATTTCTGTACCATTTCAATTGACTCGTCACTTACAGTAATATTTAGCTGACTCTCGCAAAACACTCTGTAATTATTTTCGTTGCTGATTATCATAAATTTGGTTTTTTGTGTGTTTATCTTCAATTGGTTAGAGGAACACCACTTATTGATATTTTCCAAAGTAGTGTTAAGTGTTGTTACCAACTCTTCATTATCTAAACATGTAAAATATATGAGGGTATCATCAGCGAATAGATGTATGGAACAATGTCCAGCTGCACTCACTATGTCGTCAACATATAAAAGAAATAACAGTGGACCTAAAACACTACCCTGTGGAACCCCTATGTCATTTTCGATTTCAAGAGACATCATTTTATTCATTGTTACTTTTTGTTTCCTATTTATTAAGTAATTATTGATCCACTCCAAAGCTCTACCTTTCACTCCAATACTCTCTATCTTTTTTAATAATCTCCCCCTATCTATTGTTTCAAACGCCCTTTTTAAATCTAAAAACACCGCCCCTGTAACAAGATTCTTATCTAGATTACTCTTCCAGTCGTTCAAAACACATTGTATTGCAGTTTCACAGCTATATTTCCCTCGAAATCCTGATTGCACACAGTTTATAATGTTGTTTGTCTCTACAAACTCTAATAGTTGTTCATATACTACTTTCTCTATAATCTTCTCAGGACAACTGAGCATATTGATGGGACGCAAGTCAATGGCTCTGTGAGAGTTGCTTACTTTTGGGACTGGCACAATAATTGATATTTTTAGTTCATCTGGTACCTTGCATTCTAAAAGAGATGTGTTTATTAAATTAACAAGTGGCAGAGCTAAGTTATTAAAACATTTCTTTATAATTTCTATGTTTATGTCATCTGAGCCTTTTTTATTTGGAAGGTTAAAAACAATGTTTTTCAGTTCATCTGTAGTAATAAGCTTAAAGTCTTCTAAGAATATGTTCTGATGTCTAGGTAAAACAGGAAAATCTGGACCAGAATCATCAATGTTGTTAATAATTGTTTTTATACTTGTTATGTAATAAGAGTTTAAATAGTCCGGCATTATATTTGGGTCTGAAATAATTTCATCATCAATTTCGAGCTGAAAAAAATTATTGTTTTTATTTTCTTTAGGAAGTAGTGAGTTCAATATTTTCCACAGTTCCCTAGAATTATTCCTATTTTCTGCGATACTGTTTTCAAAATGGTTCCGTTTTTCCTCGCGCATTACTTTAACAGCAATATTTCTTTTTTGTTTGTATATCTCCATATTTTCCGGTGTTCTGTTACTTACGAACTGTTTATAACATTTATCTCTAGTGCTCGTCGCATCTTTAACTCTGTCATTCCACCATTCTTTATATTTCGGATATATTTTAATTTTTTTCTTAGGGGCAATTTCATTAAGAACATTTATTATATTAGAATGAAAATGTAAATATTTTTGATTTATATCAGGCAGGTTATACTTCCAATTTACGAGGGACAATTTATAATTGATGTTGTCATAATCGATATTTCTACCTCTGCTCTCTATTTCCAATGGTTTTTGTTTAGTTTTAGACGTTAAGTGGATTATTATCATATAATGATCTGTGATTCTTGGCGTTTTTATAACTTTACTAATGTATTGGTCAGAACGATTAGTTATTACTAGATCTATAAGAGATCCACCATTTATATTAGGGCGGGTGTTTTCCCCAACTATATTCTCCAACCCAGCATCAATAACACATTGTTTCAATTTGGTACATGCACTGCTAACAGAATTCCAGTCAATATTGAAATCTCCTGTTATAATTACAGGGCAGGTTTTATCACAAATATTTTCTTCACACCAGTTTTCAAAGACGTTTAAAAAATCAACTATTTGGAGATCGGTATAAACATGTAATAATAAGAACCCTACCATCAACAAGAATTTTTGTTGTTTGAAACCAATATGCCTTTTGTAAGCAAAACTTCTGACACTCTATTATCTTTATACTATTTCTTACATACATTAATGTTCCCCCAGTATGCCTACTATCGCTATCTGCTCTAAGAATGCAGTAGTTTTCAATATGAATCTCACTATCATAAATGTCATTAGTTAAATGAGTTTCTGATATGCAAATTATTTCAGGCCTTTTCTGCAAGACTAAATTTTGTATTTCATCAAAATGGGCTGGTAAACTTTGAGCATTGAGATATAGAAGAAAGCTGTTTTTATGTAACCTATTTTCATAGCTGTGATTATGATTATGAATTACGGCCGGACTGTCTCTAAAAAATCAATGTTTCCACTGTTCTGATGCACATACCCACCACAAGCTTCATTTGTAGATATTTGACAAACCTCTGCAAAGGTACAATCGTGTTTGGCTTTACTTTGACTAGATTTCTTACAACTTTCCACTGTATTTAATTGTTTGATTAGATTTCTCTTCATAAAAATTTCTTTCACTAGACAATCTACTAATATTTTTTTGTTAAGAAAAGAATTGCTACGATTAATATTCAGCATTCTGACATGCTTTTCAGTTCTTATATATCTATTCATCATATTATTAAACTTACTTACAAAATATTCAGTTTCGTCTCCAAATTTTACAAGTGGTACTGCTTCCATTATAATATTTGTATTCGCACATAATTTCAATTTATTGAATATTTCATTAACTGAAGGTGATTTTTTATTTCTAAAATTATTCAATCCTGCAATAATTATAATGTAATCACTTTTTGTATAATTCTTTGCTAGGCTAACAATATCTCCTATGACACATTCGAAAGAAGCACCTGGCTTAATTATTGTTTCTATGTTGAAGAGACTGTTTCTCAATTGCGTATTAATCAGTGGCCCCAAATTTCTTCCTTCTTCATCGCAAAGTATGAGTATTTTATTCTTATTCTTCCACATTAGATTTTGCTCCATTCCTTCTGTAGGGATTTTTATTTCTTTGGTGGTATGTTCTATTTGAGTTCTTAGAACGCTTATATATCAGATGAAACGAGGGTGAGGCCGCTGCAGCAGTTTTTTGTGACTTAACTAAAGCATTCGACTGCATGAGTCATGAAATATTGTTACAGAAGCTCCAAATTTACGGCTTTCGAGGCACACCACTTAATTGGTTTAGATCTTATCTGAGTGGCAGAGCACAGAGAGTCTCACGGGGGGGCGAAATTTCTGAAAACAGTGTGGTGGGATGTGGCGTACCCCAAGGTCCAATTCTGTTCTTATTATTTATTAACGATCTGGCACATGTTGAGATAGATGGACAGATAACCTTGTTCGCAGATGACACCACCATTCTTTGGCATAATTCGGAGGTATCAAACTTGAACTCCACCATAAATAAGGACTTAGAAAAAATTAATATGTGGTGTGATAGTAATTTGCTGACTTTTAATGTGACTAAAACTATATAATATCTTTTAAGTGTAATGTAAATAATGTATATCTTGACACTGTGGAAATCAATAATGTGGGTGTTAGTAAATTTTTAGGAATACATATAGATAATAAGCTTACTTTTAATGGTCACATTGAAAAACTTGCCAAAAAAATAAAGTGTGTGTATTGTGTTCAAAAAGTATAGGAATGCAAATAATAATACTATTCATGACACTAGGCAGGGTCATAAAATTCCACTACCAATTCCATCTACAAGTCAAATAAAAAAGTCATTTAATTATAATGCAAAAAAAAATAACCATCTACGAAATACAATTAAAAACGTGATGTGAAAGAGAGTTGGCGGCGTGCAGACAAGAGTTTTTAAATTCTACAAAAAGATATCCTTGGGCAGGGAGCAAACCTGCATCCACATGATCACTAGTCTAGAATTTAAAAATTCTTGTCTGCACCCCGCCAACTCTCTTTCACATTATATATTACAGACACAAACATTTCCCTTCTACAATAAAAAAACTAGTAATTTTAAGACTTTTAAAAGATAAGCCAAAAATGTTTTTTTTTTATCTAAATTTTATTACTCTGTAGAAGAATCATTTGATAACAGATTTTAATTTGTTTTCTGTTTATCTGTGCATTTTCCATTGTTTTGTTATAATTATTGTTTTTTAAGGTTTTGTTTTAGGTTTAATTGATTGCTGAGACTTTATTTATGAGATCTTTATCTTCAATAATAAAGCATGTTTTTAATTTGAATTTGAAAATCACATGTAAAATAAAATCATAGCATGTAAAATAAATGTGTATATGATTACAGAGAATTTATAAAAAAAACTAATAAAATGTAGAAATACATACGGGGATCAAAATCACATGTAAAATAAAATCATAGCATACAAAATGAATGTGTATATACAGATTACAGAGAATTTATAAAAAAAACGAATAAAATGTAGAAATGCATACGGGGAAAGGATGTAGAAATACATACGGAGAAAGTTAGATTTTCCAATTTGTTTATTGATTCTGATATTATCATCAACCAAGTTGACATATTTTTCATTAGTGAACACAAACAGCATTCCTTTTTTGTGTGTAAAAGTTGTAGGCTTAAAATTTCCCTAAACCTACCTAATATTTCTATTTAATGAGTCCACGTACTCATGTTGAATTAGGCTCCATTCTATGGAGCGACTTCTACATTGCCATCGAAAATTGTACCGGCAGCTCCACAAAACAGAATCACTAATTCCAAGTTGGAATTTCCACTCCGGACTGACAGACATTACGACAAATAGGTAAAGTTCCACTCCCGAATCTGGACTAGTCAATACCAACTCTCCACTCCTCTGTAACTGAACCAAAATCGCTCATTTTTATATGCGCTGAAAGAAGCTCATTGAAGAACCCTTGATGATGTTAGTTGAGGTTAGCATAGGCTTCAAATGGTTAATCATCGAGTACTAGTCAAAAAACACTTAGCAGGTACTACATCCCATACTGAAAGGTTTACAGATTAGTAGTCGGCATTAAACGCACAATTATGACAGAATATCAACAATAATCCTGTAATAAAATATTTGAATTTTCAAATAATTGTAATGAAATATAATTCACGAATTGTTTTCTTTGCTTAGATGCTTTGAATAAATGCCTGGAGATTCTTCAATATTACTTGGGTGTCCAAAAATCAAGCAATATCAATTTTCGAAACAGATATATTGCTTGAATTGGTACTCCAGCTGCCGTCATGGAGAGTACCATTTCCAACGATCCAAATCATTCACTTGGGCAATAGTTAACCTGATAATGAAATATCAAATATCGCAATGAGACCAAGAAATGTTTTTTTTTAATATAAAGTCACTTTGTTCATCCTTTTTTCTCTAGAATGTCAACATAATATGATATCAATCAATCTCCATCTTCATTAGGCGAGTTGAATGATCCAACAATGACACCTATTTCTTAGTAATTAAAAATTGCTTCTCTAATACTATCTCTAAAATTCTCGAGAAGAAAGTATTTCATTCCGCATTCAGTAGTGTTGACATTCTCACATTGCTACTGATCGCAAACTTTGCGCAAAATTGTTCCTTTTGAAGTTGCAACTGAAACAGAATACCTTGAAAACCCAAAAGTGCAAATCAACATTTCTTATGCAATCTCAAAACAAGCCAGAAATAGTAATACTGAAAGAGAAACTAAATATAATGTTTCTCTTGAAAAACTTAGCACAATTGAAGATGACCTAATATGGTTACTCAGAGGTTGGGAATTTACTTACGTATGATAGCCTCCATCTAGAAATCGAAGCTACGCATAAACTTTTCTCAAACAAATATTGTGAATATTGGGGCAGCTAGAGATTAAAAAAAATATAGACCAAAGTCCCAAGTCCACTCACTTGACTTGCTCGTTTAGCAGCCTCAGGAGACTTAAAACCTGGGTAAGAAGCACTTTGGGGGAAAATCCCCTCAATGGTCTGGCCATGTTGAGTGTGCACAGAAAACTTACAAGATTTCCATAATGAAGTGGTCAAGAATTTTACAAAAAACCCCCGAAGATTATGTTTTAATTAAGTTAATCAAAAAGTGCCAAAAATTAATCTGTGCACACTCATTCATCATGGCCAGACCATTTGAGGCAATTTGGTCCCAAAGTATTTTGATTTTATTTTTCTAATAAATATAATTAATAACTTTGTTTACAAGTTCTAGTTATTGTACAGTCAAAAGCTCGGGAAGCTTTACACATTGGAGTTTGTACCGTTCTTATTTTTGTTTACATTCGCCGTAGGCCGTAGGTGTAAGTAAGACTCAAACTACAAACAAATGTAAAGCTTCATGTGCTCTTTACTGTGCATACAATTCATACTTTTCCCATCCTCCATATATCAACATGCCCCCCCCCCTGGTCCATCGGCTGACGACGCCCTTGATACCATCCGTCAATCTCTCCATAGGTAATAGAGTTTCAAATTATTTAGTGGAATCAACCTGATCAACCTGGCACATAAATTTAAAAAAATACCACTCTGTATTTTATGTATCTTTTCACAATCGACTCCTGGATATCAATAACGACTGCCAAGGTGAATCTGAATGAGACTTGGAAAATCTGTTGCTATTCCTCGCGTTATTTGAGAACATACAAATCCTATCAATGAGAATGTGGACAAAGCAGACTTTTACAGGTTAAATGATGTCACCAAAATGAAAACATTTTCTACCAATTTTCTCGGTCAGTAGCGTAGTCCATATAGTTGATATAGTAAACGGTCTACGAGATTCAATCGACCTATCCATGCTTAACAAAAAAGGTATAATTCTTTACACAGCTAAATATTCTGATTTCGGAGATTTTAGCAAAAAACTTAGGATAACCTTTCAACTCAATTAAGGAAAGGAATTTATTATTATTTAAAATTTGCATTAACATGTCAAAATGCTAATTTTAGGAATTGAATAGAGTCCTCAAACATTATAGGGGACTAAATTTGTTTATGAAGAAAACTCATAAGAAATTTTCTGAAAATCTTTTAGTGGTCGCAATTAACTATACATTAATTGAAATTTCGTAGTGACGAAATAAGTTTTTTGAACACTCAATTGAGGAGCAATAAATTGTGTCATCGATAAACGACACAGCCTCCTAATACGCAACGATATGGATGGCAATTGAAAATATATATCATAATGAAAGAACTCTTTTGACTTACCAGCTCTTCTAGGGAAGTATTGATATCATCTAAAAATATGTGGATATAAACATGAAAATAAAAAATATATAGGCACTTGCCTAAAATAATATAAATTTTGTATCCAATAATTAGATTATTGGATACAAAAAAGCTCCAGGGTTAGATAAAATAAGTACTGAAATTATTAAAGCGGTGAAATCAGAACTGGCACCTTGAGTTAATTAATAAATTCATCATTTGCGATTTTATTACCTGATAAAACAAAATTGATAAAGTGAAACCCATTTTCAAATCAGGAAATAAATATCAATTGAATAATTATAGATGTCTCAATTTTATCAGTACTTTCTAAAATTATTAAAAAAGTGGTTCATTCTATTAGATTATTGGTATATCTGTGGATACATCAAAATTATTATATAATGGGCTGTATGGATTTCGAAAATATAATGACACAGAAACAGCTGTTTTGGATGTAATAACTCAATTCCAACTTAATCTAACTAAAAAAAAAAAAATGTGACTTTCATCACTGGATCTGAGAAAAGCATTTGATAGAGTAGATCATAAAATTCTATTAAATATAATGTATTAGAGGGGTTGTATTTAATTGGTTTAGAAATTATTTGTTCAATATAAAACAGTTTGTATTTGTGGGAGAAATAACTGGCTCACATGAAAGTGTATTATGTAGTGTTCCACAAGAGTCTGTCCTTGGGCCGGTGATTTTTCTCATATAATATCTATTTGCGGGTGATACTACAATAATATACAGTGGATGTAATTTACAGGATATCAAAATTAGTATGATCCACTTGGTTAAAATGTCATAAGCTAACATTAAATTATGAAAAATCATCTTTTATGTTTATAGTCAAGAATAATACATCTATTTATTTGAGAGATCATATCAAATTAAATAATGAAAATATCAAATACTCCTCTCTACAATTGAATTTCTTGGATGAAAATCTATCATGGTCAAAATATATTGAAAAATTAAGAAAACAAATAGCCCCAATAACTGGATTTTTTTACAAAATAAGAAATTATATACTTTTGAAAGATTTGAAATCAATCTACTTTTCTTAAGTATATTCAAAGCTTCAAAATTTAATTACATTATGGTGATCAGCAACAAAATCTTTAATAAAACCATTGAAAATACTTCAGAATAAAGCTATATTCATACTTAATTACAAAGAACCTACAGGTAATTTATATAAACCAAGGAACCTACTTAATTCATTATATATAAACTCAAAATTTGAATATTCATTCACCTAGTGAAAAATAATCTAAAACATTCAAATTTAGTTTTTCGAGTTAGTAGTGATCAACACAATCATTCAACTAGACATTCAATCTTACCTCAATAAAAATAAAAACGATAATTGGCCACAATCAATTTCTTACAATGGTATAAAATTTTATGATTTACCAAATTCTCTAAAAAATACTTATTATTCTGTTTTTTTTTATCATTGAATCAAAATCCTGATTTCATTTATGTTTTTTTTTTGGAATAAAAATATATATTTTTCACAAATTTTCCAGATCCAAAAAAAAAAAAAAAAATAACCTCTATTTTTTAAATATATTCTTTAATTTCACATATTATTTATTATTAGTTTCATAACTAGTATCGACAAAAAAAAAACTGCAAAAACAACAAGAAAATATATGCAGCATTTACGTTCTGTTTATTTGGAAAGCTAATACAAAAGCAATAAATCGATTCAATAACGTGGTATTTTAATTTTCCAAGTTTCAACTACCAGTTGCGTAGTTGAGCTCGTTTGTATTCTTTTTTCAAAACGGGTTATCAACGCTCAACGTAAATGCCTTTACATTTCACCTAGCTGAAGCTATAATTTCAAATATATTGAAGGAAATCTTAGCTAAGGTCACCTAGATGTAGATTGTAGGGGGATCTATATGGCTTGAAGAACCCTACTTCGACCTATAAGGTCTTGGGTAGATTTCTCTGCATCTACTCAAGACTTAAGCCATTTGCAAAATAGCGCTTGGCAGTCTAAAAGCAAAAGTTCTCGCAGTAACGGCTCAGTTCACTGGCTGATCCATCCATTTTTTTGCGGTGATACCTCACAGGACGATGTCTGTTGAGCAGTCCCATTACCAGTTTCAAGTCGTTTTTGTCCAACTCAAGAAACTTTTTAGGTTTCTTTGACGACGGGCTCAGAAGCCTATTCACTTGTCTTTGCCTTGAGACCTTCTCCAGTGGGTTTTGTATTGGCCAGCTTCTCAACGCCGAAACTCTTCCTTAATATGTGCTTTGGAAAGACCACAAAAGGATTCTGGGCCAGGAAATTGATTGTTAACATTACCAGTTTCAAGTCGTTTTTGTCCAACTCAAGAAACTTTTTAGGTTTCTTAGTCCCATTACCAGTTTCAAGTCGTTTTTGTCCAACTCAAGAAACTTTTTAGGTTTCTTTGACGACGGGCTCAGAAGCCTATTCACTTGTCTTTGCCTTGAGACCTTCTCCAGTGGGTTTTGTATTGGCCAGCTTCTCAACGCCGAAACTCTTCCTTAATATGTGCTTTGGAAAGACCACAAAAGGATTCTGGGCCAGGAAATTGATTGTTTGCCCCTTCTTTGGCATGGATGACTGCTTCCTCATGGCCTTTGATTCGCTTGTGACCTGGCACCCACATCAGAGTGATCTGATTGTTCGTAGCTAGTTGTCTTAGGGGGAGTTTGCATTCAGTTTAGACTCACAAGTATGTGACTTAAGAGCTCTTAGTGTTGTTTGGCTGTCTGATAGGATATAGATGTTTGCCCCCTTGGAGCCTCTTGGCATTCTTGGGCGCAAATTTCTATAGCATGGATTTCTGCTTAGAAAATTGTTGCGGCTTTGCCTTTGCCTTTGCGCCTAATCGAAGATGGGGTGAGAGGCTGTTTCCTCCTCCTCCCGCATAGCCTGCGCCCCATGGTTTCTCTTTGTAACCCCATAGTGTGCAGGTATGTTTCGAGAGTTCACTGAGGCTTAGAAGGAATTTGACTTGATCTGTACGGAGATTGCATTGCGCTTTCGTGGTCAGAATATAGATATGTTCCTTTTGTACCCACTGTCTATATTCGGAATACAGTTGTGCACTTGCTGTGGGCGACCGTTAGGTGCCTCCTTGGATTTCATATATTTTCGCTCCTGTTCCTTCATATGTTTTTCTATACCAGACTATGTTTCCAGATGATAGTATTCCTACCTCCATTGATTTCACTTATGCATGTTTTGAATGGTTTTTCGTATGAGTATAGAGGAATTATGTAGTCAGATGTCATCTCTAGTTCGGCAATATGAAGTGCATGAGTAATTCTGGTATGGCCTGATTGGGATTGGGTTCTCTAGTTGTCTGTTTGATTATGTATGCGCTCATCCTCGCCTCTTCCATGACTGTTCAGTCTGGGGGTGCAAGGTTAAGGATGATTTCCATGGCAGCGGTCAGTGTGCTTTTCAAAGCAACAGGTTTCAATAATACATCTAGGGAACTCCTCATACATAATAGAACTCTCGAGTAAATGTTCGAATGGACTTCCATTTTGTTCAATACATAATTGACATCTCCTAAAGATTGACTGTCGCATTCTCTGTATCATGCATGCTGCTAGAATCCTGGCAGTTGAATCTTCAGCAGATTCTACAAGTGTTGAATACATTAGTGATTTGAGTTGAGCGGAGTCAAATCTGGAGAACATGCAGGCCAATGAATGGGCAGTGTCTGCCTATCCACAGATCGCCTTCATACTGATTATCCGTTGTATTCATAGGGGTACTTCTTCAAAAGCTCAGATATAACTTGTTTAATAAAGTATCAATAGATCATCTCATTTAACCGAGGAGGTAGTGGGGAGATATGATTCCAACAAAGGCTGCCCAAATATTATTGGAAAACTTCTATTGGGGGCCTTTTCGAAACATCCCATGGGTATTTTCTGCATTCAATGGGAAATTCTACTATTGAAATATTCGTTCCAAGTGAAACATGTCTGTTTATGTGCTTCTCCATCACCAGCATTTGAGCCATGACACCTTCTTAGGCGAAATGGGTATAATTGCTGGTCACCCCGTGATACAATGGATCGGAATACTTGCATCCTATGTAGAATAGTAATGGTATTCCGGCAGCCGCATTCACATTTCCTTGTACTTCGCCATGAATTCTGGCTATATATGTCACAGTGATAATCATTTTGTATTGGTGCTGCTGAAAAAAATTGAAACACAGAAAATGTAATAATTACCCTTTATTCATTCAAGTTGAGTAGGTTGGATATCCTCAATTTTTCTCCGATATCTGAATATTTATCTATGTAGAGTTTTGACTTTTTTGTTCAACATGAATAGAGGTATCAAATGGCGTTAATTCATTTACAGCAGGTATCATAACAAAATATGATTGGAAACATATCTGTGGATAGCTGTAATTACTCAAGTGGATATATAAACATTCGTAAAAAAAAACTCATTACGACGATATGATTCAACATCTATCGTATCAAATTTCGTTAAGTAAATAATCAAAAACGAAATTGGTGCAGTTTCAATGGCCTGCATCTCATCCAGGAAATATTTTGTACACACGTTTACAGAAACTTTCTGTTTTCAAAGGAATCAGCACACAAGTTTTTCGATGTCATTCTGACTCACCCTGAATATAAGCATATACATACATACAGGTTATAGAGCCAATCGATGGCTGTAATAGGAACTAATGAAAATTTCTCGTTGCTATGTAATGTTCTGAACTAGTTGAGGTGTGAAATTTTCCCGAATGTCTCAGGATCAAGTCGAGCTACGGTGATAATCTAAATACTATTCGAAGCATTTTGAACAAACATGTTGTATTTTAGCTTCCCAATTTAAATATTTCAGGTAATATTTTTTGAACCAACTACTACAATGTATTCCTTTATAGCAGATTTTCCATGAACTAAACGTTATTTGTTGTGTTCTCTAATCATTTGATTTTCTTCTAATATTTTTAATACAGTAAATGTAATATTTTTGATCTGCTTTCTTTTTTTTTTTCGGGGCCAACACAAACTCAATATTTGGACGTATGTTCAAAATATAGAATTATATATCCAGAAAAAGTAAGAGAAATTTCAACAAGCACTATATGATTCTGTCTTATTCTTATTTTCGTTCATCTAGCCGATTCCGATAGCCCTGACAAAAGTCATTCAGCTGTTTGAAACGAAGAATTCCAGACACGCAGTCATGATTTTGGGCAAAACTTGCACGGCCAAATCTGTAACGTGGAAGATACTACAAGGGGCGATGATCAAGCTCAAACAGGCAAACAAACCAGGTTTCAACAAGGTTCAAGTGTTTGCTCTCAATCCAAAAGCTTTGACCTTGGCCGAGTTGTACGGAGAATACAATTTGAGTACCAACGAATGGTTAGACGGGGTGATTAGCGCTATAATGAGGCTTACTTGTTCAGGTACCAAACATTTTATTCTACACTCAAATTCATATATTACGAGATCAACGGACTTCAATGAAAAAGCCTAAAGTGCATAATGTGCGCTACATTGCGAAGATAATTCGAACTAAAGGCCGGATTTTCAAGACTTATTTGGCGAAACCTTAAAATTTTTTCGGCAATAAAAATAGAAACAGGAATAAATTATCAAAACTTGTCATACAATTCGTCATCATTCTATGCAAATGCCTTAAATGGCATCCTCAAAATGATCTTATCCTGGTCGTATCGTTAATGCCGGCGATACCGAATGAAGAAAGCTTATTTGTACTCTATTACCTAACTGTACCTGGTGGACTGGTGGACTCATGGTTATTAGCAGTCAGTATATTCAATTTATAAGTCTACCACTCGGAAATAAAAAGAATCGTGATATGTCAGAATAAACATGTTTAAAATATAACAAATATAACGCTTCGAGTGACATTCACTCGAAGCGTCAAAGATATAACACCATTCCGACAAATTTTTACATATTTTACGTTTTTCCTTTAAAGTTAATGTTCATTTATCATCCACTCAGATTACTGACCCTGAAGAAGTTTCAAAATTGAAACGAAAGCTCGGTCCATCGTATTAAAGAGTTTTTCATAGTTCAACACTTGTGCTGACTGAAGATCCCCGTTATTCCCCACTGTTTATATATATATATATATATATATATATATATATATATATATATATATATATATATATATATATATATATATATATATACAGTATTATATTTTTTTTATATTAGGGTAACCTATTTAAATAAATATTTCTTCTTCTTCTTTATTGAAGATTTAAAAAAAAATCAGAACAGTAAGGAAACCGAAATAAAATGTAACTACATTCTAAACAAAAAAGTTATGGAGATTCGAATTCTACACAAGAAAAAAATGTAGGTTTTTTGCAGATCGATTTTCTACATTTAGTTCGTGTTTCGATTTTGAATTCTAGGCCAGTATCCTAGTCAGAGTCATTCCAAAGTTGGTTCTTCATCTACCTCAGGGTGATCTAAAATATTTCGTTCAACCGAATTTTCGTTGTGTGAGCTACATTACTTTCAGTTACTCTTCTGGTAACAGATGGTTTCAAGACTAGTATTGATAATTCACGCAAGGGTTGTTTTCTAGTATTTTTTGTATTGGTATTAGTTTTATACAGTGTGGGCCATAGGTATGGAATAAATTCATTTTTAGCGTTATTATGTATTTGTTTAAAAAAACTGAAACAGGTCGATTTCTATTGTCAATTTGACAATTTACAGTATGAACCCCCTTCTTGCACCCCCTCCGAATTATGAGCACCCCCTCAAAAAAAAATTATAAGAAGGAGGGGTGTATGGCACCTTGTTTGAAAGGGATTTTCATTCTCTGTTCAGCAATATTAAGTTTTTCAAATTTGGTGCAATCATAACTAAGAAAATTTATTTTGAAAATGTAAAATTTTGATACTTTACGTAGAATGGAGAAAATAATGTCACATAAAATTTAGGAAGTATTTTTCAATGGGCGAGATCTCTAATTTCTGGAACAAGTACCGCAATGTTCAGAACGGTGAGAAAAATGGTTGGATTTTTTTCCCATTTTTTTTCGAAGTAGTTTTTCCAAAAAAAATTCCCTAAAAATGTTCTTGTTTGGACACTGCAGAAACCGCGCCACGATGTGACGTAACAAGTTCAGATCTATTGCCGATCACCAAGAGCAACAGAGTTGTCAAGCGTTATTCATAATATTTCTTTACAATGTGAGCAGGCCGAAAAAATAATGACAGTATTCGATATACATACTTATTATTCAAGAATAACTAAATCAAGAACATCTACCAAAAGATAAGTCTTCATTTCAATATAACACATGCTGACACAAGTTCTGTTTTATCCATAGAATGAACAGAATAACATTTCCTCAGAAGTTTCGCAAAATAGTGACACTGGCAATTCGCAGATCGCGGAGAAGGCCAGGAACTACAGCGTTGCCAAGCGTTATTCATAATATTTCTTTACAATGTGAGTAGGCCAAAAAAATAATGACATAGGCACTCGGTATACATATATATTATTCAAGAATAACTAAATCAAGAACAGCTATCAAATGAGAAGTGTTCATTCCAATATAACACATGCTGACACAAGTTCTGTTTTATTCATCGAATGAAACAGAATAACATTTCCTCAGAAGTTCCGCAAAATAGTGACTCTGGCAACTCAGGAAAATGCCAAATCAATGGACTTATGACGTCAAAAGAAGCGGCAATAACGCTGTGTTTGAATGTTTTTTTTCTCCTCTATTGTCGGAATGCCTCTTCTATACCTGATGAACAAATTCTCCTCACCATTCGCCTTTCTACGGGATATCTCTTCCTTTACCGTTTTGAACAAGTCCTGCTGCATTAATTTCTGATCCTCGTTAATTTTTATAGGTGTATTCATCAATTTTTTCTTGGATTTCAATATTTGTTTCACTATTTGGTTATTTGAGAATATCACTTTAATAGGTCTATGTTTAGGACCACCTGAACGACCTACTCGAAGCACTTTCTCAATACTATTAACAGCCCCACTAATTTCCATCGTCTCCATTATTTTACCAATCTCCCTCTTATCCTCCTCAATTCTTTCACTTATTACACTGGATGATGATTCTTTTACATTGTAGATCATGACGTTGTTTGACCTCCTTTGTCGTTCATTCAGTTCTTCAAACATATTTTCAAATGAACTATTAGATGGTCTTTGACCTTTTAGTGACTCAACCTCTGACTTAAGTTCCTTTATATGGTTGTCTTTATCTGCTATTAAGGACTCATATGCAATCTTCAGCTGTTTAACTTCAGATTGCAAGTCTTTCATCATTGTTTTCAGTTCCGGTATTTGTAATAAACCATTTTCGCAATCCTCACAAAAAAGCTTCAGCTTACTGTCACCAGCAAGTTGCAGGCATCGCACCTCCGTAGAAGTCACATTGGCACAAGTAATATGAAGAAGTCTTTTGCAGCCATCACACCTGAATGAATTTTTATCATCGAATGCATCTTTCTTACATTTTAAGCACTTGCTCATGGTAATAAAACAATTTGTTGTCCCCCTGTATTTCAATTTGTTGTATGTAAACACACGAGTTTTTATTTTATGTTCACTTGTTTCACAGCTGCCTTATCTGCTTTGTTTTTATCACAAGTGTTTATTTATTTCTAATTTCTCTTTTTTGAAGATTAAAAATATAAAAACATCGTCGACTTCAACACAAGAATGGTGTTTAGATAGAAAACAAAGTTTATGTAACGATCCCAGTATGATCACAATTATTTCCAGTTATAGCTCTATTAATAAGCTTTAGATTGATATGACACACTCCAATCTTGTACTAGTTTATCACTCAAAAAAACAGTACTTTGCAGGAGCTGAATAAAACATTCACACCTGAACATATATCAACACATTATATCAACTGGTTGAAATGTCCAAATGAATATTTATTATTGTTGACAGAATATAGAAATAGTAGATACTGCAATTTTTGATGGATTAAAATCCGTGGCTACAAGATGCTGCACCGGCGCAATCAAAGTGTTTCGAAAACCCAGATCATGAGGTTTTGTTCGGCATGACTATTAAAAACAAAAGTTTGGGCGGAAGCCAATGCCGAACATCTAGGACGGCTATGAAAGGCACTAGCGCTCCAGGCCTTTTTAAAAAAATCCAAAACTTATTTTTTATTAATTAAACGTATTTCAAATAGTATTATATAATGCTTATCTCACAGTCATCACATTGTTGTCAATGCCCTACTCATCCTATTTATTCGGCAGGTCTTTTTTTTAACATTCAAAATATTCGTCGTTTGTATATATTGACGAATGATAGATTATAGTTTTCTTCTAATCTTGACTTCTTTGGGTTTGCAACAATTATTTTATAACATATGCTGTAGCCGACTAATTTGTCCGACTAATTTGTTCGGCACTACGATTTATCTACTCAATTCCACCCCCCAATAACATAAATGTTCGGCAGTTGCATTTTTTTGTTCGAAAAATTAAATTATAAAAAAAATTATTTTTTTTAGTAATTACGAATAACATAGCTAATCATTTTGTTCGGGAGTTACATTGTGTAATGTATTCACACTATTTGAGTAATAATCAATCT
Organism: Gonioctena quinquepunctata; assembly: GCA_018342105.1. Classification (NCBI taxonomy): domain Eukaryota; kingdom Metazoa; phylum Arthropoda; class Insecta; order Coleoptera; family Chrysomelidae; genus Gonioctena; species Gonioctena quinquepunctata. Next base: position 576,184 of record JAFIRS010000222.1, on the reverse strand, counting down.
CTGACTTCAAAGAAATGTTCAAAGTTGAAAAACTATTCATTTATTAAACAAAATTCATACATCATGACATCTTTCTTTGACATAAGCATTCTAAATACATGTACAGAGTATTCATATTGAGAATAACCCAACATACATCACACCTTCACCATTAAGATTTGTTTCCATTTTTTTATACATTCAATCTATCAGGTGCTCTGATCTGATCTGTCTGCGGGTCTTTCTCTAACATAATTATTTACATTCTCCCCACTTGGCATTCTACTTTCAGGAGCAGGGTTATTATTGATATTTAGGAAATTTTGATCATTTTCTTCCCGAAAAACTGAGTGTATTTTTATTGATTCCGACTCATTATCAAAATATATATTTATATCTTTGATGGAAAATATCTGGAGTCCTGATTCTTCTCGAAAAATGGTGGATACTTCACATTTCGTCCGTCTATTCAGAAATTTTGCTCCTTCCTTCGATCATAACGTCCCAGCAGATTCGGAAGAATTTCTAAGATACCTTCTGGTAGGTTTACATGAAGATTTAAACAAGGCGAGTGCAGAGATTCATCCATCACCAAACGATTTTGTTATCACGAATGATAATCAGGAAGCTTCCATTTCTTGGACAAGATATCTGTCTACTCATAATTCCAAAATTGTGGATACATTTGCCGGTCAGCTGTTTGTAATTACTGCTCCGTTACTTTTGAACCTTTCTGGGTACTTTCAATCCCTATTCCAGACTTGCCAAACGAAGTCGTGAATTTAACACAATGTATTGAACTGTTGACAGAAGAGGAGACTTCGACTAACGATGTGAGCCCATACTGTTCAACTTGTGGAATGAAAGGGAATTCAAAAAGATGATTTGTATACAAACATTTCCAAAAATTTTAGTTATACATTTAAAACGTGTTTCTTCGACTGTTGGCAGTAAATTGGACAATGTGATTAATTTTCCCGTACAAAATTTGAATTTGGACCAATATTCTGCTCAGGATGGAATGAATACTCTTTATAATATCTACGCCATATCTAATCATAGCGGCAGCATTTCCAATGGACACTATACTGCATATTGCAAACACCCTTATTCTAATTGTTGGCACCTCTTCGATGACTGCCGTGTATTTTCCAAGATTGATTCTCTCAGCTTCCAGGGAGCATGTGTCCTTTTCTATGAGAAAGTTGATGATCTGATTTCTAATGGTGTTGTGGGTTTTTCCGGGTTTTCCTCCAACTGAAACAGCAAATGCGCCATCACTTCGAGTCCTGGGCTTCAATCAAGATTTTCATCTTGATATTATTTTATATTTAAAACTTTGCTTTTGTATTTTTTAATTCTGAATAAAGTTACTATTCTCTTTTTTGGAATATTATCATACTGTATATCATTGTAAAATCTTTCCACTTTTATTATTTGATTGGCATGTCTTCGCCACTCTAAATTTCGATCATCCAATGGCGAACAGATATAATTTTCTCTTCCCAACTTCCTTAATATAATGGCTTTCGTCCAAGTTGATTTATTCGAATTTCTATAATTTTTGACATAAATTATTTCCCCTTCTTCAAGGCATACTTTTCTATTTCCGTTATGGAATTTGATTTGATTTTGTGTAGCTTTTTCCCTACCTGAACGAGTAAAAAAATCGAGGCAAGTTTTAACGTTATATTTGAACATTAATTCCGATGGTTTTTTACCGGTTACACAGTGCGGGATGTTGCGATACGAAAATAAATATTCACTTGTCATAGTAGATAAACTATCGTTTTTATTTTTTATATCTGCCGATAATCTATTAATAGAATTTTTAAATGATTTTACACCATTCTCCGCTGCTCCATTTGTTGCAGGGTGATATGGTGGTGATTTTATATGTGAAATACCATTATTCCTACAAAAATTTTCAAATTCTGCTGAAACAAGAGATGGACCGTTATCTGAAATTATCATGCTTGGTAAACCAAATCTTGCAAAACAATCCCTCAATTTTTCAATTGTACTACTTGAATCAATCTTCGATAGTTCATAAATTTCTGGCTATTTTGAAAACGAATCAATTATTATTAAGAAAGTTTTTCCTTTAAAAGGGCCTTAAAATCAATATGAATACTATCAAATACATTTTTACTCTCGCTGAATTTGATCAAAGGTACTTTGTTAGGTGTTTTTGATTTGATCATGCAAGAATTGCAATTTCTAACTTATTGTTCAATTTCACTGTCTAAATTAGGCCACCAAAAATATTGTCGTGCTAAAGTTTTCATTTTTACCATACCATTATGTGCTCCATGTATCTCATCCAATAGTTGTTTTCTGAATTTACTCGGTATTAAAACCCTGTACCCCCTGTACATCAACAAACCCTGATCTATACTAATTTCAGAAGCCCTTCGTGAATAAGGCATCAGTTGTTCATCTGTGACATTATTTGGCCAGCCATCCCTACTATATAGATACACTTTACTTAAAATTGAATCAACTCTGGTTTCCTTTCTTATGTGATCAGTTATCGGCGATAATACCATAAGTGCTTTAAAAATTACCGTTAATTCTGAAAAAAACGTGTTTTTTAAAAACTGCACGAATTATTTTTTGTTGTTGTTTCAAAGCATAAATTGCCGACTCCGAAGGAGGAGGGCAATTTTTTTAAACAACGACAAAAATAAACTTGTGCAGTTTTTTTCAAAAAAAACACGCTTTTTGCCAAATTTGTCACTGCTGTTGCCCTCACTGAGTGATTGGTAATTTTTTTTCTTTCCACGTCTAGTCTCACCGGGTTTGCTTGTTTCTTAGTCCACTTTGCTATCTCGTTTTGCCCCACAGGTATGTTTTTGAACCATTGATTTCTTACTTTCCAAAATGGATTGACAGTCACTTTCTATGGGTTCGATTTTAATGCGTAAAATAATCGAACTGGACAAAAATTATAGTTATTTCAATTCATTACTAACCACTTAGATGAGGCACATGGCTTGGATCCGCCTTGGGTAGTTTTTCCGAAAATTGGATTGTATTCAATTCTGTTTGTTTTTTGGCCTGAGTTAACGAGTTCTTCCTTGAAAAACTGTAGCTTTGCTCTGCATCCTTCGCCTCCTCTCCACGTCAATTCATACTCAAAACAAAACACTTCTTTTATCCTCTGGGGTTCCTTCGTCACAACTGTTTACAAGTTTTTTCAGTTCTTCGAATTTCAGAGCAGTTGAGACCACTTTTCTACTATCTTGAGCCTGTAGGTCTCTTCTCTTTGCATTTTTTGCGTCCCTTGCAGATTTAAACCCGACATCTTGGTATTCTTCCATAATCATTTTGGTGGTGATATTCCAAATAGTTTTCACGGTGCTTTCTTTGTACTCCTCACCGTTACTTTTCTTCGTGTTATGAGCCCAGTCCTTCAAGATTTTTGCAATTTCGCATACTGGCGTTTCTTGTTCCAATTTATATCCTCTTGTTGCACAAAAATCCATGAACTGATTCCAGACAAACTTCTTGTTTTTCTTTGTATTCAGCTTCTTTGAAAGTCCCGAAACGGTTCATTTTAGACATTAAATATGAAACACTGACTAAATTATAGTATCTGTTTACTTCAGGTACGCGTTGCTATGGTTGTAAGCCTCTCTGTTACTTCCATGGCAATCGCGAAACATACACTCCCGATTTTTAAATCGCGTCACTGCAGTTGAATTGTCACCTAGCGCGCTGAATTACAGCGATAATCCACACATAGTAGGTGGATTACCGCTGTAATTCAGCGATAATTCCACACCTCTTATGGACATGAGTGAAATTTTCTCAATAATTTCTTGCTCCTGAATGCCACTTTTTGCTAAACTGAAAACTGCTGTGGCTCTTGCTAAATGATTTGTAACTTTTACCTTCTTGACATCAATTCCAATATAAGTTGTGGATCTTTTAACTAGGAGGAAATAGTACTTTTGCCATCAGGACAATTCTTATATCAGGACATATCTTATATCTGACACTCATCAGGATTTTTTGTTTCTTACTATAACCTAATTTTTTTTATCCACCTTGACTTGTTTTATAAAAACAGGATTGTAATCACTTCTTCCTGTGAAGTTTCCTTTATGGCCTATATCTTTATCAAAATGTTGAACTTTGGCAATTACTGCCTCTCCACCTCTCCAAGCTAATTCGTAAGACATTACATGAAACAATTTTTCGCTCTAACCCAACAGGTTCATTTTCATCCCATTCTTGTTATATTTTTCATACTCTTCATTAGTGCAAGCAAAAGCAATTGTTTTTCTTTTTGAATGATCTTTTTGCAATTGTCGGCGTTTTGTATCACATGTAGCTCCCGCTCAAAGTCCGAGAAAGAATCAAATTTTAGTTAAAATTTGGCGAAACAAATCTCTTGAAGTTGTTTAGCGACTAAATTCCACATAATCTTAAACAATAATAGATAATAATTCGCACAATCTATAAAATTATATTCCATTATTTTTTAAACAATCTCGCACCTTCAAAACGGCTTCTTTATGATCATATGAGTTCCTTCTCTTCATAATTAACCCAATCCTCCAAAATGGCCGCCAGTTCTTCAATTTTTTCTGATTTTCCTTGGCAAAATTGCTTCCATATAGTAGTCTTCAATCTTATCCCCTTTTTTCTTATTGTTTCAAGGTTTTTCTCAAATCCCGACATTTTCACAAAAGAATATTCTCAATGAAACTTACATACACCGGGCTACTGTAATTGTCAACTTGTCAAAGCTCACTTTGGTAGTAACGTCATAATGCAGGTCATGGCTGTCTTAATTGGGCCTTACAGAATTTTTTTATCTATATCCTAAATGTGAAAAAAAAACTTACACAATCTCCCTCAAGTTTGAATCAAAATCCGGAAATTTTTTCTTGGTCGAGAATATAAACAAAATCGGAAATAATTCATGCTCCAGGGAGATTATAAGTGAAAACAAAATAGAATTACCCAACACAGTAACCCCCATCGTTAGACTTGAAATCATTCTAGATGAGTCCCCCGACCAGAAGTGGATCCTATTCGATGGTCCCGTCGACGCAGTTTGGATAGAAAACATGAACAGCGTGATGGACGACAACAAAGTTTTGACTCTGATAAACAGTGACAGGATAACGATGCCAGAACAAGTATCCCTTCTTTTTGAGGTTGGTGACTTGGCTGTCGCCTCACCTGCCACAGTAAGCAGGTGCGGAATGGTTTACAATGACTACAAGGATTGGGGATGGTGGCCTTATGTCACGTCTTGGATCAATAGTAAGAAGAAAAACGGAGAAAAGTACACGAAGAAAGTAAATAATGATTTTATTTTTTTTATTATCACAAGTTAATGCAATTGACAATTAGATAACATTTATTGCTAGAACTATTGTCTAAAGGAATATAGTCAGACAGTTTTTTATTGGATAAGATATCCGATGTCCGAGTAAGATGGAACGAATTTAGTACGAATCACATTTTATATTTTTCCTCATTTACTTTTTCTAAGAAGAAACGGAAGTACTTACGGTTTTGAACGATTTCCCTGAAAGTTCAATAGAGGGCTCTCGCGAACTGCATCCAATGATTTTTCCACAAAAATTGGCTGACTATATATCTTTAGACAATGCTAGAACTGATTTATAAATTATTTTCACAAATATGTTTAATTTATTAATTACGTTGTCCTGTCTAAATGTGTAAATTTCCTCATTTTTTTTCCTGAAAACTCTCGTCAGCGTATTTCATTTTTCCTGTTTTTTTTTGTTTTGCCATCTATGTTATGCCTTTGACTTTGCCCGCTTTCTGTTATCCCGTTTTCCTTTAATTTTTTCTTTCCGTTACCTCGTTACCAAGTTATCCAGTTTTCCCGTTATCTCATTTTTATCCCGTTTTTTCGATTTCCTGTTTTTCCGTATATTATTATTTCGTAATCCCGCTTTTCCGTTACCCTGTTTTCCCATTATCCTGTTATCGCTTTCTCCCGTTTTCCCGTTATTCCGTTATCCCCTTTTTCCGTTATCCCGTTTTCCCGAAAAAAATTAGCCGAATGGGTCCAGCCTTTCTCAAGTTATGAGCTTACCAACACAAACAGACATAATTTTCATTATATTTTCCTGAAAACTTTTCCAGACAAAGAAATTTCCAATAACTTTTCTAAAAATTATTTCTTTTCCTAAAAACCTTATTCGGATTAATACGCCCATTCAAAAAACAATTTCAATCCAGCCTCTGTTTTTATAAAATAAAAAAAAATGTTTTCCTGACCGGGATTCATTCCTGTGACCTTCTGCTTGGTAGGCGACACTGTAACCGCTGAGCTATTTCCTCTATGGTAATGAATGACTCGATAGTCTTTCGCCAAATTTCTTATATACCCGAATTTCCCAATTTTCGGGCAACTTTCCTATTTTTTTACATAGATTGGTTGAGGGCACCGTTCGCTAATGATCAGAAATTTGTAGATGAATGTAGAATATCGAATGTTGAATGTTGATTATCGAATGTTGAATATCGAAGGTTTAATTTCGAAAGTTGAAAATTGAATATTAAAAGTTGAATGTTGAATATTGAAAGTTAAATGTTGAATATCGAAAGTTGAATGTTGATTATTGAAAGTTGAATATTGAGTCTGGAGAGTTCAACATTGAATGATATTATTGAAAGTTGAATGTCTAGAGGTAAAAAGTATTACATTTTGAACATAGCATTTTCATATGGGGTAGACATATAATAAAATGCCATTTTTTTGGACGAAATATATTTTTTATTATCATCCGCAAGGGCTCTAGAACTGTACCATAATTATTTTTCAAGTGTGCACTCATAATGTTAACAAAGACATCTTAAGATTCATTTTATATTCGAATAATCTACCCTGGGCAGGGTCATTTTTATTTAATAATAAAAAAAATATGTTGACTTGACGATTGTATCATGATTCTGAGAAAAAATTTGAATTAAACCGTAGATACAGGTTAGTTGAGCATTTTTCTTTTCAAAACAGTCTTCGTTTTCCTCTCATTTATTATGAGAACATCGATTGTATCTTTAGTCATTTTAGGATTTTTCTCAAAATTATTAAGTGAAAAGAAAAGATTTTATTTTAAAAATGTCTGAGAGTTATATTACGTTTTGAGCCGGTGTTTTATTAATTTTGTAGAGAAAAATAAGGTAGTTTATGGGAAAAGTATGATAAATAATGATAAAACAGTTATTGATCACAGGAGAAATATCCGGAAATGTTTCCATGGTTTTTTAAGGATTTGCCAAACAAACTGTTTCAGTAATTCAGAGTCACTTTGTATTTCTATTACAGATGACGGGGTTGTTTACTACTTATTTATCGCCGATTCTCGAATTCAAAAGACTCAATTGTCGAGAGAACGTCGAATGTGCTGAACTCAATTTGGTCATATCACTGTGCAAGCTTCTAAATGTGTATGCTACAGATCGTAATGGTGTGGATCCAGCCAATGAAGAGCAATTTGACGACATGGCCAAAGCTTGGTTCCTTTTCTGGTAAGTAATGATTTATTCCCTTAAAAATTTTAGAAAATTTCGAAAAAAAAAGTTGCATTACATATTTTGATATAGTGAGCAAAGGCATCAAGTTAAATGATTAGCAGATTTCGAGGAGTAGCCGTTTTACTTATTGATGTTGAATGTGAATATTTGGAGCGCCGATATTTTTCCATTCAACCAAAGAAGGAATTCCAATGGAGAGACTAGGGCTCGTTTACCCGCCGATTATCTGAACAATTTTCCAGAAATATAACCTATTAAGGGACCCAAATCTCATATAGATCCATATAATGTGAGAATTTAGTTTTATCAGACTTACCCTAATGCAAAATAAAGTTCAAAGGGGAAACGTGTTACGCCTTTGGGACACCCATGTATCTTCCCTAATTATTGGACAATAATTCTGAACGAGCGGTAGATATAATAAGAGGACATTAAATTTATTACCAACACAAATTTTTACTGAAAAATTTTCAGCTCTGAAAAATCCGAATTTATCCCCCTTCTCATGGAGACACTCCCGTGTCTTCCATTTTTATAAAAGTAAAATACTAAAATTCTCAGTAGATATACCAAAGCTGTGGCAACATTTTTTCTGGGGTTGATCTGAGTGACATACAATGCGCGCCAGGGAAATACCGATTTTTGCAAAAATAATATTAAGTGGTGAACTAGGCTCAAAATTTTTACGGATTTGTGATGAGTGCATCAAATTTGATACCAATACTGTTTTTTGTTGCTGAAAAAAAAAATACAATTCTGAGGAATCCGAATTTATTTCACCGGGTTGTTTTGAGCTATAATATCCCTAGGACATTGATAATATTTTGTCAATCGAAAGCACGTTTCCTTTTCTTTGACAAAAAAATAAAATAATTCGCAACAAAAATCTTATGGTCACTATAGTACTTCTCTTGTAAAAGTTTGCACGAAGCTGTCAAAGTCTTGGTGTCATACTGATTGAAAACTACCCGGAGTGTTGTTGTCAGTTAAATGTTGATATGAGTGGGTGATTTGTGTGATATGACAAAAAATAACAAAATTCAATTAGCCGTTGGAACTGTCCAAAATTTTACATGAGAAGTGATACAAATTCAAATTTTTCGTAGCAAATTTTTTTTTTAGCAAAATCGTTTATTTGTGTTGAATTTAATATCCTGATAACGAATCTGTAAAAATGTTACCAGTGTGAAATTAGCAGCCACTTTCTCCCCAGCAGTCAAATGACCAGTGGCGGCGGTTATAAATAAAATAATATTGTATTGAACAATTGGTGATGAGTTTCTCACAGCTATCGCCTGTCGCCTTATATGTGATGTTTATATACATTGCCTTATGAACCATTACTGACCAAAGAAATAAATCTAAAAGTAAGAACATTCCTTGAAATGATATATATCCAAACAGTATCAACAATAGAAATGATTATAACAACCCTTTTTAACTTTGTTCGTAGAAGTAATAATGAAAACTGATCTTTACATGCTACCATAAAAATACAATAAGGCTCATATACTATAAGGTGATCTTCTGAACAATCCAGTGTATTAAGGTGGTTCCCCCACGAGACAGTTGAATTAGGAAATCATTAACATTTGGCATACGTATTGTTTAACATGTGAACAACACCTCTATAAAATTTTAACAAGTTTCACCATCCCGAACTCGAGATATATATAATTGAAGTTGACTCAATTAACACGTAACATATGGACCATGCATAGGCAAATAGCACATTAATAATTCTTCCGTTAGTACTAAAATTAAGAAGTTTATGAAAAACGAGGAGGAGCTAGAGCAGGATATCACAGATATTGTGAAAAAAAATCAAAGTGATTGACCATCTAGTTTGACAGATATAATCTCAAGAAGTACTATGGTTTAGGCTGCATACGATATATTTTGCAAGCGAACGAGCGAATGGTAGGGAACGGAACAGAGAGACGGCAACAGTGTACGTACGGCCAGGCGCTCAGTTTGAACAGCTCACTTGCGTCGTCTCTATAGGCAACCTTTTCTGTGTGTTGGGGCATAGCCCGGATAGTTATGTCAAAAAGTTTACTCGCAATGTCAGATCAAAAATACTTTTAGAATAAATTTTACGAAAGCAAATGATATTAGTACTATATTTACTGGCACTGAGTACGTATATATGGGCTTTACAAAGTTATTGATTACGATCCGAACAAATTATCAAATTTTTATAATTGTCTCTTGGGGGAACCACCTTAATGAAGAGGGAAAAAACATGAGAGATAATCCTTTTCCGATAACAACGAAATCACACACCTTCATCAACATTCGTACAAGCAAAAATATAAATACAATATTCTATAAGTGTTGACTATAGTTATAATAAGATAAATATAACCTTTTTCTGTTGATAATCCTATAATTGTCTCGATACAATAATTCATACACTTGTTTAAAAATATTTGTTATTTATTATGTATTATTCTATCCCTAATATAAATAAATGTATTATTTCTTGGGATGAATAAAGTTGCAATTATTATTATTATTAAGACATATATATGTATATATACATATATATATATATATATATATATATATATACAAAACTAGGGATATTGGGGCAAGCAGCAATGAAAAAGTAAACTCTTTAAGGTTTATCCAAGCTTTCGGAAATGTTTATTTCCATCATCAGGGAGAAACTTTGTTGAGGTTGGTTTCAATGATATCAAACATATTCATCTAACATAGTGATACAAAAGAAGAAAAAAACGTAGATCGAGGAATAAAACGAAGTTCAAAGTTACTACAACCACATTAGCGTTGTTTAAAATTATATAAATATAAATGTCTACTCTATGTGGTGTGACAAGTGAAACACTGTTTCACTTGTCCGAGACTGGTCCAGTGAAAACGAATCATATTATGTAGATCTATATGAGTTCTGTGTCGCTTGCTAGGTTATTCTTTAACAAAATTATTCAGGATAGGGTAAGAAGCATTTGAAAAACGGCAGGGGTAGGTGAACAAGCACTTTTCCACTCTTGATAATGAAGTGGTATGAATAGTTGACCTGAATTTTAATGAGATGGATTAAAGAGCTCAAATATTGAACAAAATATTTTTTTTTATTTATTTTTTTTTTAAGCAAATGAAAAAGTATCCACCATCCTGATCTGGCTGATTCAACCTTCAGAATAACTGTAATCGATTTAAATTCCTTTTTCTAATAGAATTTTTGGTAGAGCGACTCCCGATTCCGATAAATGAGCACTTTTGGGCTGGTCTCTTCTTGGTCTTAATAAAATATGATTCTTTTGATTATAGTTTAATTTGGTCTGTGTGTTGCACTACTGATGAGGAGGGCAGAAAGAAACTGGATGTTTTCATGAGAGAAAGAGAAGGCGTGTTTCCTTTGAAAGACACAATCTACGAATATTTCGTCGATCATCTAAACGCTGGCGTGGCTCCTTGGTCGGACAAATTACCGTACGGTTGGAGTTATGAATCAGGGTAAGCGTTATAATGATAATATTGTATCAATCGGTTTGAGATTCGGGACAGATGAACTTTCAATGGTTTAGCTCGAAAGATGATGATTTTAATTATTGGATACTTATTTTTAGTTAATTTAGATAGAATCTTGAATTGGAAGTATCTCCGATATAGAATATTATAATGGATATTAGTAAACAGTGATGATCGCACTCTGATAGTTTTTAGTAATGAAACTGGTGGCCTAACAATATTTATATTATACTTCTCTGAAAACACCTTATTTTTGTCCATCTTTGCAATAAAGTAAAATGCACGGAAACAATTTTTTCCGATCTCCGATTAATTTATGTACCAATTATTTGGTTTCAAAAAGTTTGCAGCGCGAAGTATTCATAAACGTTGGTACTAATTAATTTGATTGGGCAGTGATTGGTTGGTAAGTAAGAACTTATCAAAGTATTTAATTTTTACAAAGTATTCATAAAAGTAGGTAATTTCATTGGACAATGATTGGTTGGTAAGTAAAAACTTGTCGATGTATTAATTTTATTACAATTAACGTGACAAGCTTTTTGAAACGAAATAATTCAAGAAAAAATAATTAAATCATTGTCAGCAATGACTTAAACTTATTTTATACGTTTTAAATAAAAACTTGTCTTTAAAAGGGTTTTTTATTAGTTATTTTATTTTTTGCTTTTTAGAAAGTTCGCCTTAATCTGTTCATTTCTAATAGAGCATCGTTATTACAAGGTATCTTGCCTATAAGTTTTGAGCTGATAGAAATCATGATCTCCGACTCAAAAATCCCCACACACCAATTTTGAACAGAATCTGACCATAATCACAAAACTCGTCCGCCATCCTGAAGTCGCCATCTTGAATTCATAGATTTTGACAAAAAATTAATATCCGAACCTGAAAACCCCTACATAGCAATTTTAAATAAAACTTTTCCTCCATCTTGGGGCTGCCATCTCAAATAAATAAATTTTGTCAAAAAATTCAAAATCATACCAATTTTGAATCAAATCGGATCATAATCACAAAATTTGTCCTCCATCTTGGGGCCGCCATCTTTAATTTATTAATTTTGACAGAAAATTCATAATTTCCGCCCCGAAAACTTCCACATACCAATTTTGAATCAAATCGGACCATAATGACTAAAAAGAATTAAATAAAAAATATAAAAAAAAATTAAGACATGCTTTCATACATTATTTGACCTAGGAGATTCAAAAGCTTGCCGCGAATATAAAAAATAGGTATTTTTACGGGGCAAGATTTTGAATCTACTACTTACCGAATAATCTAGTCAAACAATTGAATAAATTATTTTTTCTTTTTAGTGCATTTGTATAAAAGTTTGTCTTAATTTTTTTTTATCATTTTTATTTCATAATTTTGAAAAATCTGAATGAGTAGAAGATACAAGTTGGTTTCGAATTTTTGTTTTTAAATCCGTTTTTGTTTTTCATACTTTTGTGATGGAAACAGATTGTATCTTTAGTTCTTTTTTTTTAATTGTGATAATAATTATTGACAGTGCCGGTTTTAGCACTATCAGCGCCCTGGGCGGGATTTCTACGGCGCCCCCTAACTTTCTACGGCGCCCTCTAACTGCAATTCAAACCAATACGAAAAAACGCAAAGGATATAATGAAATAACCATTTATTGTAAAAAATAACCATATATTAAAAAAAAAATACTTTTCTAGCCTTTCTATCGGCGAACTCTTTTATTGAGTTATCAAAGTCGATATTTTGAACAATTTCATTTTCGATTGACAAAGTTGCCGAGTTTGTCAATCTAGATTGAGATATTGACGATCCGATCAGCTTAGGCTTAGAAATACTCCTCTACCCACTAGCAACCGTTACGGGTATGGTCAATAATATTCGCAATGCTATCCATACATTTGAATATAGTTCTTGTAAGTTTCGATCTTTGATAAGATTTAAAACAAAAACAGGAATAACCACATTTTGATCAGGCAGAAAAGATTCCAGACTTGCGAGTTCATCACTCATCATATATATGGTTATCTATATTCGATTTAGAGTTTAGAGAATGTTGACACCCTGTATCTTGAAAACGTAGCATTACCGGACCTATGTTTATATGAATTTTTCGTCCTGGAATTACTCGAAGAATCACCCCTTCAAGTTGGGCCAGGTACTTACAAACACCCTGTATAAAAATGCGCCTGCGGCGCCCCTTCATATCTGGCGCCCTGGGCGGTCGCCCAACCGCGCCCTACCCTAACGCCGCTACTGATTATTGAACTTTTTAACATTTTATAAGTTGAAGAAATAAAAGAAGGCATGTTGCTTTTTTACAAAATGAAGTTATTTCAAGTTTCTATGCAAGAAACGGATGGAAGTCTATTTGATTCCCGTTCTAGCGACAGAAGTTCTATGATCTGAGTGCAAAAGGATTCGTTCATTTAAAGGCCCACTAAGCTTCCCATCTTGAATTTTCAAATAATTTTATTCTTCAGAAGAATTTGATAGGGTCCCTACTGACAATTAAGTCCTTGTTCTCAGTATCAAAAAAAGTTCTTGTCTCAACCAATGCGATCTCACTATACCAAAATCACTTGTGCTTGAATGAAAATGTGTCTTCTTCTTGAAACGAGGTGGGCTGGTTCCGGAGATTCAGCTGGGCATGCCGATTTCTCTGAATAAATTAAGTGTCATGATCCATGATTACAGAAAAATCCTCATTTCTGAAGGGGCTACACAATATTCTTTACTATGAACTTAATAGCGAGAAAAACCAATTCACTAGGAGAGATAAAATTCATCCACACGAAAACAAGCTGATATGGTATAAGCTCATTAAAAATAGTACTTCATTTAAAGATAAGAAAGGCAATCAAGAAATCCTAATAAAATCCTTTTTTAATGGCTATTAAAGTCCGCGGATGATATATCGCCGAAACACAGTCATAACTATCAAAATTGTTGACATCATGTCATCATAAAACGTTGTTATTGAATCAAAATAACAGAAAAGACGCGGATAAATCTGTAGATAATTGACAGCCATTAAATATAACTCTTCCTCGAAAAGGCATAAAATTATGTTTTATATATTTTTTTTTGATGACAGAAACAAAACAAACCCATCAATTATGACCAGTTGAAGATAACGGGTATGGGGATGAAAATAACGCATGACGCATGACGTGAGCTAAGGTTGAATAGTATAAAAAGCGCGAGTTTTCATATCAAAACAATCAGTCTTAGAACAGTAACCAAGTATCATAGTCGTTACTCCGGTAATATGTTCCTCTCAAAAGTGAGGTTCAGAAGTTCATCGAATCACAGTATCGTACAATAATGATGAGAGTTTCCAATCAATGTAGTGAACTTCAGAAAACATTAAACTAAGCAATTGCAAACCAATTCAAATCAATTATTGAAGCTCCAAGTGAAAGCACGAGTGAACAGTAGTTTTTCCAAAAATTGCCTATTCTTGTCAACGCTTCCCGAATCGAGATAAGTCAAGGGAAAACCGCAACTCCATAGTTCATGATCTCTTAGAAAAACCATAGCCATATCGCGCTATACTAATATACCGGGCGACTAAAATAAAATAACCAATTGACGCGGAATTAATCGAAATAATAATAAAATCAAAACTAATTGTCGCTTAAAAACCTACTCCAGTGAATAAGTGTGAAACAGGGTGAGTCCAATGTTTTGTTTTCTGTATTTATGTTTATGGCAAACCCAACCTTTTATAATGTGCATGTGTCTGTAAAAGTATCTCCATCGTTTCAAGTTAACAAAGATATCAAAGGAGAATTATTCATAGCCGTTTGTGTGGCAATTGATGTCAAGATTGTTTTTTAGTAAATCTATTTCGATTTTGTAGCCAACTGTAAAATTAACTGCCCATAAGCTACACTATTTTTTGCTGTATGAATATTGTTTGATATTATTCGTCTATAGAATGAATGAAATAATTGTGTTTATTTACTAAATATATATGTACATTCTTAACATTTTATGAGTGCATTTTTATTTTTTTTTATGAATACTTTTCGAATCCTTCTGAACAGTAGTATTTCCTGAATAAACAACCCAACGCTCCAGTATTAGAGAGAAATGAGATTTGTTCTGTAGCCGCTCCAGAGACAGTTTCAGTTCGACCGTCTTCAGATAGTCGATGCTCTCAATACTGTTTTTCCCAATCTAACGAATAATGTCTGGTATTACAGGTGTGGTGTGGTAGTTCACAACACCCTGTAGTCTGTGCTACAACATTGGTTGGTCAGGTGTGTGGTTTTCACAACACCCTGTATAGGCCAGGCTTACAACATAAGCAATTTCTCCTGTTGAATCTCTTTGACATCTTCAGGGTTCAGAATGATGGTAAAAGTCAATATCTCTGCTATCTCTGGCATTGTCCAATTGATGCTGACTGAGTGCTGCTGATTCCTGGAGAAATAATATATTTCAAAAATATTTGTTGAAAAACTTGTATAATTTGAAATATTTCACAAAAACATATTGAATACTAATCTAAAGAAAAATAATTATTTCAGACCAGTAAGAGTTTTCTAATCGATGTTATTTATTCAACACTAAATATACACTTTTAGTGTGTTTGCCTGCCATCAGCTCATGCATTATCATCAGTATTATCTTAGGAGGATTTAAAAAAATAAAACATTACTTGGCCCTTTTTTCCGAAATGATTAAGAAATTGGGTAAAACATCAACAAGCCGTCTATGACAAAAGGTACATATTATTTGTACATTTTTAAGTATACAAGTTCTTATTTTTGGGGATTTGTATAGTATATCCATTCTCATTGAATGAATTCATCTTCGACTCAAAATATAGGGTTCGTTCAAAATCAGACATATTATAATGTTGAATTATGGAGAAATCCGGAAAGAGAAATAAATATGATTCCCTGTATAAAGTATCTAGTAGACTAAAAAATTATGTAGAAACTATCCCCGCGTAAAAATCAGTCAATAAATTCGCTGACCGCTCATTGCATAAATTACCGTACAACATCACATATTACTTTATTGGGTTTGTGGTGGAATCTATTAGTAGAACAGTTTGGTTTGTTTCTGGACAGAGGCAGGCATGTATGGTTGTATGGTGAACAACTGCAAAAAAATGTGTGCAGATGTCGAAACTTTACTATCCACATAAAATTTCTGGCTTAAGCAAAGCTGCTTTAAATTTTTAAAACAGGAGGAACTTATTAAACATCAAAATTTCGAGAAAGAGTATGTATGTCATTGAAGAACTCTGGTCATACACTGCTGATGTTACCTCCTTATCATTGAACTTTGAAGTCCCCGGACCATCTTAGACTGGGAGAAATCTGGAGATCTTTTTAAAATCTTCATTTGAGTAACTTTTTGAAAATAAAATCATTTAGTCTCTATATTTTCTATTAGGTATTATCATTAATATCGACTTGATATTATATTTCTATCCTGTTCCATTGGTCTAAATCGTCTCATTTTTTGAGTGAGATTCGATGTGTCCCATATGCTCAATACTCGGACTGATTTTGAAACAAACAAATATATATAAATATATATATATATATATAAATATATATATATATATAAATATATATATAAATATATATATATATATAAATATATATATAAATATATATATAAATATATATATATATATATATATATATATATATATATATATATAAACGGTCATTGTGTAGCCCGAAATAGATATATGTGAGACTTTACTTAGCCCTTTATAACGTTGTGTAGTCCAGGTTCGGGCTCAACAACGTTTTTCGTGTATCCTTGTACTATTCATTCTATGCAATCACAGAACACCCCCTACCAAATTTCAGGTGGGCTCTTCAATGAGTACCCCTTCTCTAAAAATATACAGAATAGTTCAACTGGGTTGCCATAAGGTGGCGCAATTGTTTCTCATTAATATACTCGACTAAGAAGATAGCTATTCAACGCTCTCCTTGATAAGCCCGACTGATTATAATAATAATAATAATAATAATAATAATTGTCATTATTGTTCCCAAATTTTTGTAATAAAAGTGTAGAATATTGCTGATATTGACAGCTACTAGAAACAAAAGGCGAAGTTTATCTTCAATAGTGAAGGGATTCCACTACGAAGTTGATCTTCCACTTAACTTAACCTTATGAGAGGTTCTTGTAGAGCCTTTTTACCTGCTCGACGAAATCTCTTTGGGTTTGACGAGTTACCGATTATGTTATATTAGTCATGAAAAAATTAATATATTTCCATATCTTATTCTTTTAAACCAGCAAAGCTTTTGAAATGTTGATCTTATTCTTGAATAAAAGATAAAATTGATGATTTTCGTTCTCTTCTAGTATGTAAAAATCAGATCTTTTTTACAAGCACCTGTCCTGATGTGTTGGTAATCAAATCTTTAAATTTGACCCATTTCTAGTTGTCCGATTAACGTGAAATTTGGCAGGTTTTCATAATTCCGGTGATAATGCATTGGAATATTTGTTACAGAAAAAACAAAATGGCGGCTCCAATATGTCGAACGAGTTTTGTGATTATGGTTCGATTCTATTCAAAATTGTTATGTGGGGGTTTTCGGGGACAGAGATCACGATTTTTTTGTCAAAATTCATAGATTTATGATGGCGGCTCCAATATGGCGACGAGTTTTGTGGTTATAGCCCAATTCCAATATACATTGGTATGTGGTGGGTTTTGGGGTCGGTGATTTTTTGTCAAAATTTACGAATTTGAGATGGCGGCTCCAAGATGGCGACGAGTTTTGTGATTATAACCCAATTCCATTCAAAATTGGTGTGCGGAAGTTTTTGGGGTCGGGCATCATGATATTGTTCGGCGGCTCCACGTGTTTGGTTATTATGACCCGATTTCATTCGAAATTGGAATAAACAGTTTTCAACCATTTGGTAACTTTCAAAAGGTAGTTTGACGATAATAATTTTATCTTTCAAGTAAGTATGCTCTAAATTTGTCTTCAAATTACGTTGAAAATAAAATATTCTATCCGTTTAGACTTATGTTCCACATCTACACTTGTTATTACATTCTTGAGACTGAATGACTTACAAATTACCTCACCTTTGCTAAGGAAACTATATTTTAATTATGCCAATTTGCCGATTTGAAAGAGTGAACAACGTTTATAGATTTGACTGTCCTTAACAGAGGTCTACTCTGCATTCAGAATGTACAATCCATGAAGATTTGGGATAAGTCAAATAGCTGCTAATCACTCACCTCACAGACAGTTTATAACTATTGAATTTTTGATCACATGTAGATGTACTGAGTTAACTCGACGAAAAACGAACATTCCCCAAAATTATATCTATATATATATATATATATATATATATATATATATATATATATATAACTCTTTATTAGCACACCATTTGCTCTTTACATGAATATAATACAATTATGAATATGAATAAAACTAACATTAAACATACTATACAATACTCCATCAGTTAAAAGAAGAAGATTACACAATAAAATATTCATTTAAATACTATTAGTAATAAAAGTTCTTACAAGCTAGTAGGTTGTGATTTCTGCCGCAAGCAACATATTAAAAATACCTACTACCAATTACAAGTCATTAACAATAATACAACATATTAAAAATTACCACAAGAATTTCGAGTTTAAAATTATTCTATGCACTACATTGTTTTTCGAATTGGCTCAAGGAGGTGATGTTTTTTATCTCAATTGGTAAACTATTGAAAAGTATTAGACCCCTATTGAATATTGTGTCACACACTGTGTTTTCAGTTTTTACATAAAAATCATTTACCGTTCGAGCTCTAGTGTTATGAGTGTGTACATTACTTATATAATTTAATTCGTCACTAAGGTAGGTCGGTAACATATCGTGTTTGAGCTTGAACACAAATACCAACATATTATAGTGTATTCTTTGTTTTACCGACATTAACGATAATATCTCTAGCATGTTCTTAATTGAAGTACGTCTGTTACACATGAGTATAGCTCTCATGGCTCAATTTTGAGTTTTTTGAATAGTACTCAACTGGTCACTATTGAGAAAAAATAAAAGGGTTCCACAGTAATCAAGATGAGGTGCTATTATTGATTTGTAAATAGTCAACTTGGAAAACAAAGGAACTTTACCATTAAGCCTGTACAAGAAATAAACTTTTTTTGCGACCTTCCTTTTTATATAATCACAGTGCGCTTTCATATTCAATTCTTCATCTATCATTACTCCTAGGTACTTGATTGATTTCACCTTCTCAATATTACTGTCATTAATCAACAAGGTCATTTTAAAATCCTTATCCTTCAACCTTTTAAGTTTGCTTCTGTTCCCTAGCAACATACATTTGGTCTTTTCAAGATTCAACATTAGTCCATTATCACACAACCATGTAGAAATATGTTTCAAGTCATCACTTAAATTGCAGTTGGACTTGTAGAAAATGTAAAAAATGAAAATGAAATTATTTGTTTTGGCATTTTAAAAAATATGAGACGGTTTTTTATGAAAAAATTATTATTATATGGCACATATTTTGGAACAGCCTATATGATATACGACCGCGAAAAACTTCTACCTATGGTTGTTCTTCAATCGTCGATATATAAAATTCCAGCTTTATAAAAATTCCTTCACTAACAGGGTTCAGTAGATCTTAGATTAATATAAATAATTTTCAATACGAAATTCAATATATATTATTATCCGTAATTAATAATAATCACCAAATCACCAAAATATATTACCTCAGAACATTCCCTCTCACAACCCCTCGAAACACAAAACAGCATTTTCGCAGAGCATGACTTGCTCCGCAGCTGCCGAAGGCTGCTGAAAATTTGTTTTAACCTGTTTTTTGACGTACTTTTTCCAGGAAATAGCTTAAATTTGTGAAGTATTATGCAAATCGCAGGAATGGATATATAACATTATTTTATTCGAAACAATTTATTTTTACATGGGGTATCGTAAAACATCGGGAGGCGACCTTTTACTGCCCTTCACGGGGACATACGGGGGTTTTCCCATTTCATCCTTGAAATACAGAATTAAATGCACTGTAAATTTTCAAGTATCAGAAGTATATATGAGCCACATAGAGGGAATCACATCGAAAACAAAAAACAATATGTCAAAAAAACTCAATTCGAATTGCAATTCGGCACCAATTTGAAAGGGCGAGATACATCGCAAATATCAGATCAGCAAGCCATGTACGAATTTAAATGGATTGATGGCCTACAATAGGCGAGATCACTCATAGGCGAGAACAATGAAAAAAGTGGTTAGATTTTTTTTCAATTTTTTTTTAAAGCAGTTTTTCCAAAAAAAATTCCCAAAGAAATGTTTCTGTTTGAACACAGCGGAAACCGCGCCAGGAGGTGACGTAACAAGTTCAGAACTATCGCCCATCGCTGACAATTTCAGCGTTGCCAAGCGTTATTCATATTATTTCTTTACAATGTATGCAAGCCGGAAAAATAATGATATAGCACTCGGTATACATATATATATATATATATATATTATTGAAGAATGAGTAAATCAAGAACAGCTGTCAAATACGAAGTCTTCACTTCAATATAACACATGCTGACACAATTAATGTTTTATTCATAGTATGCCGATCGCCGACAGTGCCAGGCATTTCAGCGTTGCCGAGCGTTATTCATAATATTTCTTCACAATATGAGCAGACCGAAAAAAAAATGACAGCACTCGGTATATATATATTATTATATATATATATATATATATATATATATATATATATATATTATTCAAGAATAACTAAATCAAGAACAGCTATCAAATACGAAGTCTTCATCTCAATATAACAGATGCTGACACAAGTTTGGTTTTATTCATAGGATGAAACAGAATAATATTTTCTCAGAAGTTACGCAAAATAGTGACACTGGCAACTCGGGAAAATGCCAAATCAATGGACTTATGACGTCAAAAGATGCGGAAATAACGCTGTTTTTGAATGTCTCACTGAATTTGAGGGTTTTAGACAAACAAACTCCTTCACTATCTACGATGTATCACTCTACTTTCCAATTCTATTCATCTTATCTGTTCCTCATATTGTTAAACAATTCTCGTCAACATTCCCCATACTTTCCTTGCAACAATAGTTTCTAGTTCAAGGTATGGCTATTTATTACACGATTTCAATAAAGTATCTTTAAATAAGTATTTTATGGATTTTTTGACACCCTGTATTAATATGTTTTTAAAAATGACAAATACGGTGAGAATATAATACATAGTACCTTTTCCAACATTTTTAGTGAGAACGCGATGATTTTGATAGAAAACTTTGAAAATATATGGCACGATTTCTCGAGCCCCGTATGAAACAAAAATATTGTATGAAGTGTATTGTAAAGAACTGACAGATGCCCGGAGTTTTGGAAAATATATAAACAGTACTTGTACAAGAAAAATCAGTTTTCAGGTGTTGGTTTAACCCCCTTCCATTAAAGCAATTCCGTTGAAAAATTATAGGCAAATGCTAATGTACCAAATTTGAGATGAATATTTCATTTTGTTCCGGCGCTATCGCGCTTATAAACTAACCAACGGAATCGATAGCTTCCTTTTCGCGAGAAAAGTGAAAATTGGACGGGAATTCTAAACAAGTAAAACATTATCAATAATAATTTCAATTTTGGGTTTCAACAAGAAGCAATTCAAACACTTAAAACTTTTTTTTTTACCCTTTTTTCTTCTGACAACCACTTTTTTCAATGTTTCAGCCCATTGTAATTGAAGGCATTTGTTTCTTTCACCATCACATTAAAATTTTGATATAATATTGATATTGGAAGGGCACTTACCTTGAGTTCAAATCACACTGACCACCCACCTTAACCATTCATCTATATCAACAGACCGTGATAAATGTTGTAAAGCCTGGGAATTATAATATATAAATGAAGTAATGAGACAAAATCTCGATTTGTTTTCTGTGAACCGTCTTGAAAATAAAATAATTAATAAAAAAAACTTTTTCAAAGACAAGCTTTTATTCAAATGCACTAAAAAGTAAAAAATAAGTGCTTTGGATGTGCAACGTAGGTTTTTCCGAGAGTTATAGATTCAAGAGCTTGTCGCGCAAAGTTTTCAGTTCGTATACAAAAGCGACAAGCTTTTGAATCTATAACTCATGGAATAACTTACGTCGCACATCCAAAGCGATTATTTTCAATTTTTTAGCGCATTTGTATAAAAGCTTGACTTTAAAAAGTTTTTTTTATTAATTATTTTATTTTGTGCTTTTTAGTAAGTGCGCCTCAATCTATCCATTTTTGTTAATGCATCGTCAGTATGAGGCCTTTTTCCTGTAAGTTCTAAGCTATCTAGTTTTTCAATGAGGAGACCATCTATTGATTAACTCTTCCGCCATCTGGAACTGCCATCTTCAATTTATGAATTCTGAAAAAAAATCAATAATCTTCGACTGAATTCATAATATCCGACCCCAAAAACCCCAATTTTGATTAAAAACATTTTATTATCCGAAAACTTGTCCACCAACTTGGGGCCGTCATCTTGAATTTATGAATTTTGACAATAAATTCATAATCTCCGACCCCGAAAACCTCCACATACCAAGTTTGAATAGAATCGGACCATAATCACAGAGATCGTTCGCCATCTTGGATCCGCCATTTTGATTTTATGAATTTTGACAATAAATTCATAATAATCTCCGACCCCGAAAACCTCCACATACCAAGTTTGAATAGAATCGGACCATAATCACAATATCGTCCGACATCTTGGAGCCGCCATCTTAAATTTTTTAATTTTGAATAAAAATTCATAATCTCCGACCCCGAAGATTCCCGCATACAAATTTTGAATAGAATCGGAATCTAATTACAGAGATCGTCGGCCATCTTGGAGCCGCCATTTTTATTTTATGATTTTTGACAAATAATTCATAATCTGCTTCGACCCCGAAAACCCCGACATACCATTTTTTAATAGAAACGGTCCATCATCACAAAACTTGTCCACCATCTTGGAGCCGCCATCTTGAATTTATGAATTTTGACAATAAATTAATAATCTCCGACTCCAAAAAACTCCATGTACCAATTTTTAATACAATCGGACCATAATCACAGATATCGTTCGCCATCTTGGAGACGCCATTTTAATTTTATGAATTTTGACAAAGAATTCATAATCTCCGACCTTGAAACCCCCTGCATACCAATTTTGAATTGAATCGGACCATAATCACAGAGATCGTGCGACAGGTGGTGAAACTAAATAAAAGCTTGTAATATCTATCTAGTCCACATTGACCGTTTGCAGATATAGGGTCTAGCCGCCTAATAAACATCTGGCTTTCTTGTAAAACGGTGCAGAATTTGCTCGCCAAACAAAATTATCTTGGGGCCAAACAAATCCATGTTCACTTATATAATGTATTTGTAGAGGTAGGGATGAACAACAGCCTCATAATATTCTGGGCTGCACAAAGATATAAATGTAAGTACACAGGTCGGGTTGAATATATGAAAAAAATCATTCTCAAGCAAAAAAATAAAATAAAAATGACATGCCGTGTTTGTGTTCAAGAAACAGTGTTGTAGAAACCAATTTATAGACTATTCATGACGTATTTTCAATCCCCAAGGATTTGCATTTTGGAAAACTACTAACCATAAATATAGTGTGGCTCGTTCAAATTGGGGGCAACCGGATATTATCTTAATTCTGTAAAATCCGATTGGAACTTTGGCACAATAGTAGTCCTATATGAGTACATTTCGTAACAACAAACTAGAGTTTAAACAAATGATTCATCTGATTCGGAGGATTGTCCTAAAAAAGATTGAGGGTAAAAAAGCGCTTCATTTTTCACGCATATTGGATTTTCTTGTTTTTATTTCTCTCTCTCTCTCAAATGCTAAAAATGTGATCTTTCATTTTTATAATTTCATACTTAATTTGAATTTTATTCAATTAGTTTAGTTTTCCTATATATAATAATGTTTGTAAAAAATCATGATTGCCAACTTCCACAATTTTTATGTAGCATTAATGTAAATACATTATTATTACATTATTCTACAGAACACTGAATAAACAGTGATGCTTTTGATTTTTTTGTATTTTACACTTTCCTGATACTTTTTATTTATATCTTAGATCGCTTATAGTGATAACATCTGGCCGTTCCAAGCCCAGGATGATATCAATAAACGGTCACAATATTTTTGCAAAGATACAAAGAAATAAATAACTTTGGGACTGTTTCTTATTATTACCCAATAGACCTACCAAAAAAATGTATTTGTGAAAATACCTTCTCCTTTGATAATCTACTCTTCTAGATAGTTTACTGAAATTTGTTTTCATGACTCCCGTCACAAACGATCACATTTTTTGGCGGGTAATTACCGAAATGATTATTATATCAAGAAATGTTCAAATTCTTAATCATTAGGGAAGTAATTTGAATTTATTTCTATTATATATTAGCGTAAGAGGATTAGAATAAGTGGAAATTCAGTTCCATTATGATTTTTTCGGCACAATGAACTGACTATATATTTAAACAAACAGGCAAAGTTGAGGTAAAAGAATAAATATCAGCCTATGGTCGGAATGTTCGATGAAGCGACAAATTCTATATGTTTATCATCCCGTTATCATTTCATCCAACTGAGAATGGATATAATCTATAAAATTTCGTGTTTGTAGAAAAAATTGCCCAATTATTTTTGGGAAATACTGAGGAAAATAGTACGTGTTATTGGGAATGAAAGTGATATGTTCTCTATCGAGCGTGACGGAGATCGACGGACAATCCATAGGGAAGTCTGCCTTAGTTCAGCCTGGCGCTGTAAAAGTATACCTTTACTCCGGCGGAGTAAAAGTATGCCGTTACTCCAATAGAGTAAAAATTCCATGTATATTTATAACGTTTGAAGAAGACATTCTTCGATCTGAAAACATATATTTCTGCGTTTGTTCTTGGAAGAAAAGAAAAATTTTGTGAATGAAATAAATCAAATTATATACTTTCATAAATATTATTAACCAACATTAGTTTAAGCAATTGCTCGGGAAAAAACATCAAATTCAACCCCTGAATCAAACAAAATCCTACCACCCACCTATGATACTAATAATAAATCTATTAATTTCAGCTACAATATAAATAGAGGACAAAAATAAAACTAAGTTAAATAAACAAGAGAAGTCACGTAAAATGTTACCAGTTTGTGCGTGACTGAGAAACTAAATTAAAATTTTCTCATAAGTTCATTCTTCGGAAACCTGTGGAAATGTGTTGAAACCCATCCACAAATCACCACAAAATTTCACATCCAGCCCTTTTTTTAATCTAACTACACAATTGTAGGCTGCAAACGAAGAAGGCATAGGTATTTAAGAATGTTTATAACTTGTCAAACGGTTCAGAAACACTGGATAAATTTATAAAAAACTTGCAAAACACCACACGAAAATACATACAGTGCAGAAAGTACGCATCATATGGGATTTTTTTTTAATATAATATTTTGACAAACGTCGATACATGAAATCGCTTCTGCATCGAAAGAAACCCCAAAAGATGTACAGTGCCGTTCGTCTTTTCTTGTTTGGCGGGAAATTTAAAAAATTTAAAAATTATGTCTCAAAACACACTAATTTGGGAAAATATTGAAAAATGTTATTTGGAAAAGTTGTTTAGAACGGCATTTTATAGCTATGTACGAGTTTGGAAAAAAATCTGAGATGAAAAAATAAAAATTAATTTTTGCCATACAAAAAATTTTAATTTGGAAAAATACATTTTTGACAAAGAAACTCATTAGTAAAGCCCAAGAGTAATATTTTGAATAATATTTTGTAAAGATTTACCAGCTACTTCTATTTTATTCGAAGAAAATTTTAAATCTGTGGATTTGCCATATGTTCAGCTGCTTCATAAGAGGTCACAGAAATATCTTCAGGACATTATAATCCCGATACTGTTTATTATTAACAAAGAACCATGTATCTACAGAATTTTAATATGAATTTTTTATTATAATGTCCTGGAGATATTTCAGTGACCTCTTATGAAGTAGCTGAATACATGGCAAATCCATAGATTTCAATTTTTTTCCGAATAAAATAGAAGTAGCTTGAATTTAAAATTTTTATTATAATGTCCTGGAGATATTTCAGTGACCTCTTATGAAGTAGCTGAATACATGGCAAATCCATAGATTTCAATTTTTTTATAATGAGTTTCTTTGTCTAAAATGATTTTTCCAAATTGAAATTTTATTATGGCAAAAAATTGATTTTATTTTTTATCTCAGATTTTCAAAACTTGTACTTAGCTATAAAATAACGTTCTGAACAACTTTTCGAATAACATTTTCGATATTTTCCCAACTAAGTGTGTTTTGAAACATAATTTTTAATTTTAAATTTCCCTCCAAACACGAAAAGACGAACGGCACTGTACAACGTCTTTTGGGGTTGCTTTTGATGCAGAAGCGATTGCACATATCGATATCCGTCAAAATGTATTAATAAAAGAATTTCCCATATGATGCGTACTTTCTGCCGGTCACTGTATAAACAATATACGAAACCAATGTTTTGCAGTTTTGCCTGACTCATTCTGTCCTTTTTCACAGGTTCTGATATCAATGGTCTCTTTCTCACAACCAGTCCATATTATTATATGTCTTTGGGTTCCTGTAAGTTTTTTATATTGCTCAAACTTAAGCGATTTACATCTGATGTAATCTGCTGTTGAACGGGTGCTATTGTAGGTGGAACGCTTCCCTCTAAAACCTTATCCAAGTTTTCGGAACAATATATTATGATTTACATAGTGAACTATGTATATTTCAGGTGCCCCTTCTACAAGATAATCGTACCAACAGTTGATACTGTAAGATACCAATTCCTGATCGATTCATTACTGACCAATGGACATCCTGTATTGCTGACAGGACCTGTTGGCACAGGCAAAACTTCCATAGCCCAGTTAGCCCTTGGTGATCTCGACTCGGAGAAATACAACGTACTGAACATTAATATGTCTGCACAGACATCATCTCAGAATGTTCAGGACGCTGTTGAAAGTCGCGTGGAGAAACGGACAAAGGGGAAGTATGTAAAAAAAGTCTTTTTCCAATCATTGTATCACTATAAGGAGATTATTATATTTTGATGTCAATGTCAGAGAATAATTTTCATTCACAGGGTATTTCTTACTCGATAGTCGATACCACGAATATTAATAGGGAACACGCATGTGCACCTTTTCAAGAATATTTTGATTTGCTTATAAAGATTACCAACTAAAAAGCTCAGCAACAAACTTAGAAATTGAAAAAATGTTTAATATTTTTCAGAATTTGAAATTGAAAATGCAAAGTTTTTCCATCACACTCAAAAAACGCACTACTTACGCGCGCCTCTGATTGAACGTATGCATCGTTACTTCACACAGTTCAAACTTTTACCGCTAGTTGGATCGAACTGTCAACTATAATTTCATCTGCCTTCGTTTATATGTTGTACTAATGTTTTTGTTATCATAGTATTTTCAATTGTTACTGAAACATCACATCAAAAGTGATGTTGAATTTATGTTTAGTTTGTAAGAACAACCACAATTGGCACTAGTATTTGGGGGAAGTTATTCAAGTGAAGGTCAAATCTAGTTTGAATTGAGGAGCACCTTTGAACTTTAAAATTTCGACAAAATTGTGGGATTCGAGAAATTATTTTCACGAAATGTTATTTTTGTGTACCTAACTGAGGCAAAAAAGAATTAAAATAAAATCATGCGTGTTTCCCATTATTTTGTTTTTTTTTTTGCTACCAAAATCGGATAAAATTAAAATAAAATTTCTAATGATTCATCACATACAGGGATCTCAACCAGGGACCATATAACAATCATGTGATTTTGAAGAAATACATAAATTTTCCATGAAGGATTTTTGAAAGAAATAGTATGTATATAAATGTAATACAGAGTTTATATTCATGAGATAACGCGATCTATATAAAGAGTACTAAAAGTAACATGATTCGGGAAATTTGTAGAGACAGTGAAGAAAACATTGAAAATCCACCTATTTTTTTTAAATTATTGTGACACTATCTTTATTATTTTTCCCTGTATTTTATATATTTTTTGGATTTCTCTCATGATTCTGATTCGAATTCATATATCATATCTTTCACCCAAAATGAACCTTTTTTCAGTTATTCGAGTTGTTCTAGAAAAAGTGACAAATGCAGCCTATCGAACATACATTTTCATGTGAATTAGAATTTTTAGTGATATGCACTGACTGAATCATGAATATTGAAGGTTGAACGGATTACTCACAAATAATCACATCCACTGAATAATTTACAGGGTGCGCAAAAAAGTAGGTCCAGAAAGAGAACGAAAAACATTGAAAATCTCAATTTTTCAAATAAAAACCTATTGTGGGGACGTGTATCCTGTGGTTAATTGTGAAGAAAAACACACTTGGTAGTTATACTAAATAACTTTACTTCGTTAATAAACTTGAAAAAGCAAAATGGGTTTTTGTGCAACAACACATAGTTATTACAAAAAGACTAACTTACTTCTGTCAAGCATTACCAACTTCAACATAGCAAAACAAAATTAACTAAGGGAATGTTCAAAACAAGTTCTATTTACTAAAAAGTGTACTCTGTTCAAAACAAAACATGAAAATCTCTTTCTCTGACAAAACCCTATTTTCCTTCTCATGATTAAATTCTATTATGAAAGTGAGCCTTAGTTCCTAAATTTCGGAGATATTCCATAATAGTACTTAACTCTGCATATTTCAGTTTACCCTCCTCTCATAGTCGTATAGCTTCTCAGG
This sequence comes from Gonioctena quinquepunctata, assembly GCA_018342105.1. Taxonomy (NCBI): domain Eukaryota; kingdom Metazoa; phylum Arthropoda; class Insecta; order Coleoptera; family Chrysomelidae; genus Gonioctena; species Gonioctena quinquepunctata. The sequence goes on along the minus strand of JAFIRS010000222.1, from coordinate 547,269 downwards.
TCATGAACTAAATCATGAGAATAAGTATGCCATTTGTGTTTTGCCAATATTCTCTGCATGAATAATGTAACGAACCTAGGCCGGACCTGTCTCTTCGCGCGTTGCCGTCGACAGCGATGAGATCATCCCCGGAGATGTTCGAGAACCATCCAGTGCGCTCTGCCGCGGAAGACAACGGTCAATATTGGAAACAATTGGAACACGCCGGTCGCCAACTGAAAGAATTCGAAACATCGAGAATGCTGTATCGGAGATAAATAGGCAACCCTCAAGTCTCAGAGAACAGTCTGAACGAGCCCATACAATCGAGCTATACAGTGGCGTAGTAATATAAATTAAGTTGTAGATTAAGTGTGAAATAAATTAGTATAAACCAAGTTAAGTTTATTTACGTTACAATTGGTGTCAGAAGTGGGATTTTGAAAATAAACAAGTGATCGTGGAGTGGCTGGTCAGAAAAATAAATTGATAGACCTTTCTGTACGCCCAAAATAGACAGTGGCCCGGTTTTCGCGAAGTGGACAATTGTGCGTGGGAATATAAACTGATACGCTGTTCGCGTGAAACAGAAAATAGACAGTGGCCCGGTTTTCGCGAAGTGGACAATTGTGCGTGGGAATATAAACTGATACACTCTTCGTGGAAACAGACAATAGACTGGTGGCCCGTGGAAAGAATTGCAGAAGTGAATTTTTAACAAACTGATAACTTTTAGTGTAAAACAGACTGATACCTCGTCAAAAGACAAAATGTGTTCAAGAAAAGTGCGCCTTGCGGATTTGAAGGTAGCGGAATTGAAACAGGAATTGGAGGAAAGGGAACTGGAAACAACAAGGTAAAAAGCAAGTACTCAGGAAAGACTTGCAGAAGGACTTATACAAGAAGGTGAGGGACCCCGAAACATTTTTATTCGAAGTTCCCGGAGGTGATTTAAGTTTGGTAATGGATAAACTCGAAGAAACTACTAAATCCGTGAAAGAAGAACTGCAACAAAATTCTAGAATCTGGAAGAGAAACTTCCAAGAAAATTCTATAAATCTGGAAGAGAAGCTTTCTAGAAATCTGGAAGAGAAGCTGAAGAAAATTCTAGAAATCTGGAAGAGAAGCTTCAAGAAAATTCTATAAAATCTGGAGAAGCTTTCTAGAAATCTGGAAGAGAGCTTCGAAGAAAATGAAGAACCTGGAAGAGAAGTTCCTGGAAAACACAGAAGGCCTAAAAAAAAGAATTGTGTGGTGTGGCTAATTTTCTAGAAGAAAGAATGGGAACCGTTGAGACAGAGATAGATAAAATTAGGAGCAAATGAACACGGAGGTAGATAAAATGAAGGAAACGATCAGTAAGCTGGAAAAACGAATTAATAGTGCGCCCTCCACAGAGATGGTTAACGAAAATGCAATGCTGGACTTGAGTTTGAACTTGGATAAAGTTCAAGAGGGTATAAAAGATGTCAAGGTCATTTCTGAAATAGGGAAGCTTTCCATGAAGCCGCCTCAATTCGACGGAAAAACTCCATGGGAAAATTACCGCCGACAGTTTGAAGCAGCGCCAAAGCAAATGGATGGAATGCAGGGGAAAGAGCTGTGCATAACACTTGCATTACGTGGAGAAGCGACGAATATTCTACAAACTCTTACCGCCTAAGAACAGGAGGACTATGATCAGCTGATTAAACATCTAGAATTACGATATGGCCAGGCCCATTTTGGAACACGTATACCACTCCCAACTGAAAAATCGCTGCCAGAAATCGGGCGAATCCTTACAAGAATTCGAAGCTGACATTGCACGCTTGGTTAGCCCGCATATCCAGCCACACCGGAAAATGTAATGGAGCGATTAGCGGTTCAGGCATTCTTGGATGGACTCCGTGACCAAGAAACCAGACAAGCGTTGACACTAGCTCGTCCAACACATCTCGTAGATGCACTGGCAGCTTTGGAATTTGAGCAGCAAAGCAATCCTGCAAAACCAAAGTAAAGTTCGAAGTATTGAAGAAGACTCACAGGAGCATGCTGACTTGGAAGCTGCCATAAGAAAAGTGATGAAGGAAGTTTTGCCTGAGAAAAGACAGATAAGATGCTGGAATTGTGGCAAATTGGACATGTCGTAGCAAATGTCCAACATTCGAAACACGACTCCGATGCAGGAAAACTAAAGAAGGTCGACGAGAAGGGGCAATCGTCGGCCTGTGTCCAACAAGCCCGGTTAACAACGCATATGTCGCTATCCTGAAACGACATAACAGAGGTGTTTTCGTAGGCGGTCTCATCAATAACGAGCCTTGCACCATGCTGCTAGATACAGGTGCGACTAGGACCATACTCGGACCTTCCTTTGCCAGAACACCGGAACGAATTGAACCGACAACTTGGAAGCTACGCACAGCAACAGGGAGCCAGCTACTGTATATGGCGAGCTACGATTGAAATAATTTTGGGCAGTACTAAAGTGAAACATCAGGCACTTGAGCGGACTCGAAGACGATGCAATCATCGGAATGGACATCATGAATTCCAGAGGGTTTGAATTGGATTTCAAAGGCGGCGTCCTACGTGTCAACGGAGAAGAGCTGGTACTTCATGGGAGAAGTGAAGAGTTGATCCGTGTGCTGTTGGCTGAAAGATGTAAGCGTACCTGAGGGCTGAAACCATCCTGGAGGCTCGCCTGGACGGGAGTGCGAGCAGTGGAGACGTGATGATGTTCGAGCCCAAACTTCATGATAGAAAATGTGGCGAGGATTGCCCTAGGGAAACCCTGTTACGTGCTGAAAAAATTTGTACGGTAAGGGTCATGAATGTCAATTACTTTCCAGTGACCTTAAAGAAAGGAACAATTTTAGGGCACTGCTCGTCAGTTTCATCTGTGATCCGGGCGAGATGACGATTAGCCAACCCAACAACTTGCCCACAGAACTAGAAAAATTGGTTGCCATCTCTTCCAAAGACATAAAACCAGCTCAACAGCCCAAACTAAGAGATTTAGTCAAAAAGTACCAAGACATCTTCGATACCGGACAAGGAAAGGGGTCGAACTAATGTGGTCCAGCACAAGATTGATACTGGGGTGCCCGACCGATCCGGCAATCAGCAAGAAGACTTCCTCTTGCCAAGAAGGAAGAGGCTGACAAAATAGTCAGCGATATGGGAAAAGAAGGAGTTATCGAACCATCTGACAGTCCCTGGTCCTCTCAGTCGTACTGGTGAAGAAAAGGATGGATCGCACGCTTTTGTGTAGACTATCGCCAACTTAATAATGTCACGAAGAAGGACAGTTACCCTCTCCCGAGAATAGATGACACCCTAGACACGTTGGCTGGTTCCACGATTTTCTCGACCCTTGATCTGAAGAGTGGATACTGGCAAGTAGAACTGGCTCAGGAAGATCGAGAAAAGACTGCTTTTACCATCGGCTCAGGATTGTGGCAGTTCACCGTTATGCCATTCGGGCTCTGTAATGCTCCCGCCACATTCGAAAGATTGATGGAAACAGTACTGAAGGGACTCTCATGGAACACGTGTCTAGTGTATCTCGACGACATAATTGTGGTCGGCAGATCGTTTGAGGACCACGTGAAAAACTTGGAGGAAGTATTCCTGCGACTGAGGAACTCGGATTGAAGCTGAGCCCTAAGAAATGCCATCTGTTCCAAAAGAATACGATACCTCGGCCACGTTGTCTCTGGGAAGGAGTAGCAGTGGATGACCAGAAGATCAAAGCTGTTAAGGATTGGCCCATCCCAAAAAGACATTCACCAACTTCGAAGTTTCCTTGGTTTATGCACATACTATCGCCGATATGTGCTGGGATTCGCCAACATCACTAAACCACTGACCAGGCTCACGGAGGGGCAAACAAAGTTCCAGTGGTCCGAAGAATGTCAAGACTCATTCAGGAAGCTGAAAGGAGCTTTGATCAACGCACCTGTACTGAGCTATCCCCTACCCAAAGGGAAATTAATTTTGGATACGGACGCCAGCAACGTGGGACTTGGAGCTGTCCTATCTCAGATCCAGGAGGGACAGGAGAAGGTCATTGGTTATTTCAGCAAGCGCTTAGCAAACCAGAGCGCAATTACTGTGTCACCAGGCGAGAGCTGTTAGCTGTTGTAAAGGGAGTGGAACACTTCTACAAGTACGTATATGGAAGAAGATTCCTGTTGAGAACTGACCATGCAGCTCTCAAATGGCTCTTACAGTTCAAAAATCCTGAGGGTCAAGTAGCACGTTGGATCGAGAGACTCCAAGAATTCGATTTCGAGATCGAACATCGAGCCGGAACTAGCCATAAGAATGCAGATGCCTTGTCGCGAAGACCATGTCCAGATGATTGCTCACATTGCCGACGAGCAGAAGAGAAAGAAGCAACACTTTGTAGAACCGCGGCAATGGATGACAACTGGAATGACAGCAAGATCCAGAAAGACCAAGAGAGACCCCGACCTTGGCTTAGTCGTCAGCTGGAAGAAGGGCAATCGAAGACCATCATGGCAGGAAGTCGCAGGTTACTCGCCGGCTGTCAAGTCCTATTGGGCACAATGGAACTCTCTTATTCTGGACAATGGGATCCTGAAACGTGTGCTGGAGGCCGATATTGGTGGGAAGACAGACGCCAAATAATTGTTCCCAGGAACAGAAGAGAGGAAGTGCTGCGGGAAATCCATGATGGAGTCGCCGGAGGACATCTGGGAGTGACGAAGACCCTGCAGAAAGTGAGGCAACGGTTTTACTGGGCCAATTGTCAAGCTGACGTCCAGGACTGGTGCAGGAAGTGCGCTGTATGCGCTGCTAGCAATGGACCTCGAATACGACCCAAGGCCCCGATGCGTCAGTACAACGTAGGCAGCCCGTTCGAGAGAATCGCCATTGACATCGCCGGCCCGTTTCCGTATCCGACCACGGGAATAAATACATCCATGTGTCAATGGACTACTTCAGTAAGTGGGCGGAGCCTATGCCCTGCCAACCAGGAAGCCATCACCGTCGCCGCCGTCTTGGTGAAAGAGTGGATATGTCGATTCGGTATTCCAATGGAGCTGCACTCGGATCAAGGCAGAAATTTCGAATCCAACCTTTTCCAAGAAATATGTCTACTGCTGAACATCCGCAAGACAAGAACCACGGCCCTACATCCGCAGTCCGATGGAATGGTGGAACGGATGAACAGGACGATCAACCGCCACTTGTCCAAGGTTGTCTCTGACCATCAAAGAGACTGGGACCAGTATCTTCATTTGTTCCTGATGGCCTATCGATCCGCAGTACACGAGTCAACCGGTCAAACTCCTGCTAGTATTATAATGGGCCGAGAACTGCACGCCTTGTGACCAATTTTATCTTCATTTGTTCCTGATGGTACGTCAGCAAACTTCGGCAGAGAATGGACGACATCCACGAACGAGTCCGGTTGAACATCCAGAGTGCCAGCGATAAAATGAAGAAGACCTATGACATCAAGGCCGACGCTGGAGGATTTAAGGTTGATGACCTGGTTTGGCTGTACAACCCCAAACGTCGTCGTGGACTATCACCAAAGTTGCGGAACTCGTGGGAAGGCCCGTATAAAATCGTGAAAAGGATAAACGACCTTGTGTACCGAATCCATAAGCCACCCCGAGGAAACCAAGGGTCGTCCATTTCAACAGGTTGGCCCCTTACGCTGGAAACCATGACCAAGTTCGCACCCTCAAGCCACCAGGAGGATGATATGACGTTCAGAAGTTTATGTCCTTGTATTCAAACGGGCAGAAAGTTCTACATGGGGTTACTAGAGAGGAGTCACGAGACCTTTTCGAGGTGCCTGCTGACTACGCACTAGCGCACTGTGTGGCAGAAGATCTTCGAATGTCCAGGGGCATCGCCGTAGTGTTCTCCAAGAAATTTGGTCAACTCCAAACACTGCGGGAGCAGAATCCAGAAGTTGGTGGGGTGCTACAGTTGAAGAAAGGCCAGAGAAACATCTACTACCTAGTTACCAAGAGGCATTCCCAAGATAAACCGTCCTATGAAGATGTCTGGAAGAGTCTCACCAAACTAAGAGATACTATGGTGGACCAGAATCTGGCGGATCTAGCAATTCCAAAACTATCCTGTGGTATTGATGGGTTGGACTGGAGAGTCATAAGAAGTATGCTGGAGGCGATATTCAGATCCAGCGGCATCAGGATTTTGGTTTGCTGTAACCCTCTTCCACGACCGATCATGAAGACCGTGGAGTGTTACTTCCATCGAACTTCACGGTGCAGATATGGGGAGTCATGCAGATATCGTCACACTCCAAGGATGAAATTTCGGGACGAAATGTCTTTAAGAAGGGGGCAATGTAACGAACCTAGGCCGGACCTGTCTCTTCGCGCGTTGCCGTCGACAGCGATGAGATCATCCCCGGAGATGTTCGAGAACCATCCAGTGCGCTCTGCCGCGGAAGACAACGGTCAATATTGGAAACAATTGGAACACGCCGGTCGCCAACTGAAAGAATTCGAAACATCGAGAATGCTGTATCGGAGATAAATAGGCAACCCTCAAGTCTCAGAGAACAGTCTGAACGAGCCCATACAATCGAGCTATACAGTGGCGTAGTAATATAAATTAAGTTGTAGATTAAGTGTGAAATAAATTAGTATAAACCAAGTTAAGTTTATTTACGTTACAATATTTTATTTAATCTCAAATCTCGTGAAGCATATTTCAACAATCCTTCTGGAAAAGCTACGAAGTACCCAATAACTTTAATTTAATTTTCTTTGTTGTCCACCACTGTTTTAGTTTTAATAATCTTCCTCTTGAATGATCCATAGTTTGTAAGGTTGAATATTAATCTTCTGATGATGTCTGGAGATAGTTTTGAATATCTATCACATGTTCTCGTGAAAAACTTATTACATTTGCCATAAACCACTAATAAATTAACATCTTGATAATTATACCCAATACAAGCAATATTGCACCTTTTCAAATGAATCTTGACGATAAACAACTTCACTTCATTTGTCGGTAGATATGCACAGCTTATAGAAAAAAAAATTTACGGAATATCTCCGAAATTATGGGTTTTGGGTATAGGGAAGTAAATCAGAACTATGACTTATTTTCCTAATAGAATTGAATCATGAGATAAAAAAATTGAGTTTATATTTGAAAAAATTTAAATGTTCAATGTTTCCCATTTACTTTCTGGACCCACTTTTTTGCGCACCCTGCAAATTATTTAGTGGATGTCATTATGATGAGTGAATCGTTCCACCTTCAATATTCATAATTCTGTCACTGCATACCACTAAAAATTGTAATTCGCATGAAAATGGCATATGTTCGATAGGCTGCCTTTTCCACTTTGTCTAGAATAATTAAAAAAATGGTTCATTTTGAGTAAGGGATATGATACATGAATTTGAATCAGAATCATGAGGAGAATTCAAAATTTTTATAAAATTCATGGTATCCTATTGAAAATAACAATGACGTCACTCCCGGAGTAATCGGAAGTGTCACAAAAACAAAAATATTTTAGTTGGATTCTTAATATTTTCTTCTCTGTCTCTATACATTTTCAGAATAATGCTACTTTTAATTCTCTCTTTCTCTCGATATATATATATATATATATATATATATATATATATATATATATATATATATAGACAACTATGCAAGAAAATGGTTAAAACGGAAAACACTAGAGTAAAGAAAATTAAACCCTGGATCACTTTCGGGCTTATAACTTCTATAAAAAAAGAGACAAAATGAAAAAAAAACTCGCAGGAAACTACTCCCAAGAACGTGAAACAGCATATAAAATATATAGAAATAACCTCAATAAACTTCTAATTAAAACTAAAAACTACTATTATAAAAATCAATTACAGAATAACCCAAATGACACTAAAAAAATGTACCAGGTTATAACTGACGCAACAAATGGAAATGGCAAAAGAAATAATGAAAAGATACAAATTACTTCCGATACCGATTCCGCCTTCAAAGAAACCCATGAAATGTCAAACCACTGTAACGAATACTTCCATTAACATAGGTTTTAATATGCTGCAAAAAATTACACCTCCCACTAACTTCACGGAAAGAATTGCACTGAACAAAAATTCCATGTTCTTGTCACCTATTACTGAAACGGAATTAATAAGACATATTCACACATTACAAAACAATAGCTCCCCTGGTGAGGATGGCTACACAGCTGAAATAATAAAAGCAAATCACCAACATATTCTAAGTCCTCTTATTCACATAATGAATCTCATCCTTCAAACTGGAGTTGTTCCCTCACAGTTTAAGACATCAATCATCACGCCGATTCATAAGAGTGGTGACAAAACAAAGATAAAAAATTATAGGCCAATCAGCTTGATAAATAATTTCGGAAAAATCTTCGAAAAATGTCTGAAAGAACAACTAGTGAACTTTTTAACGACAAACAATATATTGAGCAAACAACAGTTTGGATTCCAGAAGGGAAAAGCAACAACTGATGCCATGTATGCCGTTATAAATGAAGTAACTAGAAATTTGGACATTGATAGGAAATGTATAGCAGTATTCCTAGACCTGGCGAAGGCATTCGACACGGTGAATCATGGTAAACTCATTGATATTCTCTACAGTCATGGAATAAGAGGCACTGTGTTAGATGTCTTCACCAGCTACCTCTCAGATAGACAACAACAAGTAAAAATCAATAACACCATAAGTAACCCCATGACTGTAAAACTAGGGGTACCGCAAGGCACAGTACTGGGGCCTGTGTTATTCATACATAAACTCAATGCTTTCCATAATGACTACTGCAAAAATTATTTCATTTGCAGATGACACAGTAATAATTTTTAACGGTTTTTAAAAAACATGTTTTTCATCTGTTGTGTGACATCGAGCCATATTAATTACAAGAATTCATGGAGAAATAATTTTACTACAGCTGAATAAAATTTTCAATCTATCTTACACCTATGACTGTGATATATTTATATATTAATATTTTTTTTTTCAATACATGTTGAAATTACTTTTACTAGGAAGGATTTCTAGTTATAAGTGACTTTTGTATTTTTATATTGTATATTATTGTCCGACTTGAGTTTTCAACTGTTTAAATTGAAAGCTTCAAATAAATCTATCTATCTATCTATTTGAATACGATGTGATTCTCTAAAATAATGAAACTGAACACTAATAAAAGCGTGTTAATATTAATATAAGAACTTGTTACATACAGATATGCCCCTACTGGAGGTAAGATTATGATTGTATTCTTGAATGACTTGAACATGCCAACTAAGGATACATATGGCTCCCAGCCACCTTTGGAGTTGCTAAGGCTTTGGATCGATCATGGATTTTGGTTTGATAGGCAGAAGCAGACAAGGAAATACATGCAGGTATTGTCTTTTTTTCATTCCAATATATAGAACTTAAAACATACAATTCAATATTACACTAATATATATATCAGTAAATGTTAAATCAGTCATTTTCGATCACATAGATTATAATAATTAATGTGTGATCATAACACTGAAATCATGAGTAAAATATAATATATTGAATTCACCCTAAATAAAACAAATTAGTTTCAAATGAAATTCAGTTTGATATTTCTGTTTTATGTGTTGCACTGCTTTCGGCATAATCACAATAATGGAATCTACGCATACGACTTTATTAAAAAAAAACTACGATTCTCAAACAATTTCTGAGAATACTACAGCCTTTTGAAAACGCCAAGTTTCAAAACGTTTTCATGACCTTGGAGAGAGAGGTAACGTCACAATACTGTTGGGTCTGTTGATCCTCTCTTCTGCTGTAGGCAGAGAGAACGTGTTGCTGCCGCTAATATAGTGAAGTGTTTATTGTTCGCTTCGTTATCAATATTCATACTGTAATTTTCAAAATGCCTACTCCAAAAACGAGTTATTGTTGGTGCTATGTGCCTGGTTGTGAGAATTCAACAAGAAAAACATCGCAAAATTATTTTTCTGCGTGCGTTTCCAAGAAAAGAGGAAAAAAAAAGTGGTTTTGTAGGTATTGCTTGTCGCAAGTACATACCAACAAAAGCACAATTGTTTTGCTGAGAAGATCATTTCACTTTGAAGGATGATATGGAAAACTACTTACAGTATTCATTAACGGGTACTGCAAGAAAATTGAAAAAAGACCCAGATTTTCATGAGCATTTACAATTAGCAGCTTGATGCAAATTTGAGGCTGTAACTCGAACATTATCACAACTCATTTCACAATGAAGAGTTGTTTGAGACCTACTCGAATGTTCTGCTAATTCACAAAATGTTTGTGTCGAAATAGTGCTCCCGAAAATAATAAATTCATCAGCGGAAGTTTGATTCGATTTTTTGAATTCTATCACGATTTGATAAATAGACAAACGCATGATTTCACGCTCTTTAATATTATAATAATATCGAGTAAAATGCTTGTCAATTTGTTTTTCTTGAGCTGTCACTAAAAATTCGCGACAAAATTATTTTTTTGCATCGTTTGTGTATGGCGCAGAATTCAGATAGCAGGTTCTTCATTCCGGCGATATAACCACATCAAAAAAGCTATTACATGTTTACAAACCCCTGAAAACAAAAAAAGGGCTGCTGCTTAAAAAATGTTGTCACAAAAGTTACTGACAAGTTTTATGAATTTTCAGGTGGTTTCAAACAGCGTCAAAAAAGAGTAGTGTAATAAATTTCTAGTTGTAAGTTACCAAAATTATGTGAATAAATAAATATGAATGTACTACATCCTACGAATATTAAAAATAACTAAATTTTTTATATACTGACGTATTTTTAATAGTAATCGTTTATTCAAATAGGCAATCTAATATACAAACATTCTACATGTTACAATTACAGTATAGAAATTACTATGTGTAACATTATTAATTACAATCAATCACGGTACATTTTTTTTTCAAAGAGATTATTAGTGACATTTCTACAAATTGGATTTTCACGATTCTTAATTAGTTTCACTAACAAAGGATTTCTTACAATAAATATCGCCTCCATAATATAATCAAAATTTGGATTTCTACTTTGTTTTAATCTTTCGGATTAGTTGGTGTTTGAATTCAGGGAAGTTTGTTTCGACAGGAAGATCATTGTATTCTAACAATCCTCTATAAAACAAAAATTTGTAGTGCGAGTATAAGTTGTTCTTTGAACATAAAAATTATTGTTTCTTTCTGGTGGGATAGTTGTGTATTTGATTTTGGAATACAATGAATTGATCGAAATAGGGAGGGACCTCACCAGATACAATCTTATAGATCAAAATCATTGAGTAATAAAACAACCTGTCTTTAACAGACAGCCAATCCAACGTTTGAAGCATTGCATAGTTCCATCACAAACAAACAGGGATTTAAAAAAAAATCTATAAAATATCCTAATTATCTTGATTTTAATAATACTATTCCTATTACTATCGGTTCGTCTTATATTTTTACCTTTCGCAGCTGCACAATCCAAACAGGAAACGTTTTGTATGACATCTTCATCGACTGTCATTTTCACAGGATGCATGTGGCTGGTCCAAGTCCCAACAGTTTCGTGACGTCACGCAACAGAAACGCGGACAGAGAATTTATCGATTTTTAAAGTAATTTTTAACGAAAAATTGATGGCGAAAATAGTTTTTTTTTCAACGGTATTTTTGTTTTCAGTGATCAATCTCTGTAATAAAAGTGGTTTTATACTGATTTTCCACATAAACCATAAACCTAATTGCCATCTTGAGGTGATGTCTCGTTGATGATTCCAACTCGACTTATCTCTTCTTAGTGGTGGATGGTCACACCTGGGTGCGCATGTCTTTCACGTCTGCTCGCACTTCTGCGCGCCTTGCTTCGTGTATAGCGGGAATAACTCAATTATTGATTACGGTATCCTTCGTTCTGATTGAGTGTCTGTATTGTGTTCGTTTTCACTTGTCGTTGGCCTAAGTTGGACTTCCAGGTTGCTGACAGTTTCTGGCTGTCATTCTGTATCACTAAATGCTTTTTACTAAACGACACGTGTTTCGCTATTTCAGGTGGTAATAATACTCAGTTGCTAGAAGAACCCGGACTAGAATCCAATCGAAAATAATTGGGGAATATCAAATGGCGATATAGCAAAACACAACATAAATTTAAACTCGATTAGGCCAAAACTTTAACAATATTATTTTATAGAAGTGACTCAAGAGACTTGGAAAAAGCTCTGTGATCATGTAATTATAATTATAAATGTAGGTGAAGATAGTAGCAATGATGATAGTTTCAGTGACAACGGGTTATTAATTACCTATTCGAGTGAATTACTACAATAATTTTATACTCAGTCAAGTCATAGTAATAAAATATTTTATTTCGTAGTATGTGGTATATGAGTTCGTTTTCTCAAATACTTTTTGGATTTTATATAGTGAATACAGGTTTATAGAATATTATTTAAGTCTTAACAGCATCTCAAACTGGTGTGAACTGAACAGTATGTTGATGAATGCGAATAAGTGCCATATAATGAGGTTCCATAGACAGGATACACCGATCATCTTCCAATATCACATAGAAGATATTACCCTAGATGATGTCTCTAGCATAAAAGACCTGGGAGTTACTCATGACACAGCCCTTAGCTTCAATCTACATATTTCTACAACTATCAACAAAGCTCTGAAACTTCTTGGCTTTATGAGAACTACCTCGGACTTCTCATATCATCAATACGCATTTTATACTGCTCACTAGTCTGACCACATCTTGAATACTGCTCTGTGGTATGGAACCCCCTCTACAAAACCCACATCGATCGAATTGAACGTGTTCAGCACCACTTTTTTAATTACGTAAACTTCAAACTACAATTATTCTGTGACCACATTCTAACCGGGCAAACCCTAAACCTACCATCACTATCGACAAGGAGGGACCAGAGGGACTTGATTTTCCTTCACAATATCATACACAGCAAACTAAGCTGCCCTGAGCTGCTATCCAAGATACATCTAAAAGTGCCTCCACGTATCACTAGATATTACAGCACTTTTCATACTCCCCTCTATAGAACCAACTATAGATATAACAGCTGCTTACCACGTATCCAAAGAACAGCAATATTCATGGTCATGGAGAAGAAGTTCAAGATGGCGGATGGCACAAGTTCTGTGTCATTTGCTCCCAAAGAAAATGTTAATTACTTGTGTAAACACTGTTTTAAAAAAGTTGTATCAAAAGTACGGTGTATAAAATGTAACGAGGTTTTTCATCCTGCATGCCTCAGACAATCAAGTGAACAAAAAAGCGCCGACATGAAATAACCCAAACACAAACAGACACAAAAACGAGTGAAAACTCCTATCTCAAGGAAGAAAACTTACTACTCCGGCAAATGTTAGAGGATAAAAACTTAATAATATCAGACAAAGAACAATTGATTCAGCTACTTCACGAGAAAATTACATCTCTAGAAATAAAACTGATGCACATAAACAACGAATCATGTGCAAAAAGTGTAACCATTGACACCGATAAATCGGCAAAAAATGCGACCTCCAAAAAAAGAGAGTCTACAAAAAACCAGTGGCAAATGCCGGAGTCCTCTGCAAACATTGTGAATTCCAATATACGGGGAGATTCAAGTAGCTCTAATTTTATAAATGATGGAGTTCCCAATGGACAGGATGTTCCAATTGTTTCAGAAAAACAGGTATCTGCTGAGATAATTAGAATATAAACACAAAAGAAAGCTAATGAGATAATAAATCTAACGGAAAACATGTTTGATGAAAAAAAGGAAGAAGACTGGAATGATGTCATGTATGCAGACCAACAACAACCTGAAAACAAATGGCGGGAAATAAAAAGAAAAACGAAGAAAAGAACATATATAAATAAAAATCTGCAGGAAATCCAAGTACGACCAGCCCCTCTGCGAGGTACTGTTGAATCGGGAAATATTTTACTTAAAGTGGCCAAAAGAGCATCAACGATATTTATAACTGGACTAGACCCAGCGACTAAGCCAGAGGTGGTCATCGAACACCTAAAGCAAAATAACCTTGGTGAGAACTCCACTTGCGAAAAGATGAGAACCAAGAAGGACAGGATGGTTAGTTCCTTTAAATTAACAGTACCCCAACAACTAAAAAATCAGATAATGGCTCCTGAGTTATGGCCAAACGGAACAATGATAAACCATTTTCTGAACCTACAACGTCGTTTACCTCACGAAAATGTGCAAACGAGGCCAACTTAAAAAACTTGAGAGTCTTTCACCAAAATGTTCAGTCTCTCAACAACAAAGTAAATGATCTCGAAGCTTTCATATGTGACAAAAACTTTGACATAGTTTGCCTGAGTGAACTGTGGCTCTCAGAAGAACAAATTAGTGCATTAAACTTTTATGACCTACAAGTAGCAACATGGACGGCACGAGAAACAGCCAGAGGAGGTGGAACAGGAATTTTTATAAAACCCACACTTGAATACAAGACTCTTGATAATATAAAAGCTTTGAGTATAGATAAGTGCGTTGAATTCTGTGGTATTTTTGTAAAAGAGTTAAAAACGTGTATTATTCTTGTCTATAGGTCCCCCTCAGGTAACTTTGAAACTTTCTTAAACACCCTGAACAATGCCCTCAATCAGATTAGCATGGAACAAAAAATAATCTTGTTGGGTGATTTTAATGTGCATTTCTGCACAGAAGAAACGGAATGTACTCAACTCTGGATTTGTTGGGTACATTCGGCCTAAAGCAAACCATCTTCAAACTACAAGAAAAAATAATTGTTTAGATAACATTTTTGTAAATTTTGAAGAGCCTTACACTACTAATATTTTATACTCAAACATATCAGATCATGAAAATGGTCAACTGCTTGAATATCAAGTTCCCATGGCCGACTATACCAGACAGGTCAATGTGAAATATGTCAGACCAATCACAGAAATGGGTAAGATAAAATTTTATAAATTATTAGAGTCTGAAACATTTCCTTTTATATCTGACAATATATTAAATGCAAACGAAAAATTCAATATGTTTGTAGAACAAATTCAAATTTATGTCAATCAAGCATTTCCAGAAAAAAATATATGTTAATAAGGAAAACACAAATTATAATACACAGTGGTTCAATCAAAATATAAAAGTTATGCGAGAGAATCTCAATCTTCTTAACTATATTTATAGACTTGCCCCAAGTGAAGAATCTAGAACTGAGAAAAACAACTACCGAAAGCAATATCGTCTGCCCATAAAAAATCCAAAAAAAATTCAAACGATATGTCAATCCAAAACTCAAGTAACCCAATCAAATCAATGTGGGATATAGTTAACAAGTATAGAGGACAACCTAAAAAACGAGATCCAGACTGTTCTATATCTCCTGAAACCTTTAATGCTTTATTCACGGACATTGCAAAACAAGTTCAAAATGATATTCCTAAAACAAACACAAATCCTTTGGCATCTCTGAAATCAAATAGTGAATCACCCACAAGTACCTTCAATTTTAATGAGGTAACAAACAATGAAGTGAGGGAGATAATAAATAACTTAAAGAATAAAAGTGCCAGGGACATCTTTGGCCTAAATGTGAGGATTCTCAAACACGTAAAAAATTTATTGATTTCTCCACTGACAAAATTAATAAATCAGAGTATAAAAGAAAACATATTTCCAGATGCTCTTAAATTGGGGCTTATATGTCCCGTATTTAAAAAGGGGGAGGTAAATGACCCAACTAACTATCGACCCATTTCCCTACTACCAATCTTTTCAAAGATTTTTGAAAAATGTTTGGCCTCCCGAATGTTTCAGCATTTCGAGTCTCACAACTTATTTAGCAACCATCAATTTGGTTTCAGACCAGGCAGAAGTACAAGCTCTGCAATATTAGACCTGGTAAGCCAGATTCATGATGCTTTCGAAAGAAAAGAATTTATGTCTACAACATTTTGCGACCTTAGCAAGGCTTTTGACTATGTCTCACATGATATCCTGCTAGGTAAATTACCATACTATAACTTCAATTGTAATAGCATAAACCTAATGAAATCATATCTGAGTAACAGATATCAAACAGTATGTATAAAAGGGGTGTCATCTGCAAGGAGAGCTGTAAAAGTGGGTGTCCCACAAGGCTTGGTCCTAGGACCCCTACCATTTTTAATATATATAAATGATCTGCCACATGTGGCAATCTCTGAACACTATGCCCTTTTTGCAGATGATACTACATTCTCTATCAGAGGTGATAAACTCGCCGAAGTACTAGAGGAATCGTCTGAGACACTGTCGAGAGCCAAACTATGGTTCTCAACCAACCTTTTATATTTGAATGAAACAAAAAACCAGCATATGCTATTTACACTTAAACAAACTCCTGAAAATTGTGGGTCTTTGGATGCTGCAACTTTCTTGGGAGTAAAAATCGATTCAAAACTAACCTGGGATCATCATACAGATTATGTATGCAATAAATTAAAGACTAATATATTTGTTCTTAGTTTTCTTTCGCAAAATGTATCTATTAGTGTTTTGAGACAGGCATACTTTGCTTTGTGCCACCCGCATTTATCCTATGCAATACTAGCGTGGGGACACGCGGCTGGCACAGAAAGGGTATTTCGCCTGCAACGTAAAGCTATTCGAATCGTCTCAAATCTGGAATACACCGCTGACTGTAAAGAGGTCTTCATCGAGAAAAACATATTAACATTTCCATCAATTTATATTCTACAAAATCTAATCCATATTAAAAGTAACTACTGTGAGTACAAATCACACAATGAGTTTCATAATTATGACACGCGTAAAAATAATGACTTAGTAACAAACTACTACCGACTTAAGCGTTGCCAGAATGGGCCAGAGTTTTATGGAATTCATTTTTCCAATAAGTTACCTGAAAAGATCAGAAACCTGGAGGTCATTGTATTCAAACGTGTGATGAAGAAGTTTTTAATTAGGAAGTGTTTTTATTCTGTAAAAGAGTTTCTAGAGTATTCTTGTGATGTCAAAGATTTTAAACTTAATTAAGAATGGGTAATCACCAATATTATCATTGTTTGTAAATTTTGTCTAAACCATTATATGTATGTGTGTGTATCATGTGCGTTGTATCATACCTACATTTATATATTCTTTTTATTGACTTGTGTAAGCACGTAAGTGTAAATTGGAAACACCAATAAATGATTTGATTTGATTTTGATTTGATTCTTTAATTCGTCCTTAAACGACTTTAAACCCAGCTCAGGACAATGAATAAATAAGAGCCGTAACCATCCACAGTCTTTCTCCTCGAGTCCGAACAACAATTGTTACATTTAATCAATTAATCATTAATATGCTATTGTGCATTCCACTCAATCTTAATCTATTACCATTCAACTTAGATCGTCTCAATATGTAAAACTTGATTCTACCTTCAACTGTATATTAAAAAATTGTTCTGCTTGTGCGTTCGCCACTGAATAAAGTAGCACCCAGGGGAGGAGTTACTGGTGAACGTCAGAAACGAATAAACTCTCTAGACGATTCAGAACTGAGGTTTTTTATACAATCATACTGATTAACTGGTCCTCTCATTCAGGAATTTGGTCTGAGAGGGCACCTGGAAGGTTGTTTCCGGGTGATATTCTGTGCTAGCTAGACTGGATGAATGATAAAGTATATTTTGATTTCTCATTGAGGCCTCATAATCCAATCAATAGAGATATTGACCTAACAAAAACTCCAAAACATCTGAAAATCTGAATTCAGCAATTCGAAAGTATGAAGTATCCATTAAGCAATTCTTCACCATGCCACGGCGCTAAAAATAAAAAATAAAACATTCTCCTAAATTTCATATTTTGAGTTACAACCCCAGAAGTATTGGAGATATGTAAAAATGTCTTACATAAAAGCTTTGTCTTCAGCTCGTTATTTTTTCTCCAAAAATGTTTCTGATACATTTTGCGATAAATCATGTCATTAGGGAGATAAACGCGATTTTCCACTTGAAGTCTTAACGATCGCTTGAAATTGCGCGGGAACGAAAAATGACCCCAATTACTCAAACTCAAGTTATACAATCAGTGGCGGAGGCTGCTGCGCTGCTCCGAAACACATGCACTCCTGTTCTACAAACATGGCACAATTTTTTGTAAATTTATATTAGTAAAAACGTAATATGCTTTTTTATAAGGGAACAAAAAGATAAGCTGCTTTTTGGTCCAGTTCTTATGTCAATCAGACAAAAAGAGGGTCCTTCTTTATACGGTTTTAATAGAATTCATAGCATCCTGGTACTCGATTGAACGAAATAGTAAATTTGACATTTTGCATCTATTCCGATGCTGTGGAGTTTCAATATCCTTTAGCACGAGATCGATGAACCATTCGATCTCACCGTACCTCGAGTTACGATCTCAGGTGCTGTTGAGGGTCACAATATGTCAGTTTTTCTAGCTGCTCAAGTTGTGATGCATGGTCGAACGAGAGCAGTTAGCGCGCTAATAAATTAGATCTCAAGTTACAATTTTTTTTGTTATCCTCAAGATACTTGCAGAGTGAAGTTTTTCATCTTAGAATGACAATAAGACTAAGATACAGATATTAGGGCTTTTTAATCCAGAATAAAGTTACTGAAGGTGGTTTTATAAGATATTTGCATTTGAATAAGTTAATGTAATTGTGAATAAAATAAGTAATACAGGTTGATGTCTCGTACGCAGAACCCTAGCCATATATAACTGCTTCCTGCTAAGTTGGTACTTAGCTAGGGGTAGATCAGAAGTGTGATATCACCGTAGTTTGGGCTTTGACAGAGGGTAGGTCGAGATATCAAAGTGGTACTGTTTTCTTTCCTCAAAGCTCAAAGTAAATATTACGAGTAGCCGGTGAAGTTTTTCTTTTGTATTGAGACCAATTTATGAAATCATAAAGTTAAAGTGGACGAATTTAATTCCCACGCATACCAAGAAAATCACTTTCTGAACTTTGATTATAAAAAATAGAAAAATCTGTCTCTGGGGTGACAAAGCAAGATATATCGATCATCTAGCAAAAAGATTGTGTAATTATATTTTATTATAAGTGTTCTAGTTCATGTTCATTGTTGGAACTTATAAACTGATGAATTTACGTTCATCTGTTCAATTTAGTGAATAAAATATATTGTTGAAGGTCTCATAAACTTGGTGTAATTAATTCAAGATTGTAAAAACTGAATAAGTTGAAGTATAAATAAAATTGTTATATTGTTCTGATCCTATAGTTTATAGACTTGAAAAGGAAAAGGTACTTTCCATAGAAGTTTCCAAATGTAACGGAAACTTCTATGGAAAGTACCTTTTCCTTTTCAAGTCTATAAACTATAGGATCAGAACGGTGTTTAAATTAAGATAAAGACAGGTCTGTCTGACTGTCTGTCCATCCGGATTCCATTCCTAAGGGCTGTAATTAAAGCCTACAGACCTTTGGAGATTTCAATTAAGTGAAAAAACCAGACCCCTGGACATCCGTATCTCCATCTGTTGCTACCCTTGGCAAGTGGAGTAAACCACTATAAGATTTGGCGCCCGAGGGTGAAAGTTGAGTTTAAAAATAGTTTGAAAAAGTGTCACAAAAAACATAACGATTCTAGGAATAATAGTTATTATTCCCGACCCTAGAAAAAAAAAGTGTTTAATGTCTAAACAGGAATAAATCCCAATAACAAGACATAAACCGTTATCACTAGGCGAGTTTACAGTTTTATATACCAATACATATAAAAATAACCAATATATATATATATACCTGTATACACATACAGACATATATATACACACATAGGTATATAACATTCTACTTTAAGTGTTTGGAAACACCTGAAGAGAAAAACATAAGTAAGGAAGAAAATACATAATTCAACCTAATCACGATCAACCCACACAACACATCTACGTACAATGGATGAACAATGGACGTTGAATATGGATGTTCAAGACATCCACTGGATGCCCAGAATTAGTCCAATGTACATTCAATGGACGATCAATGGACGGCCAGGCCAGGATGTACATTGTGCGTATTTTGGGCATCCATTGTATGTCCATATTTAGTAAAATGGATGTCCAGAACATATCCAAATAACAACCACTGTGGTCGTCCAATGTACATCCATTATATATCCAAAATGAATCCACTTAATACAGATTATACAAGGTGTCTTGTAAATAATGGGCAATACTTTGGAAATATATTGTAAAGGTAAAGCTAACAAAGTTCTCATACATACATTGTTTTTGTAGTGTGCCCCTTTTAAACATTATTTCTACTTGAATAGAGAATCACAAAGACTTCTCGATGAAGTTATTACAAAAATCTCGGTGATACAATATTCTAAAGGGTATAAGTACCAAGTGTTATTTTTTTACCTATACCATATGTTAGCAAAAGTATTGCCCAATATTTCAACACCCTGTATAAATTACATTTCAAATCAGAAAGTTGACATTTGATTGTTAAAACTCAAAATTCCTTAGTGTTCTGGATCCTAATTAAAATGTAGCATGGCATATCAGGATAAATATTCTTTGATAAGTAATTTTTCGTAAAATCAATAATTTTGGAAATATACATTTTTTAATTCAAAATTATAATTTATATTCCAAAAACTAACACATTCACAAAAAAATGGTAACAGAATTTGTTTATCTTGAACCTGTCAAACTCATGAACAATTTTCTCTATACAGTTCCATAAATAGATTTTAATGAAATGTGTCTTCTCACTTATTTCAAAGGTTGAAATCCAACAAAAATTGATACAACCAAAAACGCTCTAGTTTCATTCTTTTATATCTTGCACATATCAAAATTGACGACACTTTCAAAAACTAACTGTTTTTTTTTTTTTATGTTCTGGTTCCCACGAAAAGGGATATCCTGTAATGTTCAGAGAACATCGTGGGAACCGAGGGAAAGAAGGTAGGAGTTGGTGTTCTTCTTATATTTCTGGAGGTTGTATGCCTCGGGGAACACCTCCCTAGGCAATGAGTTCCAAAGCCTCGCTGTTCGTTGGATGAACGAGTCTTTGAAAGTGATGTTCTGCAGGTCTCCAAAGTGACCACAGAAGGTGTGGATGACTGAACTTGACGGGTTAGTCTCAAGAGACTGCCAAAGCAGGAACGATTGTTGATATTTCAGAAGAGCATCGCCCATGAAAATATCTATAAAATAGAGACAAATCGCCAACTTTTCTACAGTGTTCCAGACAAGTGAGCGAGTTTGTAAGTAGGCATCACCGACGAGACGAATTGCCCTTTTGGACAGAATCCAATAGCCTCAGGATATGTTTAGGTGCGCCCAAATATGGGAACAGTATTCCAGGACAGGTCGGATCTGTGCCTTATAGATCATAAGCAGCTGAGTGGGGTGAAATAGCTCTTGGCACGAAACAAAAACCAAGTTTTGGGATGCACTTTTGGCAATGGACCTCACGTAATGTTCGGGGTTGTTTTCCGATGAATCCAGAGTGGAATTTCCAGCAAATAGGTGCCAAAGATATTGGCTTTTTCCTGGGCAGTCGCTAGTGTTCCATCTTCTTTGGTTAGAGGAGGAAATGAGCTGAAGTGAAGTTTCTTCCCACAGCTTTGGCGAAAGACCAAAATGAACGGGATCCGTTAGGACATTCAGCAAGTTTTGATCTTATTTTGGCATTGTGGGCATCTTTTTAGCATTCTATCGCTCTTTGCATATGCCTCTAGCCTTGACATATGCTGCTCTGGTCTCAGGGCCCGGATTTTTAGCCATCGATGGTATGCTGCCTGTTTGGAAGCCACAGCTCTAGAGCAGTTTCTGTTAAACCAGGTCTTATCGGATGATGTTCTTCTTCGTATTCGGTATGTAAGTTTGCATCCCCAACATGATGATTTCAGAAATTGTCTCAGCACATCGTGTTGGATCTACTGAAGAGAAACAAACTCTCTTCCATGGAAACGCTGAGAAAACATACAAGACCTTCCCAGTCGGCCGAATTGTAATGCCACATGAGACGGGTGGTATTGTGCAGCTCGATGGTAAATGGAAAGAGCATTTTGTGGAGATGAGGGTGTGATCAGAGTTTCCAAGTGGGGCACAAACTTCTATTCTATACGGGTCAGGATTGGTGGTGAGGAAAAGATCTAGTGTATTGGCAGACTGGTTGTTGACATCAGGGATGCGGGTTGGTAGCTCGACCAGTTGTTCTAGACCATGAGTGATGGCAAGGCTCCTCGGCTTGACGACCGCATCATCTGTTTTGTTAGAGAATTTGAGCCAGGCAGCTTATGTACATTAAAGTCTCCCATGATTATGGTTTCAGCTGTTGGATGGTTCTCCTGAATGTAGTCCAGTTTGAGTGATAAAACTCAAAGAGGTCGTTATATGAAGGTTCATTAGGTGATAGGTAAAGGCAGCAGAGGAACTTAGTCAGTTTGGTATCAGATAGCTTGAACCACATCACATCAAAGTCTTTCGGTTCCAAACTCTCTTCACGCTGGCATGAAAGGTTAGCCTTAGCGTAAAGGCAGACTCCACCTTTGAACCTGAATCGAGAATGGAGTTCGTAACCAGGACAAAGCATATGGACCTTGTTGGTGGACGAGTTTACTTGTGTTTCTGTTAGAGCCAGAATATCCGGTTTTTTCGTCTGTAGGTGATGGTGGACGTCATTGATGTTCTTGTTGAGTCCGCGGATGTTGCAAAAATTAATCTTTAATGTTGAGTCCCCTCGAGTATCTCTCGCCCGGAAATCCGAATGGAGAGGTATTTTGCTTCCGGAGTGTTTTAGTCTAGGAGACTTCATCATTATTACTATTAGGATGCATAAATGTAAGTAGATACTCTAAAAAAATGTATAATAAAACAAAAGAATAACAACACTGGTCAAAAGTATAAATAAATAAAAATATTCTGAGAACGATTCATTTCCTTTCATTTGCTCTCTTTAACCATTTCATATTTGCCTCCTCTATTTCTTTATTGTTCGTTTTTTCATGTGCCTGTTCTGCAGCACCTGTATGTATATATTCAATAATAATCAACAATATATCGTTTGTTCCACCCACTGATTAGGAAGTCGGCCATTTTCAAATCCTTGAATGATTGTTTCATTTTCGACGTGGTAACTATATCGAGATGCGAGACCTTTGCTTATAAGTCGGGATGAACACCATTTCATTAACTCATATGAGTTCCCTCCTCCGGTTTTTGTCATCTAATTTGACTGAAAAAAGTTTGAGTTTGTTATATATGATCATTACTCAAGACTACTTGGAAAATTATACACCCTTATTTATTTCACTATTGACAGGAGACACTTGAGAGGGATTCAATCCTGTTTTTATTGTAGGCTTGAATGGAGGTAAGTTGCCATTTGCCTCAGTATTGAGAGGAAACTCAATCCTTTTTTCATTGTAGGCTTAAATGGGGGATGTAGAGGTAATTTTTGTTTGCTTCATCTGCCTCACTTTCTTCTGAAGAAAATACACCCTTCTTCTTTTTATATTTTCTAGACTAAGGATCATCATCATTCAGAGCCCTGCTGTATTCAGCCACTTTTGTTTTATTTCTTGCTTCCAAAATATTTGTAAATAGGTTGCATTTCTGTTGAAACCTGCAGCACACTCATTTTCTAGATTCACCACCATACATCAGTCGCACTATCTTATAATATTTATTCGAAAGTTTTCTAGAACCCATATTAATCAGCAATGAAAAGTATACTTATTTATTATCATCGATGAACGAACGAAACGGAGTCTTAAATGGAGAGCAAAGACAACAACACTAAAGGCAAAGGCACGTTCCGACGTTCCACTAAACGTTCGTGGCGCTCGCAACGACCCAAAACATTTCCCGCGAATTTCAAAAATATTTCATAGGCGGCAAGAAAAAATAGCAACTGGAAAAATAACGGTTTTCGATCCCGAGAAGAATACAGTGGTTAAAGAATTGTTGAATTTAGAAGATGCGTTACGTACCCATAATGATAAGCAATTAATACGTGACAATTTATTTGTTCATTTATCGTTTATTATAAAATAAATTAATGATTGTATTTGAATGGAACGTTTAATGGATGTTAATTGTTGAATGTACATGAATATCCAGATATGTACATAAACTGGCCCAATAAAATATTCCATCACAGTTGAAATTTTTGATCGAAGATACTTACGAATTTCAGTTTCATTTGAAATAAAAATAAGATTCTTAGGGATCAAACTGAAATTCATATTAATAGTTTTGGACATTGAATGAATGTACAATGGACGAACGTTTTTAACATCCAATGGACGGCCATGTTCACACGTACAATGAACATCCATTTGATGTCCATGGACGTTTGGACTTGAGATGGACCTAAAATGGATCCATCCAATGGATGTCGTGTGTTCTATGGGAATTGAATAAGCTTTTTTAGTGAAGTAACATCTTACAGAAAAGGCTCAAATATTTTGGCTTGTTTGTGAAAGTTTCTTAATATTGTTCTTTATTTGGCCAATTGGTTCATAATATATTTCAAGATTGGTATAGAATTGATTGTATAGTTTGCTCATTGCTACGACTGGTGACTTGAGTAGGTAAAAAGTCAATTCATTTCTAGAGTTTAATTGTGGAACATGAAAGTTGAAATGGGAGAGTAATTCGGGACAGTCAATCAGATCGTTCACTAATTTGTAAATGAAGATAATTGAATAGTAGGTTCTTCGGTTTTGGAGGGATAGTAATTTGAATTTATTCAGTAATATTCTATTGTCGATACCTTGTTCGGGGTAGACTCCATCTAATTTATATGAAATATATTTCATGAAGCCTCTTTGGATGGACTGTATTTTGTTTATGTGTATATTGTATATGGGCGACCATATTCCAGCCGAGATCTCACGTAGGCATTGAATAGTGTTCAAAAGCTGTCTTGGTTATGAAAGTTCTTAAATTACGATAAATGAGACCAATCATCCGTTTAGCTGCACATGTCATGGTATTATAGTGGATAGAGGAGCTCAATTTCGAGTCAAAAATGTTTGAGTGCTTTCATGAAGGGGAATGTTGTTTATATGGTAATCATGTTGGGTAATGTTATTTTTCAGGGTATATTGAGAGTATTTACATTTATTTGTGTTGAGGGGGAGATTATTTTCGGTACACCAAACGTGTAAGAATTCAAGATCTTTTTGTAGGATGGGTCGAAAAATTTTCAAATCATCGGCAAAAAGTAAAAATTGGCTTGAGATATGATATCCTATATTGTTTATGAAAAGTGAGAACAAGAGAGGTGCTAAGTTGCTTCCTTGTGGGGCACCACTGTTTGAAATAAATTGGAAGGATTTATGACTTCTATAATCTACGAACAGGATATGTTTAGTTAGGTAAGAGCGAAAAAGGTTCAGGAGTTGTCTGTCAAAACCATAGGAGTAAAGTTTATTGATGATGATATTATGATCCAACTTGTCAAATGCCTTCGAGAAGTCCATATAAACAGTATCCACTTGTAGGTTTTCATTAAATGCATTACTTACTGTTTGTGTGAAGCACATTAAGTTGGTAATTGTAGATCTTTTATTGAAGAATCCGTGTTGATTATTGGAGATCAAATTTTTAACATCAGGAAATATCCTGTTGTACAAGCACATCTCGAAAGCCTTTGCAAAGTTGGATAACAGGGTTATAGGTCGATAATTTTGAATATTGTTTATTGCACCAGTTTTGAAAATAGGGCAGATTTTTTTTAATTTTCCATTTGTTGGGAAAGCACCCTGTACTCAGTGCTAGATTAAAAATTACCTGTAGTGGTACGGCTAGAATGTGTGCACAGTCTTTAACGTAAAGCTTGGTATGCCATCATCCCCGCTGGTAAGTTTAGGTTTTAATTTTTTAAGAGAATTGCAAACTTCAGTTTCTGAAAAATGCTTGACAGAGATGATGGGGCTGTTTGAAATAACATTTTTGAGCTCGTGTGTTAGTTGTAGTGGAAAGTAGGCACTTTCAAAAAATTTGTGCAAATGTATCCACAATTTCTGAAGGATTACTGTATTCAACATCGTCCATTAATAGTATACTAGGGATTCTTGATGTACCTTTCTTAATTTGAATGTAGGCCCAAAAATTGGTAGGATCTTCTTTGATTGCCCTCTCAGATTTGTTTTTGTATTCTCTGTACGACAAATTAATTTTAGTTTTAATGGATCGACGAAGGGATCGGAATTGTTGAACCATGGAGGATATTTTCTAATAAAGTTGTGATTGACCGGAACACACTGATTGAAAATTGGGGTTAATAGTGAATAGAATAATTCTAAGGCTACATTGACATGTGTACAAGGATCAAGAGTTGACCAATCGACATTTTGTATAAGAGTATATAAAAGTGGAAAGTTGGCTTTACGGAAGTTATATCTGACTTCTGCTGAGTTATATGGTATGTTCAGTTTTAGAACAATGTTTAATGCTGGATGATAGCCATCTTCTGTTAGAAATGGTAGGTCGTCGTGAGTTACAGAGCATTCAAAATTGGATAAAACTAGGTCGAGTACGCGATTTGAAATATTGAGCAGAGAATTGAATTGTTTTAGATCATAAAAGCTATGATGGAGATTATCCAAATTGTTATCCCTGTATATAGGATTATCATTTAAATAGTTTGGTATAGTTATTCTAATCCCAATTGGAACGACAATAAAAATAAGAGCATACAAGGAGTGTTCTTATGCACTGCCCGGCAAATGGGAAATTTATATACTACCAGTGTTTTTACTTTCAAAGCGTTCCTGGTACAATCATGAAAAAGTTCAGTCATGTGGAAGAGAATTCCTTCTCGAAACTTTTTATGTCGTTCCAATTGGGATTAGAAATACTATGTTTAAATCACCTATTATAAGAATTTTGTTATCGTATAAGCATTCAAGGGTTTCTAACATATCCAATAGATTCAAAATATGAGCATTGCTAGAATAGGGAGGTATGTAAATAACAAAAAATAAAAATATGTTTGAATACAATTTTGCAACCTATGATGTCTACAGTAAAAAAGTTTTCCACAAATTCCGATAGATCAATTTCAAAAGCTTGACAGTCATCTCTCACTGCTAACAAAACACCACCACTTCTTGATACTGAGTTTGCTTCAAGGTTTCTGTCTTTTCTAAAGATCAAATAATGATCAGTAAAAAGTTCTGAGTTGTAAACATTGGGTTGGATCCAGGATTCTGTGATGGCAATGATGTGGAAATCCGATCCAGAGATAGATTTGAAAAACACTACAATGTTTATGCATCAGTGGACTATTGGCACTATTAATGATTTGTCTTTTAAGCAATATATATAGAATTTTTTTATGTACTCTCTCAATTCTATTTATGTGAATTTGATACACGGGATTCTAAACAACCGATGCGAAACAAAGATTACTGGGTATATAAGCATAATAGATACTAAGAAGAGATCTTGTATATCTAAAATTTTCTTTTGAGAAATCCCATAATTTTATTGCATTCGTTGATGGTTTTTTCCAAATGCAACTTGAATGTTAATTTAGAGTCCATTAGAGTCCATTAGTCCATTAGTCTACCTCTCCTCCTTTCACTGCACGGAAAATTAAAATCGCATGTTAGAAATTTCCCGCCAAATTTGACAAATCTTAAGAAACATTCATTCTCATGTAACTCGACCCTCCTTCAAAAACGCCCTTACCATTTCGTTTACAGTCGATACTGAGGAGAAATCCATCGAAAAACTGACATTTTTGAATCAATATAAGGTTTTGGGTCCATTTTGGCCCGATTTTTGAGGCATGCTTGGATCAAATATCAAAGATGAGAGTGTTTCCTAGTTAACCAAGGCGACATACATAGGAATAGAATACATACTTTATAGACATAAAAATTACGAAGTTTGATATTATAGGAAAGTATTATATATATATATATATATATATATATAATATATATATATATATATATATATATATATATCGAAACATTCAGAAATATCCTCTAATACCTCTCAACAAGCAGTAATAAAATATTTCAAATTTTAATTTATATTGACTATAAATTTTATATTTTAATCACATATTTATTTTATGGTAAGTTAAGTTTATGATTGCAATTCAATTAACTGACTATATGCTCCATATGCAATCTCAAGGCACATACAGGTGTTGTAACACCTAGGTGCATGCAATAGATTGTATAAATGTATATGTCAGAAAATTATTAGATTATCCCAGAAACAATACTAATGGACCGAAAATTGTAAACATGGTACTCATGTAATTATTGTAAATTAATTACTGAAATTGTTAATTGTAATTATAAATTGTATTGAATCTATGCAATGGGCTTCAATAAATAAATACAAATATATATATATATATCGAGATTTTAATGGATACCAGATCACGATCTATAACTTTCGTCCCGAACATTTTTCTGTATCTCCATTATTTTTGCAGTTATACCTAAAAATGAGAAAATTCGAAAAGTTTTTGGATAATTCATACATTTTTAACTACATGAGTCCAGAATTTCAGCTGTTTTGTAATTTATGTGAAATTTTGTTTCTATTTATTGGATTATCAATTTAGGTAGGGTTTAGGGTTTTGTGACTATTAGTTTTTTATATTTTCCTGAATTTCAGAATTTACACCTGTTGGCCTCGATGGGTCCTCCTGGAGGTGGTAGATATGTTATAACTGATCGGCTTCTGAGTCGTTTCAACGTCATAAATATTACTTTTCCCGAAGACGAGACTCTTTCGATAATTTTTGGTTCGATGCTGAGTCGACACCTGGCGAATTTCCACGAAGGAGTCAAATTGGTTGGTAAAGAAATAACGGAGACCACCATAGATTTGTACAAAAATGTGATCGCCAAAATGCTGCCGACACCTACGAAAATTCATTATTTGTTCAATTTGCGGGATATTTCGAAGATATTCCAAGGACTTTTGAGGAGTCATCATGACTATCAGAACGATAAGTCAACAATGCTCAAGCTGTGGATTCACGAATGTTACAGGGTGTTTTACGACAGACTGATTGATGAAAGGTAAATATTATTGATTTATTTGAAAATCAGATGTGAGTAAAAGATAAACAAAAAAAATTTAAATATTTTTTTTTAATTTAAAATTCTATGATAGTAATGGAACTATTTTTTGGAATATTTAAAACATATTATTAAGGGCCTTTTCCAATATGTATCAGATGTCGTGTCCAGCGCGTGATCTAGCTGGATATTTTCAGAAGGATATTTCTCATATATATATATATATATATATATATATATATATAGGGTGTCCAATTAAGTCGGCATCATATGGAAAACTTTTTTATGAATTTTTTTTATTCCTGATAATATACATTTTTTGCATTTGTATACGAGGTTTGTTGAAAAATTTAAATTTTTCTCAAGAGTAAAGTGTCTTTATTTTTCACAATATCGAAAATATTTATCAAGAAAAGTTGATTTTTGGTAAAAATAAATTTAATTTTCAAATCAAAACATTTATTGTATTTAATAAACATGATGATCTTTCGGTTCATTGGTAAGTTATCTAGCAATTTGCTATTGTCTTAGAATAATTAATGCATGCATATCATAATAATGTATTTTACAAATGAAAGGTTAAACACAAGATAACAGTTAACTAAAAAGCAAAATTTATAATAATTATAAATTTCAACTACCATTTTGATGTTTGCTATCAAAAATTCATTTGTTTTTTAATACATCATAATATACACAAGAATTTGTCAGTCCATCCTAGATTAAATGTTGATCTGACACAACGTTGTTTTCAATTGAGTGTTGAATATCGTTAATTTTGAGTGTTCTGAACACAGAAATACCTCCATATTTGCTCTGTCACATCAGGTTTTACTATAAAAGGAAAAACACCTTTATTTTAAAATTTTAAGAAAAAATCTATTATTATGTTACAAATATATCAAGTACAATCATTAATATAGGACTATTTAGAGTGATTTCTTTTGCGCTTTTCTGTAAAATTATGTCTGGGTGTGATTTTTTTGTGAATATCATCAGGAATATCACGTTTCAGTGACCAGCAGTAATCATCAGCCATCATATTCACATTCCATCGACCTTGTTTCCATAGTTTTGGTGTCTTGATGAAACCATTCTCCCTGTTCCTCACTAAAATCACCAAGATTTTCAGGAAAAAAATCCAGATGTGAATCTAGGAAGTGGAGTTTTATACTCATATTGCATCCCAATTTTTTATAATTATCCAATAAAGTTGCCACGATATTTTTATAGTCATGGTGTTTTTGATTCCCTAAGAAATCGTTAACAACGTTTTTAAAAGCCAGCCAGCTTTTAATTCAGTGGTATTCATTGTTGCATCAAATTCTCCGTCTTTCATCAAAGATCTTGGGAATTTTTGACCCAGGTATTTAAAACTATCATTGTCTTTGTTCAATGCTTCAACAAATTGTTTCATTATACCCTCGATTTGGGTTGTATTTTAAAGCCAAAGTAAGCATTATATGCATTTTGCATAAAATCAGCGATTTTTTGTTTTTGCTTTGAAATCATATTATTTCCACAAATGTAACAAAATCTATCCACACTATTTTGACACTTTCTTGAAGACATTTTGTTTTGGAAGTTCAGCCACAAATCATTGATAAGATTCAATAAATATCAAAAGTAAAACACTAACACTTTTTTTAAATAAACACTCTAATATTTCAGTATAAATTTTGTAAACAAAGTTACTGTAAGGGCTCTCATGTAACACCTTAATATCTGTGTGTGTCGCTGTTGCAATTAATAGATTTTCTCACGAAAGGTCGCACAATTTGAAAAAAGTGCGCCAAAACTTAATAATTTAACTTATTTTTATTAAAACAAATAAAATTGCCAATATATTAATTTTATTAAAAACCTGACGTGATACGTCAGCACCACAAAATTGGTAGAAAAAATTAATAATATTTCAAACAAGGAAAATCATGTCGGAGAAGAGTTAGTAAAAATAACAAAATCTGTTTTTTCATGGTAGATGGATAATAATGGATATCTGACCGTAGTTTTCAATTAGGATCAAGTTTTCTCGATAAAGATTGTCGATATTAAATAATAAAAAAGTTTTTCATATGATGCCGACTTAATTGGACACCCTATATATACATATATATATATATATTATATATATATATATATATATATTATATATATATATATATTATATATAATATATATATATATATATATATATATATATATATATATATATATATATATATATTGGTTATGAAAAACCAGTTATATATTTTAAAAAGAAAAAACCCACAAAAAGAATAATTACTAATAGCTATTAGTTTCAAGAGATTGTTTTTACATAATTTTTGAAGTTCTATTTCCTTTATTAAGCCTCTGTATAATATGAATAGATAAAAATATCCAAATACTATAATACAATCAATTTCATACACTGTCATAATGATTACAACCCATAATTGTTCAAAAGACAACAAAAAGTCTAGATTTACAAAATCATCCTGAATAAAATGTGATCCACAAAATTATAAGCTTGAAACATACAGTATATGAAATTGTATCTAACTTAAAGTAGCCAATAGGAGAACAGCAAACTTCTTGATGACAATAGCCAATCAGGGAACAGTATGGTCAAATGTAAGATTTGAAATTGTGAGAAAATAGGAACGAGAAAGTGTCAGAGACAATTATCACTGAAATTGTATATAGTTTATAAGAAAGTAAAAATAGTTGTATTTATAAGTTTTGACAAATAACCCCAAACAGTGAAAATGTGACAATATAGTGCGCGAATTCAAAAATTCAAATCGAAAGGAATGAGGAAAAATGGTATCCAAGTAACGGAAAACAAAGCCACTGGATGAGATCGAAAATAATTTGAAAAAGAATGCCACGTTTTGTTGGGAGAGAAAGAAAAATTCATTAATTTCAACATAATAAGCAGAAAACCAACATTACCTTATTTGTACACCATATACAAGTATTCAAAGCTGATTTCTGAATTTGTATGGTTCCTTCGTTTTGGTATTGGAGTTCCTGAGAGCATTGGATTGAGAGGGAATCCAAATTCTGGGTGTATATTGAACAGCGACATTCCA
Organism: Gonioctena quinquepunctata; assembly: GCA_018342105.1. Lineage (NCBI taxonomy): Eukaryota > Metazoa > Arthropoda > Insecta > Coleoptera > Chrysomelidae > Gonioctena > Gonioctena quinquepunctata. The sequence continues at coordinate 515,113 of JAFIRS010000222.1, read as the reverse complement.
GCGACAGGTATAAACTTTCCTAGTGCACATCACGAACTGAACAATTTCACTAATAACTCATATCCCATCAGAAGAACTTTATTTCATTTGAATTTGAACTATTAAAGAAAATTTCACTTTCAAGGTAAAAGTGAGGTTGTGTCTATTTATCCATGACCTGTTTCTCATGATTATCCATGAAAATTTGTAGATTGACATTAGAATAAGTTATCGATCGTAGGCCAGGTAAATTTAAGTTTTCCTGAATAAAGGAAATAATTGCTTTTTGATACTTTGTTGCTTATTTTCCACAATTATCAGCAATTGTATTTATAAACACTGAATAGAAATTGACATCAAGCAGTGGCTAGTGGCTCAATTGCCTGAACCGGCTATCTGACAAGAGGCGTACCAACTTAGCTTAGCTGTGGTAAGGAAAGTGATAACAATTGGCAGCAACGTGACGAGAGAACAGTGACGTTAGCTAGCAATTATTATTACATCATCACAAAAATATTATACAGGGCGAAAATACTTAAAACATATAAATATAATAATATATATATATATATATATATATATATATATATATATATATATATATATATATATATATATATATATATATAAATATATATATATATATATATATATATATATATATATATATATATATATATACCAAGGTCCCGAATAGAGTTTGCCCTTGTGAGGGGTTCACCATCAATGTAATAACAAAATTCAGTTTGTTCCAGAGAACGATAAAAAGACATAACATTGCATTTGTTTACATTCAACTCCATGTATTATCAGAGCACCATTTGACAATTGAGGTAAGGTCCTTTTGAACATTCTCGCAGTGTTGTTCGTTGATGACTTAGTTAAAAAATTTAAGATAATCTGCGTGCAGCAGAAATGTTGAGTATTTGATTATTTCTGCAATATCATTGATGAAAATATTGAACAGGAAGGGGCCTAGGTGGCTTCCTTGTGGTAATCCTGAAGTGACATAAATCTCATCAGATATTAAGACATTAACATATTGATTTATATCCTGAAGATAGCTTCCGAACCAGTTCAGTAAATTTCTGTAAAACCCTATCGCTTCAAGTTTCCCAAGCAAAACTGTATGTTTGACTGTGTCGAATGCTTTGGAAAAGTCTGTGTGAATTACATCTACTTGGTACTTCCTTTCCAAAGCACTCAGCACAAATTGGGTTAATGTTAACAGATTTGTAGTTGTTGACTTACCCAGGCAGAAACCATGCTGCTCTTGTAAAATAACTTGGTATAATGGGGTTTTTATTTGATCGCAGATCAGACTCTCTAATAATTTAGGAATTGCACTTAGAATTGTAAAAGGTCTGTAATTTTGTATATTTGCATATTTGTAAATTGGGGTGATAAAACTAGATTTCCACAGAAGTGGAAATTCCCCTAAGTTCAAAGATGCAGTAAATAGAAGGAACAAAGGTTTTACTAAGGTGAATCTACATTTTTTCAACATTAATGGAGCTATTCCGTCTGGTCCCGGACCTTTATTGGTATCTAATTGGTATAATTTATTCAATATAGTTTCCAAATTGAGATTACATGCATTCATATCAATAGTTTTCTCATAGTTGAAATCTAATAAATTAGCATTAGCAGTGTCATGTTTGTAGACTGATTGGAACTGTCATGCAAAGCCGTTAGCAATTTAATTTCCTGATCTACATGGTTGTTCTCCTAAATACATATTATCTGTTAGGCCATGATTTTTCTTTCTGTGGTTAACGAAGTTCCAGAAATGTTTTATATTCGTACATACGTTATTTTCACACCTTTTATATAGTTATCATAACATTCTTCACTCATTATTTTACACTGTTTTCTTAGTTCAGAAAAAAGTAAGTAATCATCCCAGCTGTTACTAATTTTGTAATTTTTGTGAGCTTTTTTCTTTTCAAATATCAAAGATTTCATGTCATTGTTAAACCAACTAGGAAATTTTGGCTTGTTGGAGCAAACATAAGGAATGAAATTATTTATGTCTATATATAAAATATTATAGAAAGTTTCTGTTGCATGATTGATATCCGCTATACTGCCTAGCTGATTTTCCCAATCTACAGTGGACAGGTAGAAGTTAAGTCCAATGTAATCTCCTCTCTTGAAGTTGAAGTAAGAATTTTCAAAATTCAGTTCTTTGAAATCTTTGTTAGAGGTAATTGATACTGTAGCTGGATGATATGGATCGCAAGGCAGCAAACAGTCATTAGCACTTTCTACCGTGATTATGTCTTTATCATTCGTGGATATCAAGTCAACATAACACCGAAATCGTTTTTAATGGAGTTTAATTGAAAGAGATTATGAAATGCTAAAGATTCAATAAGAATTTGGGCGGCATTATTATTATTGTATATTGCTGATACACCTAATTCATCATTGTACCATTCGACATTTGGCAAGTGATAGTCACCGTACAGAAGCAGCTTTTTTTGGGAAATCTCTCCATAACACTGTCCACAGTTGCACAATGAACCTCATATAAATCATGACGAGAGCTGGGTGGAAGATAGATCCCACCAATAACTAGCTCCTTGCCATAAGCATATACATTAACAAATATTTGTACCACGTTATCCTTGTTGAGAGCTGTGACATTACTGGAAAAGTTTATCTTCACCGCGATGAGAACGCCTCCTCCTCTGTATTTTTGACTAGTTAGTACTGATCGATCCTTCCTGTATATATCATATTGAGACAAGCCAAGTTCCTCATCTAGGATATTTTCGTGGAGCCATGTTTCAGTGAAGACAATAATATCATGGTCACTGATAGCTGCGCTAAGTTCTAAAGTCGTAATTGTAGTTTTGATACCTCTAACATTTTGGTAGTATATGTGCAATATGTTCTGTTCTGTCCGAGAGCTGCCCGTAGAGTTTAGTTTTTTCCATGAGAGGTGCTAGTGACAATTTTCGGTAGTCCCTGTATGTATCGGATGGTTAGATTGTTTTCTCCTTTATCAGTCCTTTCATTGAGTTGTTGCCGAAGATTTCTCTGATTAAGAGTTAAATCGGATCCAACTCTAATTTACGGAGAGTTTATTTGATTTTTATTTCTTAGGACGAATAGAGCTTCATCGTTACTGTCAAGGACAACTTTCAAAGGTCTGGAGGTGTTGGTGTTCTTGCCTACACGAAAAACCTTTTTGATGTTTAGCTGTGGATCATTGACTTTGGAAATATCCTCATCGATTTTGCCATTAGTTGTAACTGCATTGGACTCGGGAACGTTGTACATCATTAAATTGTTGGATCTTCTTCTTCGTTCTTCCAATTCATAGACTACTGAGTCAAAGTCGGTTTGTTGTTCAGGAGATGTCTTAGCATGTTTGATTGTAGTGAGTTCATCAGCAAGTGCACTTATTTTTTGTTCAAGAGTTTCAATTCGTTTTTTCATAATTGGCAACAATCCAAGCCCTTCCTGACAATCACTGAAGAGGTAAGCTCAGCGCATATATAGTGCATCCATCACAATGGCAAGAATCATCTTCATTACACTCTTTATCACATTTAAAGCATTGCATGATACCTTGATTTAAAAAAATGGGCACGCCACTGGAGAAGTTCGTTTTCCTTTTATCAGGTGGTTACTGCTGCAAGGTTTTTTTGTGTGAGCTCACTGGATTCTGTTCCACTTGGATTAAAAAAGCGCTGATTAACGTTTTTTGTTAGTTCCCTTTGTTAAATGTGTTTTTTTATCACATACACGCTGCTAAGGCCGTGATCAAAATTATCCAACAGACTGAATGCACTTCATGGATTAATATATCACTAGGTAGTGGATATTTTAACGAACTCAGTGATATAAAATTCGACTAAAAGTTTGGCTCGGAACTCGATTTATTTGTAAAATTTCGGGAGAGATTCGTAGCATAACTGTTCACTTGTTAGTTGAACCATTTAGGCGGCCATAAGTCAATTTCGTAGAACTCACTGCAAGTAGAAAAAAAATCCTGACCAAGTTAAATAGCTACAGAATAATAGGCGATCCTTTATTTGTCACTCCAGGTAATGGTGGAGCAGAAACATTAGTCGTTACTCAGGCCTATTTCTAAGTGCATGTGTTCATTTTTGCAGTCTTTGTAAACGTTCAATTTAAAAAGAGCATTCTTCAATTATTCAGAAAAATATTGAAAACTACGCAATGGATTCTGATAATGCTAGTAAGTAAGCATATATTTAACGGCTCAATCATTCTTAACTATTTTTTTATACCTTAGCAGTTTGAAAAAAAAACACATTACTTTTGCTTTTGTTTCAATTAATTTCTTACTAATCTAAAGATGATTGTTGTACTTCAGGGTTCGTCCCAGTAGATTAGCTGCATATGGCTGCGCATATATAAATTTGAAGTGGCTTGGTATAAAATGCAGAATTCTTCAGTGTTAAAAGATTTTGATACGAATAGTATCTAACTTTGTTTTAGGGCCATCAAATGTCCGAGTTGTGACTCAGGGGCAATTTTTCGAAAAAATGCATGAGCAGAACTTGCCTACTTTTGAAGAAAAATTAGAATATCTTGCAAATAATGTTTTTCTAATTTTGTTTTAAAAAAATTTTTTTCATCACCAGTTGCAAAAAATACAGGAATAAAATTTGTTATAATTTTAAGGCTAAACTACTTGAAGTACTTCTTCACTGCACTAAAAAGTGAAAAAAATAAAATATTCAACGACTATGTCAAAAGCGTGGGGTGCTTTGTCGAAATCAATTAAAATAGTCTATGATCCCAGAGCCGGCAAACCTATGTCATTTTAGAAAAACTGAAATTTTTAGTATGATTAGTGTGATATGTAGTTGAGAACGTATGCGTACTTGTTAGCTTAAAAGTGGGGTCCTTTTACAGGTAGCAGGTACAAAAGTACATACAAAAACTTTCTTATTTACGTCAAAGTATGGTAATGCGTTTGAAAATTAATGTCACCAGTTGGCCGAGCAGTCTAAGACGCTAGACTAAGCTCGGGATATCAAAAGTTCGAATCCCCACGCCTGACGATTTTTTTTTATTTTTCACTTTGAAATTGAGAAATGTTTTTTTTTTAATTTGAAAATTCATCGTCTTTGAATATTAAAATTATTTTTTAATTTTTGTGCATTAAAATTTTTTTTTTAAATATATTTTTTATATTTCTAACTTAATAAAAGGACACATTATACAAAATTAGAAAAAATATTGTGTGAAACACGTTGGAAAACACTATTTTTCGTAACTTGCTTTCTTTTGAAATTCGCTCATTACAAAAAATAGTGCTTTTCCCAACTGGTTGCACAAATAGCTATTTCATATCTGAATTATTCTAAGGACCAAATGAAAGACTAAAGCGCTTATTTTCGTACATCAAATCACAATTTAAACAAAGATGGTCTGATTCACAAAGGAATATTCATAACTCTGGCTATTGCTTAGCTCCAATCCAGTCCTAACAAACATGAGACCAAAACCCAAGAGAAAAAATTTCCCAATTTTAAAAGGAACCCTGGAACTGTGGAACCCTAATACACTTACGGATGAATCTGAAGAAGCAGAATCCTCAGAAGTGGAAATATTTTCTGATGAAGAACCATGGTTTTGGTTGTCCTCATGATAGAGAGAGAGAGAGAGAGAGAGAAATAAATTTCATTTGTTACTTATAGTTTCTTATTAAGTTACCTATATTTACATAAGTAAATAGATATTGATGCTACCCGTTTCATTATCACTATATTGTACATTACTTTGGATAAATATATTATTTTTATGATTATCATCATTATTATTATTTTTGTGGTGCAATGCATGTGTAAGTAATATAATGAAATTGAATAAAAAAAAATAATTGTTCAGATTTAAACTAAATATATTTTTGGCCGCCTAAATAATCAAAATACCTGTATGTGCGATGTAAACAATAGTTATTTGTGCAACCAGTTGGAAAAAGCACTATTTTTCGTAACGATCGGATTGATGCAGAACTCGCTTCGCTCGTTCCGCAAAAGAAAGCGAGTTACGAAAAATAGTGTTTTACACAATATTTGTTCTAATTTTGAATATAATTTGATCCTTTTTGATTCAAATTAAAAATATTAAAAAAAAAATAGTGCATGGAGTCCCTCCGCGCGAAGAAGTGAAACTTCGTAATGTGGAAATGAAAATAAAAAGGGGTAGAAATTGATTTTTAGTGAAATCATATTGTTTCTTTAAGACAAACTTCATTAACATTGCTTACAATTCACAATTGATCGCATCTTTTAATTATCATTTTCGAGGGAGAAATATCCAAATCTATAACATTTACAATGGGATTATGTGAAATATTTGGTGAAATATAAATGGCAATTAGAATCAATTTTTTCGGATTATTTTTGCTGTGGTTGACTATGCACAATAAAATAGAACAACAAGTACGTATTTCAGCTAATTTCACGACGCTCACACTGTTTACTTCGCTGCATAGCAAGAATACCACGCGAATGTGCTTGGGATCTACCGACTCACTCTCTTTCTCTCTCCTACTTTCTACCTTTGTGTATCTTTCTTTCTCTCTCCCTCTTGCGTTGGAATATTGGACGCTACTCGTTGCTAACGCTCGCGCTGGTCTGTAACAGGTATACTACGCGCATGCGTTCGAGTGCCACGCCTTCCCTCTCGCTCGCAACAGTGCTTTCATACCCCCTCCATGGTAACGTTAAACGTTTAACGCAACCTTATTGGAAGTCGCATTAGAAGTTTCACTTCAAAAATATTTAAAAAAACTGAAGAACACGCTTTTAACGCACTAAAAAGTTAAAAATAATTTTAATATTCAACGACTATGTCGAAAAGCATGGGGTGCTTTTTGGTTACGTATCTTTGAGAAACATAATACTTTTAGATTAAGGAAACATAATACTTTTAGATTAAGATCCCAGAGCCGGCAAACCTACGTCATTTTAGCAAAGCTGAAATTTTAAGTTTGAATAGTGTGATATGTAGTTGAAAACGTATGCGTACTTGCTAGCTTGAAAGCGGGGACCTTTTACAGGTGGCAGGTACAAAAGTACATAAAAAACTTTCTTTCTTACGTTGAAGTATGGTAATGCGTTTGTCAATTAATATGGTCCAGTTAGCCGTGCGGTCCAAGGCGCGAGATCTAAACTCTGGATCTCAAAATTTAGCGAGGGTTTGAATGAAAAATTAAATCCAAGGGCATCAGTTATAATTCAATTGGAATAAAAATATTGAATACCTCATTATCGATCCTCAAAAAATTTTTTATAAACGGCTATGATAACTAATGGATCCTATCACAAGAGGTTTTTATATTCTAATTATATGTGACCCTAAAGCTTCATTTGAAGAAATTATGAAAGAGTATACATTGTCAATTTCCGAAACAAAAACCTAAAACCAACCACAGTAGAATGCTAATACCTAGTGTAACACGTTCCCGATTATAGCAAAAAAAAACACCGCCTCTGGTTTCAGCAGAAGGGTTCCTATGTATTATTTTTCAAATGACACTCTGCACTTGTTTATGATTATCCGAAAGAGCTTTCAGTTTGTAATTTTATGAATTGAAAATCCGTTTGGAATTGTAGTGATATAATCAGTTGTTTCAATAATACAAGGTTAGTGTGCACACACAAAGAAAGCAGGTTGCCTGCTTACTGGCAGTCGGCGCCTATAAGCGTCGATAAATTGCTTAGCTTTCAAACGGTAGTGAACGTAGACCAAGCCTGTCGGAACTAGTTACCAGCACTGACTAACTTACTGGAATAAATTTTCAATTGTTGGTCGCTTGTTTTCGGAGCCAGACAAAGGTTTCATGATGATCACTATCAAAAATCATAACTTATTATAATGGATATTGAGATTCTAATCACTACTATTTTTAGAAGATGTGCGTTGTGGAACAAACGGATTAAGTTTCACAGCAATCGAAACGTTACATAAAATTTATGGAACGAGATAGGGACTGAAATGAAAATTCCTTGGACGTATTCCTTGCTTCTTTCTTTGCATTCGTGAAAACGCATTTTCCAGTAGAACAAATTCTTCATCTGAGGACGCACTGGACATCTTGTCTCCATGAAATCTGCTTTAAGACTAGCAGTTATGAGATATAACTTATAACTTATAACCAGTACGCATCAGAGGAAAAACCGGCCCCTACAATAGGCTCTGAATAACCTGCTTACTTTGTGAGCGTACACTTAAGTGTATGCACATAAATTGGTGCCGCTACATCTGCTAGTCAAAGCCGATTTCATGGAGTCCAGTGCATCCTCAGATGAAGAATTTGTTCTACTGAATGAATGCAAAGAAAGAGACAGTATTCTTTGTCTCCAGTGAATCAAGAATGGGAATTTTATGGGATCATCATCTCTTTTCCACTTTAAAACAACATGAACAACGGTTTTGTATACCTTTAATCATATCTCCATATCGTTCATTTCTATTTCAGCTGCTATTTCGTTTCGTAAATTTTGTGTAACGTTTTGATGGCTGTGAGACTTTAGCCGTTTGTCTCATAACGTACATCTTGTAAAATAGAGATATTAGAAACTCAATATCTATATGATACAAATGAATCTCGATTCTTTGTAAGCACAAAGCTATTTTTCTTTAAATGGTCAAATTAGGAAAGTACCCGAAATGTTTTTTTTATTATTTTTATCTAATATAGTGGATACAGAAAATATCATGGATTGTTTAGAAAAAAATTAATAAATGAGATCCCTAGAATTAAATATGAACTCGCCCAAAAAAAATATCAGATCATATTTTGATGTAACAAAAAATATTAATACTTCTCAGAAAAAAAAATAGTGAACAAACGGTGGCTATCAAACCCAAATATGAACAAACATCAGCCAAAACAATAATGAATTCGGAAAAAATAAATCGAAATAAATAAACTGCATATAGGAATAAATTTAATTAAACAAATGAAGAACGGAAACGTGTCAGTTAATCGTAAAAGTAAAGAAAATATACAAAAAATTCAACAAGTTCAGGATAAGTTATATAATCAGTACAATGCAGAATTGAAAGAATTAAAAAATCCTAGAATCAAAATTCCAAATTTGAAATCAGGTGATACCAAAACAACAAACGAGGAAATAGAAAAAATGATGAATGATCAGAACACTATTATAACCAAAGATGATTATTTTTCTGTAAAATTCATAAAATATTTCCAACATAAAAATTGTTCCACTGTCTTTGTGGAAGTAAATGTAAATCTACTGCAAAAAATAATGACTAATATTGATGGTAAATTATTCATTGGATGGTAGAATCTCAAAGTATACGAAAACAATACTATAAAACAATGCACGAAATGTTTAAAATTCGTCTGTCCAACTTGTTCTGGTCCACACGAAGAACATTTTTGAAAAATATTGAAGTACCAAGATGCAATAATTGTATTTTTCCAAACACTAACCATCGAACTAACCACCCTGTTAACAATTCAGCTCCTGATGAAAATTGTCAAATTTATAAATACTACCAAAATCAACTTGACAATGTAATTGACTATGGTTACTAAAGAATTTCAAAACCAATCATAATTAAAAAAATATGGTTCATAATGATATTGAAGATATCATAGACCAAATGGAAAACATGGATATTAAAATTAATGAATATCCAACAATCTCCGAATACAAGAACCACTTGTCAGTAGCCTAAAAATTCTTTATATGGATGCTTCTTCAATAAGAAATAAAATGGAAGAAATTGAAGTTATAATCATATACTGTTGGAGCAAATATTGTAATCATCTCTGAAACCTGGATAAACGAAGAAGAGGAAATCTATTTCAATTTCAAAAACTTCAGTATTGTTTATTCCAAGACTTACACTTGGAGACGGTACAGTAATTTTCGTGAAGAACATAAATTTCGAAATTACTAAAAAGGATTGTGAGAATCTTATATTGACATTAAGTTAACAAATCTCAATTTTCTACTTATATATATATATATTTATATCCCCAAATGAAAATGTAAAAACGTTCCTTAATTTTTTTGATGCAAAACTTCAAAATGTTTGTAATATCAAACAAAATTGTTTTGTTTTCGGTGATATGAACATAAACATCTTAAAATACAATGAACAAACTAATCTTTTTGGTGACATATGCAATTCAAACAATTTCAAAATTATAACTAACTAAATTCCTACAAGAGACTTTAATAATTAGGTATCATTAATTGATCACATTTTCAGCAATTTCGATAATAAATGTGAAATATCCATTAAAAATAGTGCTATAAGTGATCATAAATTAATAGTTACCAAAATCAGTACGAATAAAAACTATTCAAAAAATAAATTCAATTCCAGTACTTTTATTATTTTTTATGAAAAAAATATGACGAACCAAATAAAATTTATAATGATATTCTGACCACATTTGAAAATTGTTCTCGACAAAAAATCATAAAAATAACCCACATAGCACATGTACGTACAATGGATGAACAATAGACGTTGAATATGGAAGTTCAAGACATCCACTGGATGTCCAGAATTAGTCCAATGTACATTCAATGGACGTTCAATGGACGGCCAGGACACCACTTTGGACGTACAATTAAAGCCCAGATAACGTCCAATGGATGTACATTGTGCGTATTTTGGGCATCCGTTGTATGTCCATATTTAGTAAAATGGATGTCCAGAACATATCCAAATAACAACCACTGTGGTCGTCCAATGTACATCCATTGTATATCCAAAATTAATCCAGAGGATACAGATTATACAAGGTGTCTTGTAAATAATGGGCAATACTTTGGAAACATATTGTAAAGGTAAAACTAACACAAGTTCTCATACATACATTGTTCTTGTAGTGTGCTCCTTTTAGACATTATTACTACTTGAATAGAGAATCACAAAGACTTCTCGATGAAGTTATCACAAAAATTTTGGTGATACAATATTCGAAAGGGAATAAGTACCAAGAGTTATTTTTTTACCTATATCATATATTAGCAAAAGTATTGCCCATTATTTCAACACCCTGTATAAATTACATTTCATATCAGAAAGTTGACATTTGATTGTTAGAACCCAAAACTCCTTAGTGTTCTGGATCTTAATTAAAATGTTTACGAGCATGGTATATCAGGATAAATATTCTTTGATAAGTAATTATTCGGAAATATACATTTTTCAATTAAAAATTATAAATTATATTCCAAAAACTAACACATTCACAAAAAAATTATAACAGAAGTTGTTTATCTTGAACCTATCTCACTTATGAACAATTTTCTCTATGCAATTCCATAAATAGATTTCAATGAAATTTGTCTTCTCACATATTTCAAAGGTTGAAATCCAACTAAAAATTGATACAACCAAAATTGAGCTACTAGAACTCTCTAGTTTCATTCTTTTATATCTTGCACATATCAAAATTTACGACACTTTCAAAAACGAAATGTTTACACATCATCCATTTCATATTTGCCTCCTGTGTTTCTTTTTTGTTCGTTTTTTCATCTGCCTGTTCTGCAGCACCTGTATGTATATGTTCCATAATAATCAACAATATATTATCTTTTGTTCCACCCACTGATCAGGAAGTTGGCCATTTCCAAATCCTTGAATGATTGTTTCATTTTCTATGTGGTAATTATATTGAGATGCGAGACCTTTGCTTATAAGTCGGGATGAACACCTTTTCATTAACTCATATGTGTTCCCTCCTCCAGTTTTTGACATCTAATTTGACTGAAAAATGAATAATCAACATAAAGGAATACAACTTTGCTTCAAAGAGTACGTACAGGAAAGATATTTGTCAAGTTTGAGTTTGTTATATATGATCATTATTCAAGACTACTTGGAAAATTATACATCTTCATTCATTTCACTATTGACAGGAGACACTTGAGAGGGATTCAATCCTGATTTTATTGTAGGCTTGAATGGAGGTAATTTGCCATTTGCTTCAGTATTGACAGGAGACACATGAGAGGGACTCAATCCTTTTTTCATTGTAGGCTTGAATGGGGGACGTAGAGGTAATTTTCATTTGCTTCATCGACCTCACTTTCTTCTGAAGAAAATACACCTTTCTTTCTATATTTTCTAGACTGAGAATCATCATCATTCAGATCACTGATGTATTCAGCCACTCTTGTTTTATTTCTTGATTCGAAGTTATCTGTAAATATGTTGCATTTCCGTTGAAACCTGCAGCACCCTCATTATCATCTGAATTAGATTCACCACCATGCATCAGTCGCACTATCTTATAATATTCATTCGAAAGTTTTCTAGAACCCATATTAATCAGTAATGAAAAGTATACTTATTTATTAACATCGATGAACGAACGAAACTGAGTAATAAATGGAGAGCAAAGACGCGGAAGCATTAACCTCACATTTCTCAACAACACTAAAGGCACGTTCCACTAAACGTTCGCGGCGCTCACAACAACCCAAAAAATTGCCCGCGAATTTCCGAGAAGTGGATGAAATTTGAAATGAATATTTTGATGTGAGAGAGCTACAAGCAATAAACTTGGCCTGGAGAAGTAGGTAGCCCATCATTCAAGTGAGTGCTCGGGACGCTTATAACGGGTGGGACTAAGTTTCACCCCATACCACGGGCCGCGCAGGGAATGGAACGGTTAGTGGACATTCGTGTAGCATGTGGGCGGCCGCGACTTGACTAATGAGGCTCTGGCAAACAGACCTAAATCCAAGCTTTGAGCGCCGTGGCGACGGATGTATGACACTGTGGTCTTAAAACAAACGGTGCCGCAACGGAGCCTCCGAGAAACCCGGCAAAATATCGGAGTAATCAGCCTTAGCCCTGTGCAGGGGGCACCACAGGGCCGGACCAACCCCTTCCCCCTCACTCACTCGGGGGTACAAATGACCACGAGACGAAAAACCGAAAGGGAATGAGGACAACTCTTGGCCCTCTCGCTTTTTTTCAGGACACTGAAGAGGTTATGATTCCGAGCGGTCTCCGAGATCGGTAGCCACGGCAGTACATGCAGTCGCTAGGAGGGAACCATGGATACATGGTGAAAAAAAATCGTACCAGGTAAGATACAATGGGCCAGAGGGCTCAAGTGTCGTCGGAGGCCACAGCCTGACGATCCTACAGGGTGGAGGTTTTAGTGGGTGAACCTGTGTCAGGGACTCCCACACCGTAAGGTGTTGCCCGTAATAAATTTCCTCCGCCTCCAAAAAAAAAAAAGTTTCAGATGATGAATAATTCATAGGCAGTTTAGACAGCGCCCTGCTCGATATTGTTTCCGCAATATTCAGCAAACAGCGTATGTTGCACTCTCTCAAGTCAAAACCAAGAATGGTGTTTATCTTATAAACTTAAATCCAAGCCAAATTGAGGCTCAAGAAAGCTCTATACAAAACGTGTCAAAAAAATCAAACAATGAATGGGCTATGCGCTCTAATGAAAAGAAAACAGTGCAGCGTAAACGCAAGAAAAAACATTGAAGGTCAAATATTTATTTAAATAAATAAAATGATAACACTTTTCAAAAATTGATGATATCTCACCAAACCATAAATGTGAAAAGGGGGCCAAGTTTGGTACAAACGACATTTGGGGTTGTCAGAGTCGGCGATAAAAGAGTTGAGATCTGAACGGTTGCCAAGGTCCATAGCAGTTCCTTAAATCTTGACTATACAACGTTCTTCAACTGATTTAAAAAAAATCTAACAAGCTTTGATATTCAATTAAAAACTTGGCAAGTTTTAGTTGTCAATAAATTTCGTTTAAAGTCAAAGTCAAAGCATGCTTTATTATCGAAAGAATAGAAATCTTATTGACAAAGCTTCTAAATATAATAGTACATAAATCGTAAATGCTTGATGAGCAGGTGGTAATGGTAATTAAATAAAATTAAAATTATGCAAACCAGTAAGGATTGTCATACAGTCATGATACTATAAAATATTTTTAAGAAAATACAGTAAAATAGATATAAAAACACTTTTCCCTAATTTATTCTTTGGTTATAAAAACAAAAAAACAAAAACAGGAGAGTTGTCAGATGATAAAAATATTAACATAATATATATAATATATCCACCATAAAATACTTTAATAAAATGTTTTGATTTTTTTTTAAAACAATCGTACATATATACTCCTAAAAACACACATATACCTTCCACTAGTTGGTGTAAGACGTGGATACTTCATATTTTGTACTGCTGTCACAACTATTGAAAGTTTTGTTCAAAAAACTCCCTCAAGTCATAAAACGGTCTTGTGAGTAAAAATGTTTTTACAGCTCTTCTGAATTTCGGAGGGCTATGGAAATTTTTTATTTGCTTCGGTAAATAAATGGTTGAACATTTTTGTACCATTGTAAATAATTGAATTTTGGCATTGGGTGGTTCTAGGGATTAATAAAGGTATATTTTGGCCATTTGCCCTAGTGTTATGTGCAGTGTCTGATTTTAATAGATTTAGTTCATGCTTATGAACTAAACTAGTTGATTCTAACACGAAGATTGATGTTAGCGTAAGTATCTTCTGAGATATGAATAAGGGTTTACATGAGGTTTGATGGTTAACATGGCATATGTATCTCAGTGCTCTCTTTTGTAGAGTAAAGATCATTGAAAACAACGCTTGTGAGCAGGCTCTCCAAAATGCTATACCATATCTGATATGAGATTCCATAAGAGCAAAGTAGGCTTTTCTAGCAATAAGATGACCGATGTCATTTCGAATAACTCTGATAGCATAACACCCAGATGACAATCCCAAAAAGGGATGATATATGGAATAAGCATAAAATTTAACGGCGCTAGTTCTATTACATAGTACAAAAAATTTGGTTGAATCAAATCGATTGAAGAATGTTGTATATTCCTATAGCTATGATTTAAGGAACTACTATGGAACTTGGCACCAACTCTTTTATTGGTGACTCCGACAACCCCGAACGTCATATGTATCGAACTTGGCTCCTCTTCCTCATTTATATTTTTGGTGAGATTTCAGCATCTTGAAAAATTATGAAAATTCTAATAATTTTTGTCATAATTTTGTAAAAAGCCCGAAACGAACTAATGATACAATCAATGTTCTCACAATGTATGCATGAAAAACGAAGACGGTTTTGAAAATAAAAATGTGCAACTGACGACTTGTATCTTCGGTTTCATTCGCAATTTTTCTTCAAATAAATTTCCAAAAAAAAAGTTGTTATAAAAATCACGTGCAAAAATATATCCAAGGCTCAAAATTATTGGATGATTCCAAAAATATTTATATCATTTGACTTTCGGCAAATTGCAAAAATGATATTTTTCAATATCTCCTGAATAATTTCAGTGATCAAGATTGGTTCGTCGCTCAAATGAATGAACAGCTCGGCAAACATTTTGAAGTAACTTTGCACAGTTTGTGTCCCAAAAACGAAATTCCCGTGTACGCCGACTTTGTGAATACATGGGGCATATACGAGGAGCACACAGATATATCCATTTTGAGGAAATTCCTGGATGACCAGATGGCCGAGTATAACGTTACTCCTGGAGTTGTAAGGATGGATTTGGTATTGTTCAAAGACGCTATTGAACATATTTGTCGGATTGTGAGGGTCATTTCTCAGCCTAGAGGGAACATGCTTCTGGTTGGTGTAGGTGAGCGATTCCAATGTAAAACTTGTTTTTGGACTACTTGGAGAGCTGGCTACTAAAATAAAAAATGATAAGGTACAAAGGAAATTTTAAATCTTCCTTACTAGCTGAAAAGCGTGAAGCTCTGTAGCCAGAAGTCAGTTCCGGGGTGGAAAGCGGAAGCGGGCGATCAAACGCGTTGAGCTTAATTTTCAGCGATCAGCAAGTTATCCTAGCAGCTCACGTTGATGAGCTCTGGATTTTAAACTACAAGTACCCGGGTTCGATCCCGAGCTGGGTCACGCAATTTTCTATTACACTCAAATTAACCACAAAACTTATAAACGCCACCAAAACATATTACATCAGAACATTCACTCTCACAACCCCTCAAAACACAAAACAGCATTTTCACAGAGAATTACTTGATCCGCTGCGGCCGAAGGCTGCTGAAAATTTCTCTGAACCTGGTTTTTTGACGTATTTTTTCCAGGAAATATTTCAAATTTGTCGAACGAAAGTATTATGCGTAAACTTCAATTCAAATAAAGCTTATATATCCCTTCCTGATATTCGCTTATGAGAAAGATCTGTAATTTGATCATAATAGAACAATTGTTTATGCATAATACATAAATTTGAGCTATTTCCTGGAAAAGTACGTCATAAAACCAGGTTCAGAGAAATTTTCAGCAGCCTTCGGCCGCTGCGGAGCAAGTCATGCTCTGTAAAAATATTGTTTTGTGTTTTGAGGGGTTGTGAGGGTGAATGTTCTGAGATAATCTGTTTTGGTATAGAAGTTTTGTGGTTGATTTGAGTGTAATGGAAAATTGAAAAAAAATGCGAGACCCAGCTGGGGATCGATCCCGGGTCCTTGTAGTTCAAAAGACAGAGCTCATCTGCGTGAGCTACTAGGCTAACTTGAACTAATAAAGTGTTTGAAGTTATCTGAGCACTGGAAGAAGAAGCTCAACGCGTTTGATCGCCCGCCCCTGCTTCCTACCCCAGGACTGACTTCTGGCTGCAGAGCTATACTCTTGTCAGCTAGTAAGGAAGGTTTCTTTGTAACAATTTTCCTTTTACCTTATCATTTTGAATTTCCGTAGCCAGCTCTTAGACTATAGTGGATGAACTTGAAATATTAACGCATGAAATGTTATATTCCGTTGTAGGTGGTAGCGGTAGGCAATCATTTTCAAGATTTGCAGCCAATATTTGTGAGTACGAGTCATACCAAATATCCGTGACGAAACACTATCGAGTTCATGAGTTCAAAGAGGACTTGAAAATATTGTATAATCAGACTGGAGGTGATGCGAAAGCGACAGCTTTCATTTTCAACGACACGCAGGTTACTGATGAAGGTTTTCTAGAAATAATCAACAACATGCTCAGCAGTGGAGAAGTTGCTAATTTATATAAGCCTGACGAGTTTGAAGACGTAAGGAAAAATTACCGAATAAAATTTTATATTCAGGCTATAATATATTATCAACCAGAAAGCATTTCGAACAGACTCGAAAAAAATCGACTGATAAATTTGTTTATGAAAATATCAACAAAAAGCTCCAAATATTCAATAACTTACTCCTGAAGCATTTCAACAATCATGCATCTACTAAAAATGCTAGAATACCCAAAAAGTTTGCACCATGATCGCTCATTCCTGATTTTAGAATTTTTTATAAAATAGAAAGCTAAATCTGAATTAATTCAAAAAGCGAAGGCGAATGGCTGACTCTGCCGCCGAATGCGAATTTTCCAATCTTTTATCTTTTTAATATTGCACGAATCAACTAAGAATAGTGATGATGATGAAGACAAAAGATTCTTTGCTCTTGTCTCGTTTTGTCTTGTTCCAGACAAAAGAAGTTTTTGAGATTAAACAAGACAATAGGGCAAGGGAAGATAATTCGGGAGAATGGCGTCACATAGGAATTTTAAAGAAAACTGATTAAAATTTAGTGAACAAAGAACATTCCTCCAAAAAAAAATTTTTCTAGGTACAATAGCCTTTGAAAATCTTGAAAAACTGAAATTAATCAAGTAAATCCATCAATTGTAGAACTCCACTCCGATTCGTTACTCCGTGCATCAAAATAATTATTTTTCAGCCGTGCAAAGAATATTTAATTGGTAATTGATTTGTTTTTTCACTTCTCTATACACTGTTCACGTTTCAGTGATTATACAGGGTTGACCAAGGACTTTCTCTTTTCCTCTCGGGTATATCTATAGATGGAATCAAAATATTACCAGTACTTCTTCATATAACTTTTTTCCCAAAACCCTTCTTTACTAAGTTACGGGCCCTAAAAGTTACAAAATGAAAAATGTTTTTCATTGATAACTTTTCAAGTGACTATTGAAAATCAACCAAAATTTGGTGATTGAAGGAACAAATGAATTCCTTGGATGAGGTTTCATGCATGAGTCAGTTGGTTTACTACAAAGTCAGGAACGGACAGCCCCTGATGGTCCACACTCCAAAACTTTGAAATGACTGAGATTTTTCAATATTTTTCAACAATACAAGGTTTCCTAGACAGACAGATTTGGTATTCTATTCGCCTCTTGGTTTATCGAGACCAAAGATGATAATGTTGTTATTTCTATTGTTTTACTCTAAGACCTCTGCTTTATTTGGTGAAAATTTATTTTTCTTCTTCGAGTGATTTTAATCTACTATTTTGTTCTTCAATTTTTATCAACAGCCTGTTCTCACTTGAATCGCAATAGAACTTTTTAATTACTATCTGTTTCTTTGCATTTCTTCCGAAATTTTATTTGTAGTTTTGGCTAGGATATCCTTTACGATAAACTTGGATAACTTTATTTCACACACGTATTCTACCACTTTGTTATTTATATACGAAAGGGAATCCAATTTTCTCATTATAAAACATTTATTCACAGAAACAATTATTGGTGTAAATTTATCTCAATTACATCAAGGATAAAAAACAATGCAAGCCATGCTACATTCTTGGATCATTTGAAAAACATTTGTGAAGAAATGTTTTGTAAAAACTTTCGCACAGTGTTAGTCTGTGATTTTAATTTGAATTTTTTATCTAATGAATTTTATGTCAAAAAGATTGGAGAACTTTTTAATACATATGGTATATAGAAAGTAACAACATTTACAAGAATTACTAATAACAGTAAGACCTTAATTGACTATATGTTAACTAATTGGGGTAACATTGTAGCAACTGTTTTGGATGAACATAAACTTACGGACCTTTTAATATCTGTTAAAAAAAATTACAGTTAAGGAGTAAATTATAGAAATAAACAAACAAAAATTGTTAGGAACTTGACAGAAAGAGATGTATTCAATATTAATTCTAATTTAATTTTCCTCCTCTTTATAACAGTTCAGCATCAATCCTACCATCATTTCACCCCAAAAAAAAATTATGGCGGGCAGGCGGGCATGTCTGTAGTATTGTCGACATCGATAACACAAGTTCCTGTATTCAATGTGCGTAAACTTATGATACGTTTTTGAAGTGACACGGAAAAGTTATTTCGCCAGGACCATATACGTGAATATTCTAAAATTTTCAACTGATGATATCTCTGTTACTATGAAACTTCAGTAGGGGTAATATTCGGTAAAATCAATCATATTGACGATTTCTACAACCTCTCAAAAAAGATGCCTCTCCTTTGAGAACACCATGTACATACATAAGACAAATTCTCGAAATTTATATAAACATTTTTTAGAGAAGAACCACAACATTATAGATTTCAAATCATATGTAGGTCCTAAAAAGGATCCTTGGAGAACACCATATGATATATTTTTCGCTGAACTCTTATGACTGCCAGTTTGTATAGATTGTTGTTTATTTTCGAAAAAAATCTCAAATCAGTGTTTGTATTTGTTTGTGATTAATTGGAACTGATACAATTCAAACTTCCATTCGATGTGAACAGAAATACATTGATCTCAACATTTTCAGGTAAAAAATAAACTTGCTAGTGCAGCTACGGCAGTTGGAGTGGGTCATACCAACGAGGCATTGTACGAATTTCTGATAAGTCGGGTTAGAGTGCATTTGCACATCGTACTCTGCATGAGTCCCATAGGAAAGGCCTTCAGGGATCGTCTGAGACAGTATCCGGCTTTAGTGAATTGTTCGACTATCGATTGGTTCAAGGAATGGCCAAAAGAGGCGCTTTTGGAAGTTGCCAATAAATATATTTCCGATGTTAACTTTGTTCAAACTATTACTGGAGTAGAAACGGTAAGTGATGTAACTTTTCGGAAAATTCGCAAATTCACTCACTTAAATATAGAGAATTGAAGAGAATTGTTTCAAGTGTCTATTATTAGAATCCTACCGTTATATATATATATATATATATATATATATATATATATATATATATATATATATATATATTGTAACCGTACCCACCCCGGTCTTATATAGTTGTTAAATTTTCTGGTCGACTTTCAATTTTTTCAACCTTCTTTTTTTTTTCCTTCCTTTTTTTTTGTTGTGATCGTCTAGATAGTCAGCGCCACTTCTCAGGTAGCAGGATCTGCAATCCATCTACTCTCAGAAGATGGCCTAGTATAGCATTTTTTTTTGTCGGCACACAGCCTTATATAGAGAGACCCTTGAAAGGACAGACCCTCAATTTTCCCACGTTGTGTATATTTTTTTTTTTGTTCTTTAGGATACAAAGTTCTGTTCAGCTGAAGAGAAATAAAAGACAAACTTAAATAAATACATATATTAAAGCCAAAAGTTACAATCTCCACTTGTTTGAAAACAATTGAACGATTAAAGGCTTTACATTTTCCACAAGATACTATTGCAAATTATAAGAGTTCAGCTTATAAAAAATCGTCTCTGGTTTCGAATCTGAGTAGATACTGCTATGTAAAGTGTTTCTGAAGTGATGAAAATTGGATTATATTAAGGTGATCGGAATATATCTGTAGTTGTAACATTGTTTCATGCCCAAAACACCTTGCTGGTGTTTTCACGGGTATATTCCTAGATTGATTATCGCCAATTGAGAGAATGAAGACTATAGTACATTTCCAGCACGCAACCAAGGAGTTGCTAGACTCACAGGACTAGTGACCGGTCCGAGATTGTTTTGTGTGCACCCATACTAGACAACCCGTACCATCCTCGCCACTCTTTACAGTAGTTCTATTTTTATATAGAGTTTTTAGGCGTAAAGCCGGGATCCATGCTTAGCAGAGAGTAACATTGTAGCACTACAAACATACTCATTCCAACATTTCTCAATTTAGCTATTAAACTGTCGTGTTGAGCCGTAGTCAAGTACTAAAATCAATTCTAGACCAATATATCTATAACTTGAGGATTTAAAGTAGTACTGATAGGCTTCGACTAATATGACCTAGATATATTTCACCATTAAGTATTCTAGATTCAAACCAGGAACAATTATCAAATTTCAATTTTCCTATCTTTACAATATTCTTTGAGGTCCAGGAGGACAGACTGTTGTTTATTAAGGTATTCAAAATACAAATTTGTGAGACTGTCTAAAAATTCATTAGTCTGATATCTTACCCAAATTCCTATAGAATTTACTCCCGACAACGTGTGAGAATAGTCCACCAATATATTTACCTCGCCACACATCAAGAAGTTTGCAGGGACAGCGTCCGCTGATGGACATGAATGTTTTGGAGTGCACCCTTACCCACAAACCCGTTACTATCCTCGGTCACTTTTTAGTATTACTAATGTTGCGTAAAACCGGGATTTATTATGGCAAGAAGTAACAATGAGACAATGATAAACATATTCAGTTCCACTATTTCACAGTCGTGCTAAATCTCTCTATTTTACTCGCTGTTATAAGTAAGACACAGACTAATCGTGGCCGAAAAAATACTGACTATAATTTAACTGAGTTGACTGGTTTGTGATAATGAATGGAGAATATCAAATAAAGGGAATGAGTAGAAAATTCTGAATAATTGAAGATAGTTATTCATTCTATTCATTACGGACCTGGACTTCCCGAAGGTACTCGTGTTGTACTAGTAAACTCCATTTGGATCCGTCCTCTTCTTCCCAGTACCTAAGGAAGAGAACTATATTAGCAACTGTCAATATATAAATATGTATCAATCATTTGCCCCACGATTTTATTGGTCGAGGAGGGTCAATCTTTAATACCTCAATCGGAAGATCAAACATTCCCAAATTAGTAGTGAAATATACCCCTACACCTGGAACTTACGCCATATACTCGAGATCAGTCAATCCACATAGGCCTTGTGGATTCACTAAACACATTCCAAATCAAAATAGTTGAGTATGGGACTCCACTGAGTGGATTACTGAGGAGCGAAGTGAGTGTGGTGCCTTGACGGGGTTTATTCTGGAGGGGTGTGAGTGATGTTGTGCCTCGACGGGGTTTATTCCGAGGGGTGGGATGATGGCCTCGACGGGGTTATTCGAGGTGGAGTGATGTTGTGCCTTGACGGGGTTTATTCCGGAGGAGTGTGGATTGATGTTGTGCCTCGACGGGGTTTATTCCGGAGGGTGTGGGTGATGTTGTGCCTCGACGGGGTTTATTCCGGAGGGGTGTGAGTGATGTTGTGCCTCGACGGGGTTTATTCCGGAGGGGTGTGAGTGATGTTGTGCCTCGACGGGGTTTATTCCGGAGGTGGTGATGTGTGTGGTGAATAAGGAGTAAGATGTGAAAACCAAATGTATAGATCGTATGTATAACCAATAACCAGAAAATTCAATAAAATATACCAATAGCATAATATCATATGAGGAGAGGATTAATATCGGGTATTAGTGATCACAAGAGGAAAATATAATATGGGGAATAATTACCGGTAATAAAATAAAACATTAAAATATATACCTATAGTCCTGAAATAAATGATTGCAAATAAGTGTTAGTGAAGAACCTACCTATAATATAAATTAAATATACCAATATAATAAGTTTACGCTAAAGATAAAATTAACAAACGAACATTAGTAAAGCAATATATATGTATCATAGGTATAAGTCATAACCTGTGAAATTTATTCAACATATCAAACCATTATGTTTACCTAAAGGAAGTAACCATAAAATAATAGTAAAACGATACGCATGTACATATGTGCAAACAATCACCTGTAAAATAATCTGATCATACCAATCTCATCATTTATCTAGATAAACGATAAAGAACCACTTGTTAAAACACCCCTATCGGAAAACTCGCCGTGAAAATACAACTTACAGTCGACCGCTTCAGTTTGAACTACTTCATCATGTCAACTGTCATAATTCATAATAAAAGTTCAATTCATAGATACAATTTCAGTTTCAATAAAAATGGATAAAAAATGATTCAAGTCACCTTACCTAAATGTAATTCCATAGCAGGAGATGTTGTCAGGACCAGGACCCAAGTGGAAGTGATTTCTGATCGATTTGGTGCTCGCTTTTATAGGAAAAGGATCGTATCCAGGGAGACGCATTTTGTTTCCCAGAATTCCCAATTTTCCGACTGGAATTTGCCAATTTTCGAATTTCCCGAATGGATTTGCAATCTGAAACTTGTATAAAGTGGTCTAAGATATCTGTTGTACAGTTAGAACCAGATTTCACGTCTGAAAAACTACGGCATCTACCAAATTTCAGCCCTAAACTTGGGCTTTGACGTCTTGTTGATAACTCACGCTACAGGACAACTTTTACTTTGGAAGTCTATTTTCAACTCTCAAGCTCGGTAAGGTGGGTAAAAAGCATACCAGCTTGATGAGAAAAGTGTATTCTTTCATTTGATATATTGGATTAGTAGAGAAATATTCTAGGAAGACGACAGCGTAGTGTCGAAGTTGAAATGTCATCCTACATGTTCAAAATATTTCCTAGATTTGGTTTTAATATTTCCTAGATTTGGTTTTACTAACTCTAAAGATACTATTCTTTCTATCAGCTTCATCGAAAAAGTATATTCTTTCATTTGAGGGGTGAAATGAGTAGATAGACATTATTGAAAATTTGTAGGGTAACGTAGAAGTTGACGGACACTCCTACATGCTTATAAAGTTCCAAGATTCGTTTTTTCTACCTGCAAAGTTATTATTATATTGATCAGCTTGATTAATAAAGTGTATTCTATGATTTAGGAAGTCATTCCAGCAGAGAAATATTATTGGAACAATACAGGGTATCGTTGAAGTTGAGTTGAATATCCTCATCTCTATAATGTTCCCAGATTTGTCCTTTCTGTTCCTAAGATTGATATTTGTAGCTCAGATTCATCAATGGAGTGTGTATTTCAATTCTAGATGACAAATGGTTAGGAAAATGTGATGGGGAGATGGCAGCGTAGTGCTGAAGTTGCATTGTAGGAAGTACATACCACGTTACCTAAAAAGTGTGTGGACCTCATACCTATGAAGTGATTCATACTCACCTTGCTCTCTTCATACAATCTCAGACTTGTTATCAGTTGTCGTTCAATTCCATAACTTCAGTTGCAGGAGAGGGAAAGAAATCATCGATGGAATTTTACTTACTTTCTACTAGGTTCTTGTCATCGGAAACCCTTTTCTTGGAAGTACAGATGATGATTCTAACTACCTGCTTGAGATGTACTCCTTCTCCTGAATGATATTCCATCCTCAGACGATGCTCTGATGTTTTCCATAGTTGACTTCATAACGCTAGTTTCTTTTTTTTTTTTGTTTATGAAAAGAACACTCCCCCTACCCACCGAGATCTAGGAATTTATGTTATCTAACAAGACCCGGGGTCACACCGTCTCAGTCTCCCCCTGAATTTTTATACCGTTTTATTGAAAAGGAAAAGGATGAAAATTCAAAAATGAAAAACTCTTCGACATTGTTAGATTGGATACCATCCTAGTAACACCCCAGGGTAACCCGTCTCAGTATATATATATATATATATATATATATATATATACAGGGTATATCCTCATGAGTTAACGCGATCTATAAATAGAGAACTAAAAGTAGCATGATTCTGAAAATTTGTAGAATGTTAAGAAAACATTGAAAATCTCACTGAAGTATTTTCGTTATTGAGACACTTCCGGTTTCTCAGAAAGTGACGTCATCTTTAATATTCTCAATAGGACACCCTGTATTTTATAAAATTTTTGGATTCCCCTCATGATTTTGATTCAAATTTATGTATCATACTGTATACCCGAAATGAACCGTTTTTGAATTATGCGAGTTTTTCTAGAAAAAATGACAAATGCAGCTCATCGAACATATGCCATTTTATGACGGAATCATGAATATTGAAGGTTGAACGTATCACTCACTATAATCATATCCACTGAATAATTCACAGGGTGGCGCAGAAAGTAGGTCCAGAAAGTGAATGAGAAATTGAAAATCAAAATTTTTTCAAATGAAAACCTCACTTTTTCTTCTCCTGCTTCAATTCTATTATGAGAATTAGTCTTAGTTCTAATTCACTTCACTATAGCCAAAATCCATAATTTCAGAGATATTCCATAGTAGTACATAATTCTGCATATTAACCTGAAATTTTGATTTTTCTACCGACAAATGAAGTGAACTTGCTTACTGTCAGATTCATCATCTGAAAAAGTGCAATAGGCTCGTGTTGGGTATACTAATCAAGATTTCGTTAATTTATTAGTGATTTATGGCTCTCTCGATAGTTTTCATTACTCAACTCTATATTTTTTGAGTTGGATCTTGATGTAAAGGTCCGGGCAAAGGTGAAGGTATAGTGATAGCAATAGCAATAAGAATAGTACCTAATAAGCGCATGAAAAATTTAAAATAGAAGCTATTTCATACCACAAATTAAGATTCAAGGAATAATCTTCAGAATGCAGGACATAACATGGAATATAATAGTTTCGGAAAATATAATGTATTTCTAATTTCAATAATTAGAACTTTTGACATGAAACATTTAATAGGCGAGATCACTAATTTCTGTAAAAAATACCAGTGTCCAGAACAATAAGAAAAGTTTATGGATTTAAAAAAAAAAAAAATTTCGAAGTAGTTTTTCAAAAAAAAAAACAGAAATGTTTTTGTTTGAACATTGTGGAAATCGCGCCAGGATGTGACGTAACAAGTTCAGATCTATCGCCGATCTCCTAGAGCGTAAGATAAATACAAAGTTGCCAAGCGTTATTCATAATATTTCTTTATAATGTAAGCAGAACGAAAAAATAATGACATAGCACTCGGTATACAAACATATTATTCAAGAATAACTAAATCAAGAACATCTGTGAAATGAGAAGTCTTCATTTCAATATAACACATGCTGACACAAGTTCTGTTTCATTCATAGGATGAAACAGAATAACATTACCTCAGAAGTTCCTCAAAATAGTGACACTGGCAACTCGCCGATCGCCGACACTGCCAGGCACTTCAGCGTTGCCAAGCGTTATTCATAATATTTCTTTACAATGTGAGCAGGCCGAAAAAATAATGACATAGCACTCGGTATACATACATGTTATTCAAGAATAACTAAATCATGAATAGCTATCAAATACAAAGTCTTTATTTTAATATAACACATGCTGACACAAGTTATGTTTTATTCATAGGATGAAACATAATAACATTTCCTCAGACGTTCCGCAAAATAGTGATACTGACAACTAAGGAAAATGACAAATCAATGGACTTATGACGTCAAAAGAAGCGGCAATAATGCTGTGTTTCAATGTCTCACTGAATTTGAGGGTTTTAGAGCAGCGTTTATTCAATGAATATTACACAAAATCTTCTAAGAAAAAATATGCATACTTAATATTTTATCACTATATTTCAACTTCAAGCACATATGATGCCAATTTGTGAGTTTGTGATCTCGCCTATTGTATCTAATTGACAGTTGTGAGAGACTTGGCTCTTGCGCTTTACAGACAATATTTTTGTCATAGCATTCGATATAACAGTTTAAAACCCTTTAAGTTATTCTTTATATTATTGCTATTACAGAAAAAATTACTAAAATCGCCTTTATCTTCTTATATACGTTGTGGATCCCCCAAAGTATGCTGAAAACGTAACTTTTCTACTATTTGTTATAATTTTTATTTTCTTGTGATTCCCTTGCATGTCCGTCTGTACAATATTTTGATATTTTCATGCAAGTCTTTCACAAAATTTTCATCTTGCCCACTTTTCGTACAGTATAATCGGTTCAGAATATACAATAGACCGTCTCGTATCTGGAACCAATTAGGTTGGGACATGATGTGGAAAATCAGTAAAAAAATACTTTTTTTTACAGAGATTGATCACTAAAAACAATAATACCGTTGAAAAAAACTATTTTCGCTATCAATTTTCCGGTAAAAATGACTTTAAAAATCGATCACAATACTGTTGGGACTCGGACCGGCCACATGCATTGTGTGGAAATGACAGTCTATTCATTCTTCAGAAGATGTCATTCAGAACGTTTCCTGTTTGGATTGTGCATCTGTGGAAAGTTAAAAAAATAAGACGAATCGATGGTAATGGGGAATTATATTATTAAAATCAAGAAAATCAGGATATTTTATAGATTTATTTATTCACGTAATTTTGGGAACTTTCAACTAGAAATTTATTGCCCTACTGAAAATTCGTAGAACTAGTCAGTAACTTGTGTAGCAACATTTTTCAAGCAACAGCCCTTTTCTTGTTTTTAGGGGGTTTTAAACATGCCATAGCTTTTTTAATGTGGTAATATCGTCGGAACGAAGAACCTGCTGTTACCGAAGTACTGTGCTATTGGAAAAAATCCGTTTTATCTACAGTAGGAACAACTAAAAGAAGAGCGTAAAATCATGTGTTTGTCTATTCATCAAATCGTGATGGAATTCAAAAAATTGAATCAAACTTCCACTGATGAATTTATTATTTTTGCGAGCAGTGTTTTGAGAGAGAGAGAGAGAGAGAGAACTATACTGTATGCTACATAAAGAAATCATGGTCACAAAGCATTACAGATAGGGTAAAAGCACAATTTTATAATATAAACATGTAGGAGACACAAAATTTAACAGCAATACTGAACTTGAAGAAATCACGGTCAATAAGCATTGCATTAAAAGGGTAAAGGCACACTTTTGAATTAATAAACATGTAAGAGTACTAAAATTAAACAGTGATACAGACAGTTAATTATACAGTGCATTCCATTTAAAACGAGCCACCCTGAATAACTTTTGATACAATTATTTTCAGGAAAAATAAAAAAACACGTCAACAATGGTATACAGGGGACATTTTGACATATTCACATTTGATGTACTTCACTATCGCCTCCCCAGAGCATGTTACCATTTTTTTTTAAATGGATCACTCTATAGTGTTTCGCATTATCAGATGCTCCATGATGAAGCAGATTTCAACAAAGTATAAAACATATGGTCTGACGCTTATGGTTCGGGAACTACAAATTATTTTCCATTAGTCCAACGTGCCTAAAACTGCAATTGAAATAGCTTCATCGTTGAACACTCCTGAACGGTTATGCTTTCTATTGCTAACAGATCCAGTTTCCATAAATTTGTTCAATAATTCCGAAACGTTCAGGAGTTGTCAACGATGAAGCTATTTCTATTGCAGTTTTAGGGCACGTTGGACTAATGGAAAATAATTTGTAGTTCCCGAACCATAAGCGTCAGACCATATGTTTTATACTTTGTTGAAATCTGCTCATCATGGAGCATCTGATAATGCGAAACAATATAGGGTGATCCATTTGAAAAAAAATTGTGACATGCTCTGGGGAGGCGATAGTGGAAGTAACATCAAATGTGAATATGTCAAAATGTGTACCCTGTATACTATTGTTGATGTGTTTTTTTATTTTTCCTGAAAATCATTGTATCAAAAGTTATTCAGGGTGGCTCGTTTTAAATGGAATGCACTGTATAGATGTACAAGCATGACAACCCAGATAACACATGGACATCCAATGGATATCCATTGGACATCCTTCATGAATTTTATGGATATACTATGGACATCCAATTATATCCAAAAGATATCTTATGGACATCCGATGGATGTCCAAAGTGGAACAACCTGTACATCCATAGAATATCCTTCATGGATATCCATAAGATATCCTCCAGAGATGTCCATAAGATATCTTTCAAAGATATCCCTAAGATATCTTTCAGGAATATCCATGAGATATCCTTCAAGGATATTCAAAAGCTATCTGAAAGATTCCTTGAGAGATATTCTAAAGATATCCTTCGGGGATATCCATCGAAAATAAAATATAGTAATAGCAATCTGGAGGGAAATGAAATAAGGTTGAACAAAAAAAATGATTAATAAACTCTGGTATCAAAAAAATTCTCATAAACTTCGGAGTTATCAACAATCAAAACGTATATGTAAACTCTAAAATAAAAACAGAATATTAAATGCAGAATAATCAAAAAAATAAAGTTAAAGTTAAAGAAAAAATAGAATGCTATTTTCTTCGTCCATCCAGGTGTTTCCTTTATTCTAGAAGATGACAGATGCCATTCTTTGGCCCTTCTCAGCCAAGCCTAGATGGCTTCTTCAGTAGCTTTTTTATTTTCCGCCGAATCACTGAGGTCAGCCGCTTCTGAAATGATATATTCACGGGTATAATTAATGTTGAAATTTACAAAAAAATACTGAG
The DNA here is from genome assembly GCA_018342105.1 of Gonioctena quinquepunctata. NCBI lineage: Eukaryota > Metazoa > Arthropoda > Insecta > Coleoptera > Chrysomelidae > Gonioctena > Gonioctena quinquepunctata. Next base: position 485,807 of record JAFIRS010000222.1, on the reverse strand, counting down.
AAATATTATGCTTTCTTTGAATTCGAATACTGATGATGATAATATATATACCACTGCCATAGTTTTTCTCTCTCTTTATTGGTATACTATGATATATATATATATATATATATATATATATATATATATATATATATAAAGTGCTAGTCAAAAGTCCCCTCCCCCCCTCGTATCTTTTGAACGGGTATACTTATAATAATGAAATTTGGAGGGTGGAAATAAACGGATGTAGGCTTCTCAACTGGTCATAACAGGTGACGCAATAGTCATAAATGACGTCACAAGGCCACTGTGACCAATAATTTTAAATGGGACCCTATGGCAAGTGACAGCTCGTTTGAAAGGTATTGAAAATACCTATTCAGTCATACCAATTTTGTTTGGGTTTCGGCTGATTTTGATTGATAAATTGAAGAAATACGAAAATTATAGTTTTGCATTTAATTAATAAAGATTTTAAAGTACGCCTCTGGTTAATTGTCAAAAAGGTTGACGTATTTGAATTCTCTACTTGTCAAAAGTGTTTATACCTTGAAAATTTACCTAAGCTATTGTTTAACGAGACGCTTAAGTGTTTACATAGGCAAAATGGTACGTACTGTAGCCGACAAAGTAGCAGCTATCTTAATAATTGGTGAATGTAGAAACAATTTCCATGCAGCGAACGACTGTTTAATGAGAGGTACCCGATCGCCCTATATCGAGGGTTTATTTGAGGGAGCTTCTTCGGAAGTTTGAAGCATCAGGTAGTGTTCAAGATGCCAAACGATCTGGTCGACCAACAATTAGTGATGACAAAAAATTGACATAATTGGAGAAATGGTAGTAAACCCTACTTCTTCCACAGCCCACGTTGCTATCTGTGAAGTCAGTCAAAGGACAGTACATAGGGTGTTGGCTAAAACAAATTTCATCCATACAAATTAAAAATGGTGCACCAACTTTCAGATGATGACCCGACCGAAGACTAGAATTCTGTGAAACTATGTCCAATAAAATGAACCAACAACCAGGCTACATATAGTCAATTTGTTTTAGTGACGAAAGTACTTTCTTTCTCAATGGAATAGTTAACACTCAAAATGTGAGGTATTGGAGGACACAAATCCTCACATCTTTCGTGAAAAACATACTCAATTTCCAGAAAAGTAAATGTTTGGGCAGGTATTTTGGGAAACCACATAGTTGGGCCTCTTTTTCTCAATGCTAACTTAACCGGTGAATTGTATCTGGAGATGTTACAAAATGATATTGAGGCGTTAATTTTGAAATTCTAGAAGATAATCCAGATGAATTCGACAACTTGGAAATAACGTTTCAACAAGATGGTGCTCCTGCACACTATTACGTGCAGTAAGACGTTACCTAGATGAAGAATATCGTGGTAGATGGATTGACGACGAGGTTCGATCGAATGGCCAGCTCGGTCACCGGACCTACACCATTAGATTTTTTTCTATGGGGTACTTGAAATCTAAGGTTCACGCTACAGCACCTGACAGTATTGCCATTCTGAAACAACGAATTGTTGAAGAATGTAGGGCAATTTCCGCTGACACACTGGGACGAGTACGACAAGAGTTTAGCAATAGGATGCATTACTGCCAGGAAGTAGATGGAGCACATTTTGAACACTTATTATAAGAACTGGTTCTTAAATCTTTATTAATTAAATGCGAAACTATAATTTTCGTATTTCTTCAATTTATCAATCAAAATCAGCCGAAACCCAAACAAAATTGGTATGACTGAATAGGTATTGTCAATACCTTTCAAACGAGCTGTCACTTGCCATAGGGTCCCATTTAAAATTATTGGTCACAGTGGCCTTGTGACGTCATTTATGACTATTGCGTCACCTGTTATGACCAGTTGAGAAGCCTACATCCGTTTATTTCCACCCTCCAAATTTCATTATTATAAGTATACCCGTTCAAAAGATACGAGGGGGGGAGGGGACTTTTGACTAGCACTGTATATATATATATATATAAAGCATTTTTTACATAAACTTTTCTTGGAAATTTTGCATTCTCACTGAACTAGCAGTCTCTTATGAGACAATACAAATTATCAAATAAATTGAACAACTGAATGGGCTTTTCAGTGATAATTCAGCCAGTTTTAGTTGTCCACTTTATTTTTTTTGCTCCATACCAGCTATATTGGGAGGCACGGAAGAAAGGCATCGTTCCACAAAGTCATATTTTTGAGATTTCATTTAGGTACCTAAAAAAAGAGTTCTAGAATAGAAAAACATACAACTTACCTACATAAGCTTTGAACTTCGATCCAGTTCCCAAATATTCTTCCGAAAGATTCATTTTTTCAGTGCAATCAATAGGAAAATGTTCGAATCTACTGATGAATCATCTTCATCACATGTCCAGTGTTGTGGCATTCACACCATTTTTAATCTGGACACTGTGACATTTGAAAAACTCGTGTATTGTGGCAAATGTAACGAGGTGCTTTTCAGCATTTCTGAAAATATCGAAACTCAAACAGCAAACACATAAATGCATTGGAAATAATGGATTTTTATAGGTTATGTCCTTCTCGATTGATATTTACCTGTATTCGGCCAATATATAATTCCCTTTGGAAACAATCAATTCCTACAGATGAAAACCATTATGTCCAGACCAACAGGGTATCAAAAACGAAGGAAAATAGAAAAAAAACACGACTTTTGTTTGGATTCAGTGCTATATGACTATGACCTTCGACCTTCCTCAACAAAATGACAGACGTCGCCAGTAATTATGCGTATAGTATGGCCAGGCTGTCGCAGACACATGTATATCTGTTCTGTGGTCGCAGAGGGTCCCCGCGACAACATATTTTTGAAAAGGTACAATTTGTGTATCTACGAGAAAATTTACATTCATTTATGATTGCTCTGGATATCTCATGGCTATCCCTAGAATATCTTCTGAAGGATATCCATTTCAAATCAAGTAGAAAAACGAAACATGAGATTTTTCCAAAAAAAATAATCTATATGTACGAGCATGAAAGAAGCTCAGAAATTGACACAATAAAAATCAATCTTGCAATTTAAACTTATCCATATTTGCTCCGGATATCTTATGGCCATCCATATGATATCTTCTGGCCATCCATATGATATCTTCTGAAGGATATCCATTTCAAATCCGTCGACGGATATCTTATGGATGTCCATTTCAAATCCAGGGATATCCCGACCAGAATTGGACATGAAATGGATATCGATAGGATATCCTGTGTTATCTGGGAATATCATTGAATAAGTGAATCGATAAAAAACTCATTCAAACTATAATAGGGTCTATCCATTAATAAATATTTGAGCTTTTTTGTGAATTTTGCTAGTGGTTCCGTGTCTTTTATATTGTTTGGAAGATGGTTATAAATTTTATATGTAAATTAAAGAGTATAATGGGACTAGAGGTGGGTAGAGGAGGTTTTATATCTCCGTTTTGTCGAGTATCGTAACATGATGAGTATGAGCCAAACTTAGTTTTATGTTTTTTTAGTATTGATGCTGTTTCCAAGATATACAGGGCAATTAACGTTAATATTTTATGGGATTTGAACAGGTTTGGCTTTGCACATGTATCTTAAGGCTTGCTTTTGGAGGATGAATATACTGTTCTATAAATGGTTGTTGCAACTTCCCCAAAATTCAATGCCATAGCGCAAATGTGACTCAATGAGAGAATGATAAACCATCTTTGCAGTTGAGAAATTTAATTCATGTGAAATAAGCTTCACTGCGTAGCACCCAGAAGACAGTTTTTTCTCAATGCCATCACGTGGACTTCGAATTTTAATTTACCATCAATGTAAAGGCCTAAGCATTTTGTGCAACTTTTACTTTCAATGTTACCAAAATCTAGAGCTAAATCTTCTAGCTCACATTTAAAAGTTAGCAAATTCGTTTTATTGATGTTAAATGATAGTTTGTTAGATTCACACCAATTTGTTACCTTAGTTATGTTTTCGTTAATAACTTTATTTAATTCATCAGTATTTTTGTTGTGCCATGTGATGGTCTTGTCATCCGCAAATAGTTGAACCTACCTGAGATATTGATGTTGGTTATATCATTAATGTAAAGTAAAAAGAACTGGACCCAGGACTGAGCCCTGAGGTACCCCACAATGTATCTGTCTTGTTGAAGAATCACAGAAGACTGCTGCCACAGCCTCGCCATCATTGATTTCAGTATATACATTAAACAAAAGATGGAGAATAGCATCATTTGTATTTTTATTGGTTTGAAATCCAAATTGGCTGTTGCTTAGTATATTAAGTTTAGTGAGAAAACTTACGATTCTTATTTTTACCAGTTATTCTATTAGTTTTGGTGTGTAGGTATTCGTGCTATCGGACGATAGTTAGAGGGTTCATCGCAGTATCACCTCCTTTGTGCAGAGGATTTATAATAGATGTAAGTTGCTCTGGAAATATTCCTGTTTGAAATGTTTGATTTATCAATTGCACTGAATTGCTGCAAATTGTATAAAAAAATAAATGCTTATTGAAAATATGGGGCAGAACATCTTTTTACAATTTTCTTGCAGTATCCGTTGATGAATACTGTAGGTAGTTTTCCATATCATCCTCCAAAGTGAAATTATCCTTGCAGCAAAACAATTGTTTTTTTGTTGGTATGTACTTGCGACAAGCAACACAAAACCACTTCCTTTTTTTCCTCAAAGGACACGCACAAAAATAATTTTTGTGTTGTTTATCTTGTTGAATTCTCACAACCAGGCACATAACACCAACAATAACTCGTTTTTAGAGTAGTCATTTTGAAAATTACAGTATTGGTATTGATAACGAAGCGAACAATTAACACTTCACAATATTAGCGGCAGCAACACGTGCTTGCTGCCTACTGCAGAACAGTATTGTGACGTCACGCTCACTCTCCAAGGTCATGGATGTGTTTTGAAACCCGGCGTTTTCAAAACTGTGTCGCATTCTCAAAAATTGTTTTAGAAACGTAGGCAAAAAAAATTCAATAAAGTCGTATGCGTAGGTTTCATATATTCAATGAAAAAAATTCATGTCCCAACCTAATTCTTATTGTAGTAAGGAACTTTCTGGTAATGTTCCTGCCACTGAAACGGAAATAAAATTTTTTTCTTATTATTTTTAATACTTAATGAAGTGAACAAAATATACTTCATTAGTGAAATGAAAAACATTTAGTGAAGTGTCTTCAAAATAAACTTATCTACAAAATCAATCTTTAATTTCCACTTAATAATCTCTGAACACTATCAGTATCCTCTATATTGAATCATATAACAGTATCCAATACTCATGAATACATTTCCTTAGTCTTAGTCTTGCACATCATTGTAAATGAATTTGGTTCCAATTTCACTAATATCCCTTTCCTACATGTAGAAACGAAGAAGACAGTCGACATTACTTTCGACCCAAGATAGAATTAGAGAAGCGATATCTCAAATTTTTGCCATAATTCATGAATCTGTAGCGACGTATTCCAGAAGGATGTTGCTAGAAATTAAAAGACACAACTACGTCACGCCAACCAACTATTTGGAACTGGTGATGGGATATAAAAAGTAATGAAACTACTGTGGAAAACTTTCATTTTTCTCATGACTATATTTTGACGTAGAATGCTGGCTACCAAGAGGGAAGAAGTATCGTCTCAGGCCAATAAGCTCAGAAACGGTTTGTGGAAAATAGACGATTGCAAAGAAAAAGTTACAACAATGTCCGTAGAGTTGGAGGAAGCGCAGGTCAAAGTTGTCGAATTTCAACTACAGTGCGATGACTACTTGGTCATTATCGTTGCTCAAAGAAAAGAAGCTGATGAACAACAGGTATATCCCAATGGGTTTATTCGGAAAACAGTTTCCAATTTGAAATGTTTATATCATTCAACAAACATATAGTGATGGTTATCGATAAGTATGGAGTTTACAATTCGAGCCATAGGCGAGTATGGCAAATCATCCTAGTTAATAGTAGCCATCATGAGGGAACATGTCAGTCATTAAATCAAGTGGTCTTACCGAAAAGTTATCTTTTTCTCAAAAAACACTTGGAATCTCATCAACCTGATTCTGCAACAATTGAAAAATGGGTAGGGTGATATATTCTCGTTGGTGTCTATTTATTGATATCTCAGAGATTTACAGATTGTAATTTATTTGAAAATTACGGAAGTGTAGAAGGGCTACCAACTTTTTTTCAATATTCCGAATAGCCACTTTGAAGTAACACTTGTGACTTTGAGTGACAGCTATCTGTCGACTCAAAGTGACTATATTGTTCGCTAGAAATGGTAATTGTCAAGTCGAAGTAATAATTGTCGACTCGAAGTTATAACTATCGATGAATAGTGTCATTTGCCACTTCAATATAACAATTGTCAAATTGAAATAGCAATGGCGGATTTATTTCATATGCAAATCATGAAATTATTGAGATATAGTATGGGCTTTCATTTTATTTTATCAGAGGTTCTCTCCTCACTTCGCGTATCACTTGAACTCTTCTAGTCCATTATTTTGTTGAGTTATTCACTTTTATAGAATAAATAAAAGAAATAAGAAAATAGTAGTAATCATATTATTTTTTTCTACAGAAAGAACATAATCTCAGTCCTTCTATACATGATGACGTTCAGTGATATATTACAGTTCATAGTATCAAATTATATGCCGCTTAGTTTAGTCAATGACTAATACACATTTGTAACAATAAATGACTTAATAATTAATAATTAGTGTAAGAAGTCAATTCAGTCAATATAGTATATTAAAGTATAAGTGGATAAAAAGGGCTTTAAAACACGCGCGATTTTTCGAGCACGACGGCGCAGCCGGAGTGCTCGAAATAGAGCAAGTGTTTTTAAGACCAGTTATCCACGAATACTTTACGTTATTTTTTTTTATTGGTGCACTTTGAAATCATATATACTGGTATTATTACTACAAAAAATAGAAATAAGAACTAATAATGCAAGAAGGTTGAATTCGTGATGTGACATCAGTATACCTTTCGTTGTCATGGAAATGAGAAAAACTAATTTGCAATTTGTTACCAAAGATCAATATTTGCTGTCACCAGAGCTCAAAAATGAATTATTCTAATAGCGGTTTTTCGAATAGTGAGGCAGAATCGCGGTTAATACCGCGAAAATCCAGTAATATATATAAAAAAGAATATGAAAAGTTCATCAAATGGATGGAGGAGCACATATAAATGAACGAATTGTTAGTAATATTTTATTTTGACGTTACAAGGTACTCCTGTCAGATCAATAATCAAAAATTTGTCATTTAGACTTCACGTTTCTCGATTTGTTGATGTTGTCATGGTAACTTTAAAAAACGCGCGTTTTATAAAGTTCGATTTAAACACGCTGAGGCGTGCTTTAAATGGGTAAAAAGGGGCACCAATAAAAAAAATAACATAACATACTCATAGTCAATAAATATAATATGAAGTCATAAATAAGCTATCATAAATAATGTACTTATATACACACATAACATATACAACATGTAATAAAGTAGATAGTAAAAAAACTATAAGTAAATTTTTGACTTATATAGCAGGTACGAAACTCACAAATATTTCCTTTATTAGATACTGTCACATAGATATTTTTTCAGATTACTTTTAAAGGACACAAGTGTAGAAATTTTTTGTATGACTATGGGAAGCTGATTATAGATTTTCAATCCTCTAACAAATACAGGTGTTTCTGTTGCTTTTTTTGATACCATCTGAATTAAAAAATCATTTCTAGATCTTGTATTATAATTATGCACTTCATACTTGTACTCAACAATTTCTAGGAGGTATGAAGGAGCATTGCCGGATTTTATTTTGAAAATAAATATTAAAGTTTGATATTGCCAATATACTCTAAGCGGTAAGCAGTCCAATGCACTCAACATATTTTTAATTGGGGTCTGTTTGGGACATTTTAATATTATGCGCATTGCACAATTTTGCAATTTTTGGAATCGGTTGATTTCATTCAGGTTCAATAAGAATAAAATTGTTGCGCAGTAATTAAAATGTGATAGGATGAGAGTATTGTATAATACCATTAACGACCCCTGGGTAAAAAATCTAGCACATCTATATAGATAATTTATTTTGAATGATATAATCCTAATAACATTATTTGCATGTTCCTTGAACTTCAGATACCGGTCAACAATAACACCTTAATATTTGAACTGCTCAACTCTTTCAATGATATCCTTGCCAATTTTAATTTCATTGTTGTTATCCGAAATTTCACAGAACTCTTTGTAATCTTGCAAAACTACTTATAATCATAATTTTTTTTTTAATATTGACTTTGAGGAAATTTGAGTTAACACCACCGATAAATATTCTTTAAGGTTTCATTCAGTATTTTGATGAGTCTATAATTGTTTTCACATGAATAATATATGAATAAATAATATAATAATAATATATGGGGTTTTTTTTTTTTTTAAATTTTAATTTTAATTAAATCATTTCAGAAATGTTGTATTTTGAAGGCAACTTCTACATATAACTGCAAATTTTTTTAATATTAATTAATATATTAATATATATATATATATATGAAATATATCTGTATCTACGTGTATTTGTACTTATTGACTTGAGTTTTTCAACTGTTCAAATTGAAGCTTTAATAAAGTCTATCTAGCATTTGCAAAGAGACGGAATAGTAGAGGACCCAGAACACTTCCCTGTGGGATTCCACTCCCACAACCTATTTCATCAGATACAATATGATTCAACTTCAACTTTTGTTGTCTATTTCCAAGGTAATCAATCATCCACTCTAATGCATCCTCAACAATACCCAGGCACTCCAATTTTTTTATCTTTAATAGTTTCAAAGGCTCTTTGTAGGTCAAGAAATACAGCTCCAGTAATATGCTTTTTTTCTAAATGATTTTTCCAAGTATTTGAAACACTGAAGTGCAGTTTCACAATTGTGCTTAGTTCTAAATCTAGACTGTGAGCTGTTTAATATGTTTTCTTCCAAATAATCTACCATTTGGTTCGAAACAATTTTCTCTAGAATTTTATCTATTGGGCTAATGAGGTGTCATCTGCGTACATCAAAGAGTTACAAACTAAGAAATTGTTAACGTGTATTATATTTAGTAGAGGTCCCAAAATGGAGCCTTGGGGTACCCCCACTTTATAGGAAAAGTTTTCCGATTTTGCTCCTTTGAGCGACACATATTGGGTCCTTTGTTGGAGGTAGCTACAGAACCATGAATGAGCAATACCCCTAAAACCATACCATATCATAAGATATACATTTACTAAAAGTTACTGAAAGAAGAAAGTGGAGATTTATATTTTTTGTGCTGGAGAAAATTGAACACTGTTTTTTCTTGTTTTATGAATTGTTTTTCTATATGTCAAGAAATATTATCAGGAAATCTATCTAACCTCTTATAGAAAGAAGTGACTAAAAAAAGCGTTAAAATCGGTGAAGAAGAAATACAATGCAAGAAAATGGCTGAGATGGCCCAGACTGATTTGGACGAAGCGATGCCAGCCTTAGAAGATGCTATCAGAGCATTGGATTCTCTCAGTAAAAAAGATATCAGCGAAATGAAATCTTATACAACCCCTCCACAAAAAGTAAAATTGGTCATGGAGGCTGTGAATATCCTAAAGGGAGTAAGCATGTTGAAGTGTTTCTCCAACTTTCGGCTTAAAATCATATCTTGTTTGCTAGATTGAACCCACTTGGGAAGCTGCCAAAAGGCTCCTTGGTGACATGAACTTCCTTAGAGATCTCAAGGAATTCGATAAAAATCACATATCGGAAAAAACTTTGAAGAAGATCGCTACCTATACCATGAGCGAAGAATTCATTCCGGACAAAGTTGGAATGGTGTCTTTGGCAGCCAAATCGTTGTGTCTATGGGTGATAGCTATAGAAAAATACGCCAAAATTTGGAAGTATTTATCAACTGCTTCGATGTAATAATAATTTTACACTATCCCTTCTTTTCGTTTCCAGAGTTGTAGGACCAAAAAAAGCTAAACTTGACGAAGCCTTGGATTCTCTGAGAGAAAAACAAGCATTGCTTGCTGAAGCTCAAGCTAATTTAGCAGAACTGAATTTGACTTTGCAGAAACTCCAGAAGGAATATGAGGACAAACTCAAACAAAAGGAAGACCTCAATAGAAAGGTACTTCTCAATGCATGTTCAGTTATAGCAAATGTATATGTGAAGGAAGGATTGATGCTGGGTCTCGAATGAATGCTTCACTTTCAGAATTATAAACTATTGATTTTCCTCATAGGCTGATTTGTTGAAATTGAAACTAGAGAGAGCTGCTACTTTGGTGGATTGCTTAGCTGGTGAGAAAGAAAGATGGAGCGAAACAGTCACACTGCTTGATAGAATGTTTGATTTCTTACCGGGAGACTGTTTGCTCGCCACTGCTTTTCTGTCCTATCTAGGACCGTTTTTGTCCAACTATCGAGAGGAACTGATGGTTCTCTGGAAAAAAAAGGTTTGTATTTTCACGTTACTGTCAGTGATACTGTCAATGATACTGTCAATGATACTAATGAATTTTGCAGACTGCATATTTAGAATTGGCGTATTCGCCAGATTTCAATTTCATTACTTTCTTGAGCGATCCCACAACCATCAGAGAATGGGTTGCACAAGGTCTTCCAGCTGACAGTTTCAGCGCAGAAAATGGTATTATCGTTACGAATGGTCAAAGGTGGCCTTTAGTAATAGACCCTCAGTGTCAAGGACAAAAGTGGATCAAAGCTATGGAGGAAGAAAATGGATTGAAGGTAGATATACTGAGAATACCAATGTATACTTCAACTTCCATCAAAATCATAAACTACATACAGTAGAAATTGTTAGCTTTTTGAAAGAATCTAAAATACTGATTTGTTTCTTGCGTGAAAAATTAAAAGGAGAAACTGTTTTTATTTCATTTTTTCCTACCATGAAAGTGTGTATTGTACCATGTTGGTCCGATTGACCAATTTTATTATATACTAATCCAAATCCTCCATTAATTTCCGAGAGGGCTCGGAAGGTGAATTACTGAGAAACTCCAATCAATGGAGATGGAGCAAAAAAAACATTGAAACTTTCCAAAGCCACCAAAACAGCTACAATTTTGATGACCCGAAACATAAATGATGGGGGAGATAATTTTTTTATTCAATTCAAATTCAATTCAAAACATGCTTTAATGTTAAAGATAAAGATCTCATAAACAAAGTCTCAGCAATCAATTAAACAATAATTATAACAAAGCAAAAACAATGGAAAATGCACAGATAAACAGAAACAAATTAAAATCTGTCTTCAAACAATTCTTCTACAGAGTAATAAGCTTTAGATAAAAAACATTTTTGGCTTCTCTTTTAAAAGTCTTAAAATTATTAGTGTTTTTAATTGTACTTGGTAGGTGGTTAAAAAATTTTTTTTTGCATTCTAAATAAATGATTTTTTTCATTTAACTAGATGGAATTGGTAGTGGAATGTTATGACCCTGCCTAGTGTCATGAATAATATTATTATTTGCATTTCTATACTTTTTCAACACAGTACACACACTTTCTAACATATATATAGAAGGAAGGGTTAATATATTTTGATTCAGAAATATCGGCCGGCAAGAATATTTTCTCTTTATACCATACATAAACCGGATTGCCCTTTTTGCAGTAAAAATATGGTAGAAAACAAAAATAGGCTACAACCGCCCCAGAATGGAATGCCATATCTCAAGTGACTTTCAATTAGTGCGAAATATGCCATTCTAACCGCACCGGACTTTAATTCCCTGTTAAAATCATTTTATTTTTTATTGTTTTTGGCTTGTAACTTGAAAACTAATCTCGATACTCTCAATGGAGAAAAACCGGAAAACCGGAAAAAATAAGCTTTTTTTAAAAAAAATCATAATTCCGCCACTTTTTGAATTGTAGTGCAAACTTTCCACGACATAGTAGTGATTAATATGTACTTTATGTGTGAAAAACTCAGGCACTGTCGTATCTTTAGTTTTGGCATAATTGCAATCTGAATTTTTAATGCACTTCATTGCAACAGACCTAAATGCGTCATAGGTGGTCCGATTCCAATTTTTCAAAAAGATTTCGAGAGTAGAAGTATAGTACTACAAAACATATATTCTCATTTTGCGTTGAAATGCTGCAAAACAGGTGAAAAATACTTTCAAACGTGATCGCGGGGAAGCATAAGTATAGTAATACAAGCGCGCTGCGCCCATTATGAATCTGCTGCTCTACCTCCACTCTCGAGCCGCCTTCTTTGTTACTAATAATCCGTTCGAGTTGTGCTAGGGCACATTTTCTTTGCATTTTGATTCTATACAATTCGTCCATTTAAAGTATTGAGATTGCTTTATTAGTTCTCAAGTTACAAGTCAAAAATAATAAAAAATTAAAGAAATGCTTTTAAATGTTTATAATAAATTTAGAAATGACAGTTGGGAGTAGGAAACATAACGCCCTTCGTATGATGGCACAGTCGGTTTCCTGGTAGTATTTTTGTCACTAAAAAATCTCTATTGATTGGTCTAATACCGAAATGTCGTTTACCTCCCAATCTGATTATTTTACAATACAAAAAATATACTAAAATCTATATCTAATCCAAACCATGCCATTCGGGAAGTGGTAACTGTAAAAAAAAACTTTCTTGGTGATACTGAAATTTATATTATTGTCTATAAATGAAGAAAACTCATTTAAAACATTTCTAGAACACACCATCCGATTTTTTGTTATAACATCTGACTGAGAAGCCGAACACCTCACATGATAACTATGGTGCATATCATTTTCGAAGCAAAAACTATTTTCAAAGTGGTATCTCATTGAATTATTTAAATGAAAAAAATCATGGGGATATACCTGTATATCTCGCACATACCACTTGAAGTCGTGAAATGTATTTCTATAGGTTGTAGATTTGGGAATGCAGATGTATATGCCCATCGTGGAAAGAGCTATCCTACAAGGAAAACCAGTGTTATTACAGAACATTTCTGAGACAATCGACCCTGCCCTCGACCCTATTCTTTCTAAGGCAGTAATCAAACAGGGAGGAGAGCTCCTGATAAAATTGGACGATAAATTGGTGTCGTACAATGAGAATTTCAGGTTTTTTATAACAACCAAATTGACGAACCCTCATTATCCTCCAGAGATATCTACGAAGACGACTCTGGTTAATTTCGCGGTCAAAGAACAGGGCCTTGAGGGACAACTCCTTGGTATCGTAGTCAGGAAAGAAAAACCTCAGTTAGAGGAGCAGAAAGATCAGCTGGTTACTACAATCGCTAAAGGTTTTGCAGTTATATTTTTCAGTTCATGCATATATAACAATTGTTATTGATTAAAGGCAAAAGAACTCTTAAAGAATTGGAAAACGAGTTGTTGCGACTTCTTAATGAAACCAGAGGATCTCTTTTGGAAGATGCCGAATTATTCAACACTCTCCAAACGTCTAAGGCCACATCGGAGGCAATAAAGGCCAGTCTTGCAATATCTGAAAAAACTGAAATTCAAATCGACTCTGCTAGAGAAGTAAGTAAATTATTCAACACAAAAAATTATATAGAAATCAGAGCTATTTGAGTTGAGATTTCTCTAATATGGAATGAATTACGGTGTGACCGAGGGGTACGTGCAAGCTTTATAACGTTTTTCTATCCGAACTATCGACTTGTTTTTTTTTAAACGATCTTTCCGACAATGAAGAACATTCTAAAAATATTTCTATTTATATTCAGGGTATCCCAAAATATGATACACAACTAAGTTCTGTTTTTCTTTTTAAAATGGCAACCCCTCATTTTTGTTACATTTTTGGATTCGCCACTAAATTGTCGATATAACGCCCCGGGTATATGAATCCTTTATTTAGCCCAAGACCAATATATAAGTACAGTCAATAAATAAAATAAGTAGAATAAAAATTTAGTTACATAGAAATACATTGATAACAAACAGATAGTAATTAGCACAACACTATATATACATACATATACACACACACATAAATAAAAGTTAATAATAGGTATCATCATCGAGGTTTGCACTCACTCAACAGAAGTCTCTTCAATTTAATTTTAAATACAGCAAGAGAGGGTGAATTTTTTATGTCCTCAGAAAGTTCATTGAACTTATTTAGTCCTCTGAAAAAAACTGAATTTTGCGATTTTTTTGTTTTCACATTTGGAATGGATAAATTATTTCTATTTCGGGTGTTGTAATTGTGGTGTTCTGATACGAAAGATATTTTTTTCCTCAGATATGGTGGAGCACTACCTGTTCTTATTTTAAAGATGAAGATCAGTGTTTGATATAGTAACATTTTTTCTACTTGTAACCAGTCAAGCGTATTCAACATTTCATTTATGGGTATTCGTTTAGAGCAGGATAATATTATTCTCATTGCTCGATTTTGCAATTTCTGTAATCGTTTCATTTCATTTTGTTGTAGTAAAAATAGTATGGTAGAGCAGTAGTTGAAGTGATTAAGAATTATTGTATTGTAAATAATAGTTTTTGACCATTTGGAGAGAAATCTGGAGCTTCTATACAAATAGTTTATTTTAAATTATATTGTTTTTATTATATAGTTTGCATGTTCTTTAAATTTCAAATCTCTATCAATAATTACTCCTAAATATTTGTAAGTATCCACTAGCTCAATTGAACTATTGTTGATTTTTATTTCACACATATTTTCTTTGAACTTTTTATATTCCTTGCCGTTACCTATCAATATGAATTTGTTTTTTTTTGCATTTACCTTCAGTTTGTTGGCACAGCACCATCTGAATATGTTTTCTAGTGTTTCGTTGATTATATTCACTACCGTCGTACATTCTGAATTTGAAAAGTGAATCAGTGTGTCATCAGCAAATAAATGAATTGAGCATATTCCAACATTATTAACCACATCGTCAATGTACATTAAAAATAATAGGGGACCAAGTACACTACCCTGTGGAACACCCTGTTCGTTTATGATTTCATCAGATAGAATATTGTTCAATTTAAGTTTTTGTCTTCGGTTCTCGAGATAATCAACCAACCATGCCAATGCATCCCCAATAATACCAATACTTTCTGATTTTTTCACCAACCTACCCCTGTCAACAGTTTCAAAAGCTCTTTGCAGGTCAAGGAAAACTACTCCTGTCATTAAATGTTTATCTGAATTATTTTTGAAATCATCAAGCACACACTGTAAAGCTGTTTCACAATTGTGCCCAGCACGGAAACCCGACTGCACACTATTGATTACTCCGTTCTGGTCCAGAAAATCCAAAATTTGATCATATACAGCTTTCTCTAATATTTTCTCTATTGAAGGTAGCATATTGATTGGTCGCAGGTCTTTAGCATCGTTGGAATTTTTAACTTAGGAATTGGTACTATTGTGGATACTTTGATATCACTGGGAACTCTACAAGTTTCAAAAGAGGAGTTGATGAGGTTCAACAGGGGCTGTGCAATATCAGCGAAACAATTCTTCAGAAAATGTATATATACATCATCTGGACTATCCTTGTTAGGCAAAGAAAAAAGAATAGTTTAGAGTTTTTCATTGGCAATTAATTTGAAGCCATCTAAAACACGTTCACGATATCTTCGTAAAATTGGAAAATTAGGGCCTGTATTGTCTATTTCCCTATTGAGCTGTTGTATACTTTCTACATAGTAATTATTTAGTAAATTTGGCATTGCATATATATCTTTTGTGATATCATCATCTATTTTAAGTTCCTCTAAGGTATTATCTATTAATTTCTTTGGGAGACAGAGTTTTAAGGTTTCCCACATTTTAACAGAGTTTCCTTTATTTTCCAAAATTTTGTTATCAAAATATTTACGTTTTTCTTCTCTCATAAATTTCACTGCTGTATTTCTATTTTGTTTATACATTTCCCAATTCTCTTGAGACTTATATGTAATAGTTTTTTACTTATGTCAATTTATTTATCAAAAAAGCTTCGTACATAGACCCACAGAAAAATTGATAACTTTAGAACCATTCAAAATAATTCAACCAACTTTTTCCTTAGGCTTTGGCGCATCTTTTGAGATAAAAGCGATTTTTTCAAAATTACAAATGACAATAACTCGACTTTTACAAATGCAACATCCTATATTTTATTGCATCATTGCATGACATTTTTTAGTCGTTTTTTTGCTGGAATATGTTGTGTAGGGTCTACTTTGTAAAATTTGAGAGATTTGTTGGAAAATAAATGTTGATAATTTAAAAAAAAACGAGTAGGACGCTGTGTTAAAATTTGACATATCCATACAATTTTGTAAAGAATGTTTCAACAAAATGAAATTGTAATAGAAGCAGGAGTACATTACAAATGAAACAATTCTAGTGATCTTCACAAAAACAGGAAATACAGGAAACAATGTAAACATTTTGAGGAAAGGCTAACTTATAAATGCTCAAGTAGGACAGGATCGTATTCCACACAAGCTGCTAGTCTTCTAGTAAATAAGCCCCGAACTCTAGGAAGCATTGCTCCATTAGTTGAACAGAAGGCTTCCGTGATTCTTTTTTTCATATCTTTCGCAGGTGTTGAACGATCTCTGAAAACCATATCCATATTATTCTGTTCACACTACTTTGTGAAATATCCGTTTCTGCTGCTATTTCCCTAGTGTATAAGTAGGGATTTTGCTGTAGCATCAAGAAAACTCATTTTCCCCATTGATTCGACCACCAACTTTTTTTTTGTATCAGACACACTACCGAGATCTTAACTTTTGGAATAGAGACACCAGTGGAGTTCTTGCTTCTGGATATTTCTAATGGTAGATTCTGCTTGATAATAAAGGATTACTATTAGCTTCGCCAATACAGTAGATCATATTCAATAATTCTCCGTGTGACGAATTCATTATTAACAATTAGACGTGTACAATTATTGAAAGTACACGGATGTGTCAAATTTTATGACAGCGGCCTACTGTATTCCTTTTTATTCGAAAAAACCATCAAATTTTCTTGTTTTGCAAAGAATTTCGCAAACTACATAAAGTAGATCCCACAAACCCTATATCTACCAAAGATTCTTGAAAAATGTCATGCAATGATGTAATCAAATTTAGGGTGTTGCATTTGAAAAAGTCAAGTTATTGCCATTTGTAATTTGTCATTTTCAAAAAATTGTAGTAGGCGATGGAACATCAACTTTGAATTCGCCTGCATCTCAAAACATGCCCTAAAGCCTAAGAAATCGACTGGCAAAAAGTTGAGTTATCTGGAATGTTTCTGAAGTTATGAATTATTCTGTGGGTCTATGCACGATGCTATTTTGACAAGAATTTAACAAAAATGGGAATTTTCCGTTTAAAAAAACAGAACTCAGTTGTGTATCTTAATTCGGGACATCCTGTATATAAATTGAAATATTTTTATAATGTGCCTCATTGTCAAAATCAAGTCGATAGCTTGGATAGAAAAAAAAGTTATAGAGCTTGCACGCACCCCTTTTTGATAATTAGAAAAAATAATCTACTTGAATCCAGGCGCGGATCCAGCACTCAAAAAAGATTGTAGGCATGGCGACACCAAATTCGGCCAAGTATATGTCAGACTACGGACTCGCTCAAGTTCGCTCGATTCAAGTTTGGTTATGTTTACAAACAGTACAAACTACTACACGTGGTTCATTTATCCTGGTCGCATCGACTGAGTGACTAGCATGAAACATGAAAATGTATCAATGTGCTCGCTCATAATGTTTATATGTCTGTGTGTGTGTGTGTTGCGCTGCGTTCCGAATCGCACACGGTTCATTGTGCCCACATGGGTGGATCCGCGCCTGCTTGAACCGCGACTTAATAAAACATCGACCTACCTAATACCTGGTAGGTAGGTTAGGCGTAATACTCGAGTACAGTTCAGTTGCAGTAACGTTGTTTTTTTAAATATTTTGAATTGTGGATACTCTTAGAATTGTGTGAGATTTCATATAGATTTTGGATAATAATCTATGGGGTATGTAAATATGTTGGAAGCTTGTTTCATTCCCTACTAAGATTCGGTAGTCTCTAATACACACATTCTGTTCGTAGATAGTTTCGGTGAAAAAATATTTATCCAGAGCCATAATATTGAAGAAAGTTTAAATCGGTATCCTTGGTCGACTGCAAATAAACATCTTGTTGTTCGTTGCTTTGAATAAGAGATCCCCAGACTCCTTTAATATTTCTCAAACAGTTAGTTCGAAATTTCACATATTTGAAACAATAAACAAGCGAACAGAATCATTTTTTATCAATTTTAGAACCATCATAGATCAACCTACAATAACACTGCCCTTTTAACCTTTGGTTATAAGTAAGAGCAGTGTGTGGTATGATGTATCTTTCATCTAGGAATTGCCAATGTTTTCTTTCGAAGTTTATATCGTACGGCTCCGAATAGTGGGATGGGATATTAGCCAGGTCCACAATGGTTTCCAAAAATATGAGTGACTTTTGATTAAAAGGTGATTGTTTCGATGTTTTTTCTGATTTTTAACCACAGAATTTCATTTATAAAATTTCATTATACATACGTCATCACGGGAGTTATATTACACTGTATATATATATATATATATATATATATATATATATTATATATATATATATATTTATATATATATTTCTCTCATTTCAGGGATATAGACCTTCCGCCAGGAGAGCGGCCATTTTATTTTTCGTTCTCAATGATATGGGACAGATAGATCCCATGTACCAGTTTGCATTGGATGCTTACATAGTTCTTTTTATCAATTCGATCATCAAAAGCCCAAAGTCTCTGTTTTTGAACGAACGGATCACCGCGTTGAATGATTATCATACTTATGCAGTATATAAGTAAGAATAGTTTTCAGCACCCATTTTTTCATTGGAAAATTAAAAAATTATATCATTTGTTATGAGAAGAGGCTATTAGCTCATTTTGTACCTTTATAATGTCAATTCCAAGCTACATTTGTTGTTATTGATATCAGGAACCACAACAAAATTTGTTTAATTGATTTTTAATATAGCTGGAGCAAATATACTTTATTAATCGCAAGAAGCATATAATATTTCAATGATCGAAGTATATATTCTCGTACTTCTGAGAAATATATGAACTTTGAATAGTTTATTATTATATTAATTTTATTTGATATTTTATTCAATTTTATATTTTCTCGCAAGTTTGATTACCATGATTGTGAATACGATAAGATTGAATGAAAGACAAGTATGGTATCCTGCTGATTTTTCGATATTAAAAACATTTTTTGGGGTTATATGAATTGTCAAAATTTGGTAAGTCGTTTTTTTTGCAAAAAAAGACTCGGTATAAAAATTCTGCTTCCTGAAAATATAATATTAGACCATCAAAACAAATAGCATGTACTTGCAAAAGGCAAACATTTATTTATTATTATTTATGAGCAAAATATCACTTTGAATTCAGATTATATTCAATTATAAATTTATTGCTTTAATTTTTTGACATTTTTGGATAAGTAAAAAATACATTCAAATATGCAACTCAAGCTAATATTAATTTATCTTTTATAGCAATATTTGTGACGCATTCAATCAAATAATTGAAAACAATAATTTATTTTCCGAAATACAATATTAAAGTAATAAACATTCCAAGCAAATAATTTGAACAAAAATACTGCAGATTTGTTTTCCATCCATACAGCCGCTTTTGAAAAAATCTAATACATTTCTAATCATGTCAGAAGTTATGTCCTGATTTTTCCCACATTATACCTTCCAAATGGTAAACATTTTGAAATGACTTTTGTAGGTATATTGTGTTGGTGTGTTGTTTTTGTAGGTATACATTAAATATATTATTCAGGTATTGTCTCATAATCTTTATATTGAGGTATTGTGGAAATTTAAAATCAAATATAATGTTCAGTTCTAAGTATTATTTTATTATATTAGGCCATCAAAACTTGAAATAGTATATACAGAGAGGTCAGAAAATGGAAAAACTTATAATTGTCCTAAGAGAGAAGTAGCCTTAATTTTTATTTTAGAGAAAAAGAAAATTAGTTGTTTTTATTATTAATTTTATCTGATTTTAGTCTTTAATTTTTTACATTTCTAAAAAGAATATTTTTGAATAATTAAAAAAATACATTTGAATATGCAAGTCAAGCTAATAGTCATTTATCACTTATTTGCCTTAATATCATGATAAACTTTTTAATTTGTTTACTTCTGTTATGCAGAAATATTTGGGACGCATTTAAATAATTGATAACGACATAATCATTTATTTACCAAAATGCAATATTATAGTAATACACATGATAAACACTTACTTTTAACAAAAATACATCAACTTATTTCTCGTCGCACATTTTACTGGAGAAAATCCACCTTTCTTTCTCATAGGGGTCGGCTTTAGAATAGCCCCATGGTAAATCCTGCCTGTCGTAAGAGGCGACTAAAAGGATAACCGTAGGTGGAAGATGGTCTCATCGCCCGGTGAAATACCACCATATCGACTTTGTGTGCTGTGAAATGGATCATTCCATGTTTCAGTGTTCGGTCAATACTTTCCGGTCTCCCTCTTTCCTTTTCCCAATTCCTCCTTTATTTTCAGGTGCATCCTATTAGTAATAATGATGAAGTCTCCTAGAGTAAAACACTCCGGAAGCAAAATACCTCTCCATTCGGATTTCCGGGCGAGAGGTACTCGAGGGGACTCAACATTAAAGATTAATTTTTGTAACATCCGCGGACTCAACAAGAACATCAATGACGTCCACCATCACCTACAGACGAAAAAACCGGATATTCTAGCTCTAACAGAAACACAAGTAAACTCGTCCACCAACAAGGTCCATATGCTTTGTCCTGGTTACGAACTCCATTCTCGATTCAGGTTCAAAGGTGGAGTCTGCCTTTACGCTAGGGCTAACCTTTCATGTGATGTGGTTGTGGTTCAAGCTATCTGATACCAAACTGACTAAGTTCCTCTGCTGCCTTTACCTATCACCTAATGAACCTTCATATAACGACCTCTTTGAGTTTTTATCACTCAAACTGGACTACATTCAGGAGAACCATCCAACAGCTGAAACCATAATCATGGGAGACTTTAATGTACATAACGCTGCCTGGCTCAAATTCTCTAACAAAACAGATGATGCGGGTCGTCAAGCCGAGGCCTTCGCCATCACTCATGGTCTAGAACAACTGGTCGAGCTACCAACCCGCATCCCTGATGTCAACAACCAGTCTGCCAATACACTAGATCTTTTCCTCACCACCAATCCTGACCCGTATAGAATAGAAGTTTGTGCCCCACTTGGAAACTCTGATCACACCCTCATCTCCACAACATGCTCTTTCCATTTACCATCGAGCTGCACAATACCACCCCGTCTCATGTGGCATTACAATTCGGCCGACTGGGAAGGTCTTCGTATGTTTTTCTCAGCGTTTCCATGGAAGTAGATCCAACACGATGTGCTGAGACAATTTCTGAAATCATCATGTTGGGGATGCAAACCTACATACCGAATACCGAAAGAAGAACATCATCCGATAAGACCTGGTTTAACAGAAACTGCTCTAGAGCTGTGGCTTCCAAACAGGCAGCATACCATCGATAGCTAAAAAATCCGGGCCCTGAGACCAGAGCAGCATATGTCGAGGCTAGAGGCATATGCAAAGAGACAATAGAATGCTCAAAAGATGCCCACAATGCCAAAATAAGATCAAAACTTGCTGAATGTCCTAACGGATCCCGTTCATTTTGGTCTTTCGCTAAAGCTGTGGGAAGAAACTTCACTTCCAGCTCATTTCCTCCTCTAACCAAAGAAGATGGAACACTAGCAACGACTGCCCAGGAAAAAGCCAATATCTTTGCGCACCTATTTGCTGGAAATTCCACCCTGGATTCATCGGGAAAACAACCCCCGAACATTACACCTATTGACAGTCACATGCCCGAGATCACCTTTCGCCAACGTACTATCAGAAATATTTTGCTGGGTCTCAACACCAACAAAGCCTGTGGATCTGACGGAATCCCGCCGATTGTTCTCAAGAAATGTGCCCCCGAACTAACACCTGTTCTTTGCAAGTTGTTCAACCACTCTTACAATTTGGGGGTATTTCCGTCCAATTGGAAAATTGCAAGAGTACAGCCAGTCCCTAAAAAGGCAAAAAGGCCCTACCTAGCAACTACAGACCTATCGCACTGCTATCTATTATTTCAAAGGTCATGGAAAAAGCCATCAACATCGAGCTCATGAAATATCTGGAAGACTCAGGAATTGTCAACGATAGGCAATATGGCTTCCGCCATCAGAGATCAACTGGTGACCTGCTCGCTACGTCTCACATATATGGCAGCTATCTATTGATAAGTATGGAGAAACTTTAGCTGTGGCATTAGATATCTCCAAGGCGTTCGATCGAGTTTGGCACCAGGGACTCCTCGCTAAGCTTCCGTCTTATGGCTTGCCCCTCAGCTGTGTTCTCTGCTTGCTAGTTTTCTCTCAAACAGGTTCTCCATGTAGTGGTCGATGGAGTTTCATCTGACACTCTACTCATAAATGCTGGTGTTCGCAAGGATCTATTCTCGCACCAACACTATTTCTACTTCACATCAACGACCTGTTGAAAGCAACTTCATGTCCAGTACACAGCTTTGCCGATGATAGTACCCTCCATACCGCTTTCTTTCCAGGGCCCCTATATCAGCCCGTGAAACCAGAAATGAACGAGGAAGAAATGTTAATAATATAAATATGGACTTAGCAACAATTCTCGAGTGGGGATCTAATAACTTGGTAGAATTCAATGCAAACAAAACACAAGCATGTCTTTTCTCTAGAAAAGCCGATCTCACTGTGCCTAACATAACTTTGTCAGGAGTAACCATACCACTGAAGTCATCCATATCGATGCTTGGTATTACTATCAGCAATAACCTTTCCTGGGAAAATCACTGAGGTCCATTGCCAAAAGTGCATCCCAAAACTTGGTTTTTGTTTCGTGCCAAGAGCTATTTCACCCCCACTCAGCTGCTTATGATCTATAAGGCACAGATCCGACCTGTCCTGGAATACTGTTCCCATATTTGGAGCGGCACCTAAACATATCCTGAGGCTATTGGATTCTGTCCAAAAGGGCAATTGTCTCGTCGGTGATGCCTCGCTTACAAACTCGCTCACTTGTCTGCAACACCGTAGAAAAGTTGGCGATTTGTCTCTATTTTATAGATATTTTCATGGGCGATGCTCTTCTGAAATATCAACAATCGTTCCTGCTTTGGCAGTCTCTTCGAGACTAACCCGTCAAGTTCAGTCATCACACCCCTTCGTGGTCACTTTGGAGACCTGCAGAACATCACTTTCCAAAGACTCGTTCATCCAACGAACAGCGAGGCTTTGGAACTCATTGCCTAGGGAGGTGTTCCCCGAGGCATACAACCTCCAGAAATTTAAGAAGAACAGCCAACTCCTACCTTCTTTCCCTTGGTTCCCACGATGTTCTCTGAACATTACAGGATATCCCTTTTCGTGGGAACCAGAACATAAAAAAAAAAAAAAAAATGAAGATTTGTCAATATTCAACTTTGTATAAATTCAGTAGGACATTTTTTCCAGATATTTTTCCACATAAATTTTCATAGACTCTGATAAATGAAACTGGAACATCACTGCCTTGTGTATTCAAATCTTGAAATATTTCTTGGAATAAAGAATGTGACTGGATGAACTGAATACAGGAAGTTGAGGAAAAAGACCACATGCTGTTGAGCTCAAATTCTAGCTAAGATTTCATTGAGTTTTTTTTTTTTAATAGGAATACATGTAGAGCTCTATTTGAACATCACAAATTGCTGTTTTCATTCCACATGTGTATCAAGATACTCAGTGCTCAAGGGAAAATTGTACACGGAGAATATAATTTCTTGCTTAAAGGTGGCGTTGTTTTGGATAGGACCAACCAAATCGATAACCCATGCCCAAGTAAAGATTATATTAATGAGTTGTCAAGCGTAATCAATAAGTTGTGTACATTTTAGGTTGGCTGACTGAGAATGCATGGGATAATATAACTGAATTGGATAAACTCCCTGGTTTTCATGGTGTCATTGACACCTTCGAACAGTATTCGAGAGACTGGTATCATTGGTATATCCATACGGAACCTGAAAATTTGCAACTCTTAGGTTAGTAGTTACCATAATGTTCTCAGCCGGGGGCAGTCATAAAGTTTTTTAGGGAAAGGTGTTGATTGTTTCGAGAATCTTTATAATTTTCCTAATCAACCATCTATCCAATTTTTCGTTAGGAGAACAACGCACAAGGTACAGTTGTGTGCATAAAAAAGTTGTACAAGGTTTGTATGGGGTAAACCTGCCTATGATGTTCCAGATTTCATAAAAAAGTAGTACACGTACACATTTGACAAAAATAGTTTCAATTTTGACACTACTGACTCACAATGGCCTATAACTGCTGTACGACTTCTTTATGTACACAACTGACTGTACATCTTTTTTCGAAAAAAATGTGTGATATTTCATGAATATCGATAAACTGGGGCAATATAGAAATATTGGAAATGAATGAATCATATAGATCCAATAAAATAATTCATTAAAACACTATATTAATCATAACTATATGATTTTATTATGTTCTCTTACACTTGGTGATTGTTTTAATGATTTATTTTATGATTGTTTTAATGTTTAACCTATGTGTGTCCTTGATTTTAGTGGTGAATCTAAGTACCTCTGTGTCAGTAACAATGTTTTATTATTTTATATTCTGGTGTTTGATAATTTCTATAATTTTGACAAGTATCTGACCTGCTACAAACACTTGTAAAAATGTGTAACGTCAATAAAATCTATCTATCTATCTAACATTGGTGGAATATTGTGAATTATTGAATTTTGAACTAGTGTAGACTAGGTATATGGTATACCGGGTGTCAACGAATCTATTAGACAAGTCATAACTTCTAGAACATTAGGTGTATAAAAATGAGATTTGGTATAGGTAAATGGTATGTTTCCGGTCACTTCCAGTTTCACCGGAACTGGCTCTGGTTTTGAATTTTTAAAAGGAACACCCTGTTTATTGTAACATTTTTGGATTTCTGAGACAATTCTGGATCAGAATGTGACATTTTAAAAAGTTTTTACGCCTACTTAATTTTTTTAGAGTAACTTTTAATATTGCATCTGGGTGGCCATGATCGGACATAAACTAATCTGAGGACCTCAGGTGATGTGAGAAAATTACAATCGCAAAGTATTAGTGACTAGTATGATAGATAGGAATTAGACAAGTTGGCAAAATTACATTTTTGTGACTAACTATTATTTTTCAAATGGAGACCATTTTTCGACAAGCACTGTCCAAAAAAAGGATTTTTTGACGAATCCAACGATACTAATTCATTTTAGATTGGATTAAAAATAAGAACATAAATTAAATATTACTAAGGAAAATACTGGATAATAATTTATTTACTTTTGTCAAGTGTGCCATGGATAACCATGATGCATAATATTTTGCAGTTATTTTTATAAAGTCACTCACGTAGGTAATGTCAGTGACATAAGCTTTATGAGCAGACAGTAAAAGTTTCTTCATTTTCGTTAAATTTCAGTTTAATTTGTCTTCAAAATGATGTATACTCAAAGTGAAAAAGTGGATATGTTATTAATATTTGGAGAATGTCATAGAAATTCAAGGAATACTGCTGAGTTGTATGCTCAGAGATATCCCAATCGGCAACATCCAGCCCATCAGTATTTTCCGTATGTTCAGAATCGTTTTAGGCAAGAAAGAAATCGAGAGGCGAAACAGAGGTTTATTATAAATGAAGAGACTGAGATTTCTTGCTATGGTTGAGGTTGATAAAACGGGTTCTTCAAGAGAAATTAGTCAATAAATGCAGATAAGTCACGAATCAGCAAAAAAAATACTGAAAAAGCACGGATAACCAGCATTTAAATATCAGTTACATCAACATTTGTATGCTGACGATGGCGATAGACTGGTAGTGTTTTGTGATTGGCTGCTTCAAAATCATAGAGTTAACCCAAATTTTATCAACTTCATTCTATTTTCCGACGAATCACGATTTACAAATAATGGTATGTTCAATAAGCAAAATACTCAGTACTGGGCTCAACAAAATCAACATGCAATGAGAGAAGGCAATTTTCAAGAAAGGTTTGGCATCAATGTCTGGGCTGGTATCGTTGAAAACAGAATAATTGGGACAATATTGTTTCAAGGTCAGTTAACAGGGGTTAGGTACTTAGGTATTCTTCAAAATGAAATCGAGGAACATCTTAATAATCTACTGTGAGGAAATATATAACTTCTACCCGAAGTTAGTTACAACCTATCAATTAAAACGAGATAAATGGTATTCTTTATATTTTTCAGCAAAATATATTTGATAAAACCAATATTCAAAATTAGACAACTATGTCATTAAAATATGTCACATCAACATTCTTTTTTGTGGATCACATATATGGTGATTCTGTACATTCTCCATATATAGGGCGATTCTCAACATTACCTTTAGCAGTTTTAAGGCGAATTTTCTTCCAACAAGATGGATCACCCCTTCATGATGCCAGAGAAGTTCTTAATTACTTAATAGAGCATTTTAATAATCAAGTTATTGCAACCAATGGTCCAGTACGGTGGCCTGCCCGCTCACCGGATCTCACTGTGCTCGATTTTTTATTTGGGGATAGTTAAAGAAAAGGTTTACTATGCAACAGCCCCAGCCACTCTTGAAATCTTAGAAGAAAGAATTCTACGGGCATTTAGAAGTATAACGCCTCAAATGTTAAGAAACGTGTCTTGAACAAGGAGAAATGCACTTTGAAAATTTACTACAGTGAAAGTAAATAAATTATTATCCATGGCACATTTGACAAAAGTTAATAAATTATTATCCAGTATTTTCCATAGTAATATTTAATTTATGTTATAATTTTTAATCCAATCGCAAATAAATTAGTATGGTTAGATACGTCAAAAAATCCTTTTTTCGGAAAGTGCTTGTCAAAAAATGGTCGCCATTTGAAAAATAATAGTTAGTCACGAAAATGTAATTTTGCCAACTTGTCTTATTCCTATCTATCATACTAGTCACTAATGCGATTGTAATTTTCTGACATCACCTGAGGTCCTCAGATTAGTTTACATCCGATCATGGCCACTTAGATGCAATATTAAAAGTGACTCTAAAAAAATTAAGTAGGCGTAAAAACTTTTCAAAATGTCACATTCTGATCCAGATTTGTCTCAGAAATCCAAAAATGTAACAATATACAGGGTGTTCCATTTAAAAATTCAAAACCTCAGCCATTTCCGGTGAATCCGGAAGTGACCGGAAAGTGAAAAATATCTCTTTACATACCATTTACCTATACCAAATCTCATTTTGATACACCTAATATTCTAGAAGTTGTGACTTTTCTAATATATTCGGTATGTGATGTTTTGAATTCAATTTAGCAAATACTTTTTAACCATTTTTTTAATATAGAGAGTGATTTTTACTCACCTATATTCAAGGATGTTATCCTTGGGTCCATTTTGAGAAAAAAACTTCATATGAACATATGTCCCAAAGGTCTTAACTTTTGAACGACAAGGTGCTAATATTTTAAGAAAAAAATCTTTTTTTTATGATAACTTTAGTATGACCCCAGATATTTTTGTGAAACGTAGAACGCATCTTCTATGCATCAAAAGGCATTTTCTGCTGTTCGACATAATTTTTTATTCTTGCCAGTGGCGTTCGTGAGGGATTTGCACTGAATTATTTTGAAGGAAAAAGTGATATGCCACTGCTTTTTCCTAAAGTAAAAAGCTTTCTTGAAATCCTCATTCCTTTCTGAGCAAATCTGGTTCCTTGTGTTTTTTTGTTTGACGTACGGTTTTCGCATAAAAAAAAATCAATAATTTGCACCTCGCTAGACCTCTTACGAGAAAAAACAATTTATGTAACTTTAAACAAACATTTATTTAAGAGAATAATTCTTAAACAGTAAAATTATAAAATTAACACAAAATTACCCTGAATGCACAAAGAAATAAATTAAATCAGATGTTCAAAATGTGAACCTTCTGCAAATATGCATGCCTCTGCTCTTTTTCTCATGGACTCATTCATGTACTCTTTGGAAAATCCTGGACTGTTTCTGATAGTTTCGCAAAAAACCATGATGTGTATGAATTGGTGTGCTATAAACCAATGTTTTGAGATGACCCCACAGGAAATAATCTAAACTATTGAGGTCCGGGGATATAGGTTGCCATGGCTGTGAAGAAACCATTGGCAAAGGTTAATCCGTAATGGAAAGTCGCGAGGGAGTAAAGCCTGAACCCGTTGGATATGGTAGGGATGTAATAAAAGTGAAGTAGAATTTTTCAAACAAGAATATGTGAGATATTCAAATTGTTCCCTCCTTTTAGATGATTATCTGGTTCAAAACTTTCCTTTTCGCACAACCTTCTATGAATGTTTGAAAATGTTCGTGCATCCGGAATATTTCTATTTGGAAAGCGGTCTTCATACAACCGCCTGGCTTCCAGTGCGTTACCATCAGCAAGCCCATACATGTATTGTTAACTTTGATGACTTGAATACGTGACAATTAGACTAGGTAGACAACTGGCAAAACTGTTTATGTTTACAAAACAAAATCTGCTTCTCACCTTCTAGATACGTTTTTAATCCTTGATAATACCCAATTTCATAACTAAGTGCAAATTAATGAATTCAATTTTTTTATGCGAATACCGTAAGTCCAACGAAAAAAAATATCAGGAGACCAGATTTGCTCAGAAAGGAACGAAAATAAGTTTTACTTTAAGAAGAAGGTGGCATATCACTTTTCTCTTTAAAATGATTCAGTGCAAATCCCGCACGAACCACTGGCCAATGGCAAGAATAAAAAATTATGTTGTATAGCGGAACATGCCTTCTGATGCATACTACGTTTTCCAAAAATATCTAAGGTCATACCAAAGTTATCATAAAAAAAATTATTTTTTCTTATAACTTCAGCACCTGTAGTTCAAAAATTAAGACCTTCAGGACATATGTTCATATGAAGTGTTTTTCTCAAAATGGACCCAAGAATAACCTCCTATTTGAACACAGAGAATATTTTCGCATTATCCATAACGAGATAATGGAATAACAAGATAATGAGATAACCACGGATTAACGGGTTATCGGGAAAACTACGGGTTAACGGAATATAGAGAAAAGTGTTAACGGGATAACGTAAAACTGTTGAACGGGAAAATGGGATAACAGGATTAGCACGGGGGAAACGGGTTAATGGCATTACGGGAAACGTGTTAGCGGGATAACGGTAAAACAGGCACAACACAAAGAAAAATATTGGAGAAATTATTACATGGACGAAAGTTTTCAGGAAATTAGGGAATAAACAAATTTGGACAGCACAACGTGTATGTCGGTTCAGCTTATATATATATATATATATATATATATATATATATATATAGCGGTAAGCAGCAATGAAAAAGTGAACTCTTTAAGGTTCATCCAAGCTTTCGCAAATGTTTATTTCCATTATCAGGGGTAACTACAATAGATGAAAAACCAATAGTAATACATATTCAAGTGCGAAACATTATGCTACTTACAACTTTGTTGAGGTTGGTTTCCATGATGTTAAACATATTCATCCAACATAGTGAAACAAAAGAAAAAACGTAGATCAAGGAATAAAACGAAGTTTTTTTTTTGTTGATTCATTTAACGTCGGCCTATTTCTGCAATCCGGGCTAAACACCGACGCCAGTGAGCACACTCACTCCAACCGAAAATTTTTGCCGAATCCTCTGTTGTTTCAAATCAAATATGCTTTAATATCGAAATAATTAAATTCTCATTGACAAAGCTAGAAGGTAATTATAAAATAGTTATAAGCATTTGAAATATAAAAGAGTACAAACATTTAAAATACAAAAAGAGTACAAACTGTATGAATATAAACACACATATATACACATACATACATGTACATACATATATGTGAAAAGTCACAATAACGCCAGGATCAATGAATAGTCCTAATCGCATACAAAATTTTTTTTGTATATAACATGTACACGTTGTATATAAACAGACACATATTTAAAGCTAAATTAAAATTACAATTTGAAATCAAATACCTAAAATACATTGTCATAAAATTCTTTCTAATTATAATATGCTCTATCTAGCAGTATCTCCTTGACAGCCATCCTGAATCTATTATGTGCCACCAACGAACGAATATGTGAAGGCAGGTGGTTAAACATTTTTTTCGCATTATGAATTATTGACCCCTTTACCAAGGAGCTTCTGGGAATTGGTAGGGATACTGTAAAGTTATCACTCCTCGTCTTGTAAGTTGACAGAGATATTATTGTAATTTTTTTTGTGGATTAAACATACCCTTTCCAGAATAAAGATACATGTCAATGTTAATATTTTTTTAGCAATAGACAAGGGTTTGCATGAATCTCTGGGTTTCGCTTTACAAAGGTATCTCACAGCCCTCTTTTGTAAAACGAACACCGAGTTCAATAGAAATTGAGAGCTATTCCCCCAAAAACTAATTCCATATCTCAACAGTGAGTCAATCAGAGCAAAATAAGTTGCTCTCACTGCAGATGTATTTAATTCTGATGATATGACCCTTACTGCAAAACAACCCGATGACAATTTTTTGCATAAAGTACTGATATGAGTATTGAAAGACAGACTGTTATCCACATGGAGTCCCAAAAACTTGGCTGATGGTTTAGTACTTATTCTCGAGGTCCCTAAGATTATGTCATTCAGAGTGCATCTGAAGGTTACAATGCATGTTTTTGAGACATTAAATGATAATTTATTGGAAATACACCAGTTTTTCACCAGGGATATGTCTGTAGCTATGTGTTTATTTAGTTCATCACTGTTGTTGACATGCCACAGTATTGTAGTATCATCTGCGAACATAGTGAATTTACCCCTGATATTGATGCTTGCCAGATCATTGATGTACACCAAGAACAAAAGGGGGCGAAGCACTGATCCTTGTGGTACCCCACAACTCACCAGTTGAGATTTTGAACTTTCTCCGTTGAGCGAGACCAT
This sequence comes from Gonioctena quinquepunctata, assembly GCA_018342105.1. NCBI lineage: Eukaryota > Metazoa > Arthropoda > Insecta > Coleoptera > Chrysomelidae > Gonioctena > Gonioctena quinquepunctata. Next base: position 454,540 of record JAFIRS010000222.1, on the reverse strand, counting down.
TTGTTTGCGTTCCGTTAAGTATGATTGAAACCATCTTAATGTTACATCTCTGACACCATAAATTTCTAATTTTTGAAGAAGTATCTTATGATCAACACAGTCAAAAGCTTTTGTAAGGTCGCAAAAGGTTGTTGCAACTGTATCACCTTCGTTGATTTTGAGATATATATTCTCTAGTAAGGCAAACATGGCATCATTTGTGCTCTTCGCTGTTTGAAAGCCAAATTGGTGAGAGCTTAACAAATTATGATAGAGCAGAAATGAAGACATCCTTTTTTTAACTAATTTTTCAACTAACTTGGCCAAAGTTGGCAATAGTGAAATAGGCCTTAGATTAGAAATTATATCACAGTCTCCTCCTTTGAGCAAATGATTTATTACCGCTATCTTGAGACATTTCGGGAATGTTCCATTCAAAAATGATATATTAATTGCCTCGGCTAAGGCAGACATAGCATTATGTGGAAGGTGGGTTAGAACATTAGCAGAGATCTCATCCCAACCAGAAGTATGTCTATTTTTTATATCTTTTAACATTTCTTTCAATTCCTCTGGGCTAGTGGGTGATAGAAAAAAGGAATCTTTCACAGATATATCCTTAAAATAGGTGACTGGATCTTCTTGTGTTTTAATATCCCTAGATAGAGTTTCGGCAATAGTGCAGTAATAATTATTGATTTCATCAGCCGCTAGAATGGTATTTAAGGGTGGCTTACTATTTTTCCCTCTAAGATCATTAATAATTGCCCAACTTTCTTTAGACATATTGTTGGACTTACATATTCTTTTTCCAAAATATAGCTGTTTAGCTGCTTCTATAGCATTTCTATAAATTTTCCTATAATTATTAAAGTACAATATAAAGGCTTCATTTTCAAGCGAATATTTTCTTATGTAATGGAGAGAACGCAAGTTTTTACATGAAACTCTTATACCCTTTGTTATCCACTGCTTTCTGACTTTAGTTTTTGATTTGATCAAGGGGAATGCAGTATTGAATATATCACAAAGTTGTGCGTGAAAATCGGTCAGTGGGTCTTTATTCTTTAGAGTTTCCTCCCAGCAAATAGTTGAACTCAGCTGTTCGAATGTTTCAAAATTCTTTCTACTAAATATGCGTTGAAAATTTTTATAAGATTTTGGCTTTGTGTCATTGGTTTGTATTTTACAAATGACAGCTTCATGATCAGACAGACCACTATTAGTGACCTCACAAGATAGACAGGTAATATTGGTACATATATAATCTAAGATGGATGAGGAGTATTTCGAGAAATGGGTCGGGGATTCCACATGCATTGTGAGGTTGAATGAATGAATTAGGTTCTGGATTAGACACGCTCTTGGGTTTTTACTGTCAAAGTCGATATTAAAGTCACCTGTCAACATAATATTCACATTTGGAGAGAGCTGAGAAAGAATACTATCTAGCCTTTCAAGGAAAATATTTTCGTTACTTTGCGGTGGACGATACACACATAAGATATATAACTCATTCTTTTTGCAATGAGCAATTGAAAACTCAAACTCTTTTTCAACAATCAAGTGATTGAGTTTATCAATTGCCTTGAAACAAAATTTATCAAGAATTGCTTCCTTGGCTAAGATCATAGTTCCACCATGAATAGACAATTTTCTACAAAATTTGGTCAAAATTACATAATGTGGTATGAACAAAGGTTCGTCTTCTGTCAGCCAGTGCTCTGTCAATAATAATTAATCCGGAAAGTCATGACTTTCCAAGTAAATGTAAAGTTCGTCACTTTTGTTACGCACCGATTGAATGTTCAAAAGCATCGCTGAAAGTGATTTGTCTGATTCTATTGTAAAAAAAAATTCAGAGGTAGGGTTCATTATCGAGCGAAACATCTATGAACTCGGGACCACCCTCTTAACGTCCCCTCCGAAGGACGGCATACCTATCGTTTTATCTCATTCTCATTGATAAGACGCCTGCAGCTGCGAATATGCTACTATGCTAAAGTTGTTAGGGCATTTTACGCGCACCTTCCTTGTCAGGTGGACCCCCATCCAAGTACTAAACGCGCCTGACGTTGTTTGGCTCAGATATCGATAAGACTCTCGTCAACGTGACCATCCACCAATGCCCATATAGAACGAAATTCAAAGTTAATAAAAACACTTTAACTTTGAACTTCATTATATTCCTTGATCTACTTTTTTTTCTTTCGTATCACTATGTTAGATGGATATGTTTAACATCATTGAAACCAACCTCAACAACGTTTTTTCCTGATCATGGAAATAAACATTTCCGAAAGCTTGGATGAACCTTAAAGAGTTTACTTTTTCATGGCTGCTTATCACAATATCCTTAGTTTTGTACCTAACTAGTCAGCAAATACTTCCCACATATATATATATATATATATATATATATATATATATATATATATATATATATATATATTACATATATATAATATATATATACAGGGTGTCCCACGACGATTAAGACAGGGAATATCTCGGAACTCGAGAGTAGTAGAGAATTGTAATTTTGGGGTTGTAAATTAAAGCAATTGGTGCAGCTATTTTTAATATTATGTTACCCAATGAGCTTTTTGTTTTCCGTCAAGTGACATCAGATTCACAATTATTAATGGGACAACCTGTATATGTTGGCATTTCTATGTTCCTCCCGATGAAACGATCCCAACAAACTATCAGCCTTGTGGTCTGAAACGATTAATTTAAGAACTACAGGTACTTCAATATCCTTGGGCCCACGACGATTTGTTAATAAAATATGAATGATTATTATAATTTTGCCTTGTTTGTATATTTGGGCAGTCCTATATTTTTTGTGATGAGAAAAACAAGACAAAATTAAAATAATCATTCATATTTTATTAACAAATCGTCGTGGGCCCAAGGATATTGAAGTACCTGTTGTTCTTAAATTAATCGTTTTAGACCACAAGTGTGATAGTTTGTTGGAATCGTTATCGGAGAAATAGAAATGCCAAAATATACAGGTTGTCCCATTAATAATTGGAATCTGATGTCATGACCGACAAAAAGCTCATTGGGTAACATAATATCAGAAACAGCTGCACCAATTGCTTTAATTTTCAACCCCAAAATTACAATTCTCCACTACTCTCGAGTTCCGAGATATTCCCTGTCTTAATCGTCGTGGGACACCCTGTATATACACAGTGTCCGCCAAAAACTTGGAACCATATGGGATTTTTTTTTATTAATAGTTTCTCAGAAAATTTTATTCTTTATAAAAGTTGGTGTATTCAATTTGATTAAATACGCGCATAGCCGTTATTATCAGTGGCGTGTGGTTAAGCGGGAATCGGTCGATATTCTAAATTCACTATGGAGTAAAGTGACATTACTATATCTAAAAAAATTATTGAAAAAAGTTGTTTGCAATCAAAAGATTTTCCCAGTTATCCAGTTTGGTACACCAATTACTAATTTCAATAACTGCTTAATGAGTTGATTTCCCCAAGAGGCCAACTCATTAAACAATTATTGAAATCAGTCATTGGTAGACTAAACTGGATAACTGGGAATATATTTCAATTGTAAACATTTTTTTTAATAAAATTTTTCGATATTTTCCATAGTAATGTCACTTTACTCTATATTAATTTAATTTGTAATTTATATATGCGGGTATTTAGTCAAATTGAATGCACCAACTTTTATGAAAAATGAAATTTTCTGAGAAACTATTAATAAAAAAAATTCTCATATGGTTCCAAGTTTTTGGCGGACACTGTATATAACGATTTATTCCTTCTCAGGTTAAAAATACAATGTATCTGAGGTAGTTTGGTGGTAGATAGATGAGAAATGAGTGTACAGAGGGAAAACACCTAATAAATCAACCCAGCGAGCACAAAAACATCTCAGAGATGTTAAAAGTATGAGATTTTTGAGACACTGAACATCCACTGCGATGTTCTGCTTATACATGAATAGATGTCCCTAGGATGTCACAAAAAGAACTTGTCCTAAGTTTTTTGATAGCCTTTTCATAGACATAACAGAACATTAACAAAACGTTTTGCGCACATTGAATCGCTGTAATTAAAACATTTTTAGAGATCACTTTCTGAAGCCATTTGTAATTTATTTAGACATTTGAAGGAAATGGAGTTTTTTTTTCAATTTTGATACCACCAGGAATGCATCCCTCTTTTAAGGATGTCTAGGATGTAATCTAAATGGAGATTCTTCTTGAAAAAACGAACTTGACACATTCTGAGTGGAACTTTTCCATTAATTTATTCTGTTAGGATATTGTTGATGTTGAAAAATAAAGATAAAGTTTTTTTTCTTCCAAGTCTTTTATATTTCTTAGGGTACTGAAATTAAGATTTAATCTCATGAAACAGATTCGATGTGAAATATACTAACCACCAATTTTGAAGATAATTGCAATATGATTAGATATTTTCTTATACAGTATCAGAAAGTATTTATCTTGGGTGGTTTCATGAGAGCGTAAAGAATAGCTTGCTATATGTTGAGAGAGCATTACAATTTCTCCTAGACTCGCTTGAGGAAGGGATATCGACGTCACGATACAGATATAGGAGAGTCAGAGCGATTCGCTGTGTAGCATTGCCACATGGTCAGTTAATGTGTCGGGTGGGGTAACAGGAGGGCGCACAGCAGTGCGTCTCTCTTGTTTATGTGGTATTATCATATCATTGCGTTCCTTGTTGCTCATGTAGATTTCTGTCCGTACCACAGATAAATGTTTTTCGATACTGTATATAATTTCAATTGTATCTCTAGGAAGGAAGATTTAGTTGAAGTTATATTTGGAAAGATATTCCTTTTCACAGTTATACTTCAGTTTTATTACAAACTGAATTCATCTATTTGAAGAGTCAATATATTTCAGGTCGCATAAGTCTGTTGGAAAACATAAAGTTGGTTTTTTCAAGAATCTTAAACGATACAGTTTGAGAAATACAATACTTCCAACATACTTTAAAGTCCTCTTTGGGAAATGCATATTGTGTCCCAAAAAACATCCTCAGGCCAACATTTTCAAAACATCCCAAAACCTCCCAGGGAAGTTTGTGCTCGCTGGGAATCATAACTGAGATAATAAAAAACATACAAATCAGTTCATTTAATCAAAATGAACGTAATTAAATAAGTATTGAAACATTGTACCGAATTTTGATTGACGTTGTTCAGCACTTCTGCATAAATATCAATATCTATGATTCTTTTAATTTCAATCTCAATGATTCAGAGAATAACCATTCAGAGAAAAAGTGTTGGATTGATTGGGGTTTATATACAGGGTGACCCAGGGGTGCGTGCAAGTTCCATAACTTTTTTTATCCAAGCTATCGACTTTTTTTTTTAAACGATAGGTGCAACAATGAGGCACTTTCTAAAAATATTTCTATTCATATACATGATGTCACAAAATGAGATACAAAACTAAGTTCTGTTTTTTTAAATAGCAATCCCTCATTTTTGTTACATTTTTGGATTCGCCACTAAATTGTCGATATAACGCACCCGGGTTCTTTAGACTTATATGCAAAAGTTTTTTACTTCTGTCAATTTATATGTCAAAATAGCGTCGTTCATAGACCCACAGAAAAATTCATAACTCCATAACCATTCAACATATTTCAACCAATTTTGACTTTTTCAAATGCAATAGGTACCCTATATTTTCTTGCATGGCATTTTAAGAGCTTTTTGTCGAAATAGGGTTTGTGGGGACTACTTTGTAAAGTTTGCGAGATTTGTTGAAAAATGAGAAATTTTGATGGTTTTTTCGAAAAAAAAAGGAGTCGATGAGTAGGCCGCGTAAAATTTGACATTCTTGTAGTTTCAATAATTGTACACATCTAATTTTTAATAATGATTTCCACTCGCGAAGAATTAGTGAATATGGTTCACTGTATTGGCGAAGCTGACAGAAATCCTTTATTAGCAAGCAGAATCTACCATCAAAAATTTCCAGAAGCAAGAACTCCCCGGGTGTCTTCATTCCACAAGTTGAGAGATCGGTTTGAACTCACTGGTATTGTGTTTTATATCAAAAAGGAAATTGTTGGTGGTCGGATCAATGAGGAAAATGAGTTGCAAGTTTTAATGATGCTACAGCGGAAACAGATATTTCACAAAGTAGTGTGAACAGAATAATATTGAAACATAAGTTCCACCCTTTTCATCTGAACCTACATCAAGAATTGTATGGAAATTAATTTGCAAATATGCATTATTATGCCATTGAAAATCCTCACTGATTAAGGAATGTTGATCATCAAAAGCGATGGTCGTCAATGTTTGGGGGGGAATTATTGGAAATCACATTATTGGATCCTACTTTTTCGCCAATGTGCGAAATGGTACTATTCCTTGGCCCAGGTGATCCCCAAATCTTACTTCTATAGATTTTTTTTCTTTGGGGTACGTGAAAAAAAGGGTTTTCAGAGATCGTCCAACAACTGCAGATAATATGAAAAACAGGATCACGGAAGCCTTCCGTTCAACTGGAGGAGCAATGCTTTTCTAGGGTTCAGGGCTCATTTACTAGAAGACTTGCAGCTTATATGGAACATTTGAGCATTTATAAGTAGCCATTCCTCAACTTTTTTTTCACATTGTTTACTGTTAATTTTTTACTGTTTTTGTAAGGATTACTAAAATGGTTTCCTTTGTGATGTACTCCTGTTTCTATTACAATTTCACTTTGTCGAAACTGTCAGGGGGTTTCTTCCCCTAATATCAAACCTTGGCGCTTTTCACTGTTCTCGGGTTTTCTCGGGCGCCACCTTTAACTTTATAGTGGAAAAGGCCACTTTTGCTCCGGGCAGTCTCAGTGAAGAAAGACACTCCAGGGGTCAATTTAGTCGTGACACTGTAACAGGGCCAGCAAGGCAGGCTTTAATTGCCTTCAACTGGGTTTCGAACCTGGGTGGCGACTGCGCACTAGATGTTAAAATTCTACTCAAAATTGTCAATGAAAGAATACGAAGAACAGGATAAACAGGTATATTAAAAATACTGAAATACAGTGAGGGCGGCTGACGGCGACCTCAAGTTATCACAACAAATGAATACATGGCAAGCACTATATAAAGAGAAAGCAAGGAGGGTGTTTTCAAGCAAGCGGGGTAAACTTAACAACCAAAAGCTCTGCGGTGGGGGGTGGGTATTGTACGGACTCGTATGCAGAAATTACCAGCACAGCATTGAAATATCTATGTGCCTCTTACGATCATGCGCACATCGCATCTGCGGTACTTACAAACATTTCCTGATGTCTTTTACCTGATACAACATATTTACCAAACTCCGATCTCACTGCGTCGGCAAGGCCCGGGACGGTCGTGGACTGCTTCGGTCTTTGGCTCACACTCTGGATACTAGTCGGCCGCGTGGCTGCTTCTGCTGGGCTGGGCAAGCTACTGAATCTTTGAAATTTGCCAAAACGGAACTACGGCCAGCTTCTCCCTCTTTTCCGAATCCCTCCTGATCGACTTATATGCGCGCGCCGTTTTGTGGACTCTGTCGTTTGCGATACAAATTATACCTTCACAGAATAATTACCCAGAATATCGGCCACCCCTCCTTCGTGACGTCAACGGCTGCTCGGACACAGTGTCATGTTCTCGGTGGCGACTGCTGTGACGTCAGCTCGGTGCGTGCGCCTCCTCTGTACTCTCGTCCTTCTGGCGGAACTCTCTCCTTGGTTAACGACTCCTGCTCTCTCGAGCATTTGATCCAACGTCCAGAATATCGGCCTCCCTTCCCTCGTGACGTCAACGGCTGCTCGGGCACAGTGTCATGTTCTCGGTGGCGACTGCTGTGACGTCAGCTCGGTGCGCGCGTCTCTGTCTAGACTCAACTATGCTGGGTGGCGATCGGACTGTTGGCTCGTACGTGAATGAATGCGATCCTTTGTGGAAACTTTTATTCTCGAGTTTTGCGTTCGATTCAAGTGCTTACTCCAGATTGGGGCGGGTGACGTACGATTGCTTTGTTTCAATCATTCGTTCTCCACAACCACGCTCGCGGTATTGGCGTGAGTTACGGAGGGTGTTTAGCCTATTTATCGTGTTAGGGGTGATTCACGGATTTATCACGAACCTGAATGGTATTTCTAGACCTATTATTACTTTCAAGCGGGGTTTAATTCCTTACAGGGAGCTTTTGGCTGATAAATATAGCGGGAAAATAGTAACTTCGTTACAAAACATATTCTTTTCAGAATGCTATAGATGTGTCAAATTTTACGACAGCGGCCTGCTCGATTCCGTTTTTTTAAATCAACAATATTTCTTATTTTGCAACAAATTTCACAAACTCCAGAAAGAAAACCCCCACAAACCATATATCGACAAAAAACTCTTAAAAAATGCCATGTAGTGATGCAATAATATATAGGGTGTTTCATTCGAAAAAGTTGAGTTATTGCCATTTGTAATTTGTCATTTTCAAAAAATTGTAGTAGGCGATGGAACATAGACATTCGCCTGCATCTCAAAAGATGCGCTGAAACCGAAGGAATCGACTGGAAAAAAGTTGGTTATCTTGAATGGTTTTGAAGTTACGAATTTTTCTGTGGGTATTTGTAAGATGCTATTTGGGGCGAGTAGTTTGCGTCAACACATGTTCACCTCCTACGAGAGATGAAGATGGATTGCGGAAACTTAGGTGGCTACCTCCAAGTGGTATCGCTGGAAAACGGGTTGACAAGGAAAATCCAGTGGGAATGACCAGAAATGGTCAAAACCTGCGGATCTCTAAGTCAATCTCAAACCAAATGCCACCACAACATGGCTTAATCCAAGGCGTCAAGCGACCCGTGCCGAGGGATGGATGATACCTGAGCCAGTCAGGTATCACAAACGGAGCCTCTGGGATACATGGCGACCTCCCAGAGTAATCTGCCTTACACCTGCGCAGGGGGCACCGCAGGTGTGGACGACCCTTTCCCCTACACTCGTGGGAACAAAATGGAAACCACACAGAGAAACAACCCTGGGGAACTTCCAGTTGAAGAAGACCCAACACCGATAGCGGGTATGGAAGTCGAGGAGATTCCAGTTGAATCACACTTGGCACCAGAAACCGTGAACCCAACCGAGGAGGGATCAGCAGATGGTCGAACACCTACTGAGAAACTCCCGGAAACAGAGTGGATTCCAAAGCCATTTGGTAAAATGGAAACCAAAAAGATTCTTCAGCTCATCAAAACCCAGGACATGGGGATAGATACTGAAGAATGGCTTGTCATCAAGAGACAAGAGGAGGCCTCGGGTCTAACTCTTGTCTTTCAATCTTCGACTGTGACGCCCTAAGTAGTAGGCGACACAGAACCTTTGGAGAGATCAGCCCGGAAACAGGCATGAATCCGAAGAACCTTATCAACAGGCTTCTAAACCTAATTAAAGGCACAAACCTGTTTGAATGAGGAACCACTGACGACAGAGTGATACAATAGACCCCAGCTGGTCGCAGTGTCAAGGGAAGCCAAGTGCCAACCCTGTCTCTGGCTCGTCAGCTTCCAACCAACCAACCAAGATGCTATTTTGACACATAAATTGACATAAGTCAAAAACTATTACACATGAGTCTAAGAAACCCGGATGCGTTATATTTTTAATTTTTTTTATTTATTGCAATACATCTTCCAAACAGAACACCCACCAAACATGTTGCGCGTGGGCATCTAGAGGCACTTTAAAAACAGCCGACAGACAACATAAGCGGGCCATAATCATGATACGTCGTCAGCCCGGATGTCCCGTGTCGCGACGGCCATCAGTAGGCCTCCAGACTACCACCCGCTTCATTACATAGCGGGATTTCAGCGGATAGACAGAGTTAAAATGAACTGATATTGCATGGTACAGATTATGGTACTAATCAACCGCGTCATTCCACTGTTGGGATTTCATCAATGATCTATGCAAATATACAGGGGCGTCCAATTCAAATTGCAGTACCTGGAAGTTTAGGGTATCTTGGAAGGCAATGAGTATGAAGACGGTTTCAATAAAAACAAAATGGCCCATATAAGCACCTAAGAACAATCTAGCATTATATCTTCGAAAACAGTGAAACTTCATTATTTTACACATTAAATTCACCAAGCATTCAGAATCGACTGATTCATGGACTAGATATACAATTCACTGTTTTCACTTTCTGAAGCCACTAATTGTAGAGGATTTCTGAAACTGTAGAGCCAGATTGTTCCTATTTACCTTTTCAACCATTTTTATTGTATCTCAAATGGTTTCCAAGATACTCATCCATATTTCCCAGATATTGCATTTTAAACTGGCCTGGAAACATATTTCACCGAATAGATAGAATGACAACACACAAATCTGAAAAAATTCTCGCCACTGTGTGATTATTTTTTATGACCATATACCGCAATGACAATGACCAGACAAAATAGAAAATACCCGATTTGACATCCTACACGAAATCAGCAGTAGGGCCAACTGCCAATGTGATATTCAGTAATGCCAATGTTGCATTTTCATTACAGAGGTCGCAGCGGAGCGTCGCTTAATGCCACATACTGTGTCAAAACGATATCGGCGCGATTATCGCAAATCTTTTACGGGTAATTTCTGGCTAAATTCAAAACATCCATAATAAATATGCGTATGTTCAGCCAAAGTGGCAAAACTGATATTCCAATTATTTACCGACATCGGTGTGCCGCTGCCGACATCTTACCGTAGTTAACAGCAACGGTGTATTTACCGCTCATTCATGTTTGCTGGGCAAGTTCTGGTATAAGGAAGTTAATTGTTGAAAAGGGAAAAATTCTCAATTGAATATTGATTACTTAGGGTCTTTTCAGAATATCTATCAGATGTAGTTCAATGTCCAGCGTGGCTTTAGCCGGGGAAGTAGTTGTTTTCTGTTAGCCATTCACAAAAAAAAATTACTCACTTTTATCGTGGATTTTTCAATTCACAGAAAAATCTTTCTATTCAATATTCAATTGAGAATGTTTCCCTTTTCAACATGTATACCCCACAAGAGGTTATCTTGACGATGGAAGATACTGACTAAAGTTTATCTTTCAGTCGCAGATGATTCCACATCTGATTTTATGAACATCCTGTTCATATTTTCAACAAATCAATCGAAGTTAATTGATTGATACAATTATGAATTTCAACCATTTTAGAACTGTAACTGGTAATAATACCATATATATATATATATATATATATATATATATATATATATATAGACATATACAGGGTGTCCCTGGACTTCCTCTTTTCCTCTCGGGAATGTATAGATGGGGTCAAAATATCACCAGTACTTTATATAACTTTTGTTCCTAAAAGCCTTCGTCACCAAGTTACAGGCCCTCAAAGTTACAAAATGAAAAATGTTTTTCTTTGATAACTTTCAAAGTGAATATTCAAAATCATCTAAATTTTGGTGTTTGACTGAACAAATGAATTCCTTCGATGAGCTTTCATGCAGGAGTCAGTTGTTTTGCTACAAAGTCAGGAACGGACTACCCCCGATGGTCCACACCCCAAAACTTTGAAATGACTGGGATTTGTCAATATGTTTTGACAAAACAAGGTTACCTGCACAATTTCCTGAATAAAAGTACTCGTGTGGAAAATCGATCGGAGCAACGATTTTTTATAAAAATGCATTTTTGTTTGACGACATCCAACCTGAGATGTCTACCATTATTCGAAAAGATCAATTTGTAATGAAAATAGAAATGATAGGTACAATGTTCATAACGAATTTTTATCATGCAAACACGTTTACCTTACAAAACTCATGGTGTAAATAATCAATCAATCAAGAGCAAACAGAAATGCAAAATCCGCTACAAAAACTGCTCAATATGACCCCCGCCTCTCTCATTACATTTTCTTAGTCGGCGCAAACACTCTTTCTGCACTTGAAATAGCATGCCAGGGTCGTTCCGTATGGCTTCACAATGTAATGTAATTCTTTTCAACAAGGCATCTCTGGTGTGAATAGGTGTAGCGTGAACAAGGCTTTTTAGATACCCCCACAGAAAGAAATCCAATGGATTCAAATCCGGAGACCGCGGTGGCCATGAATATGGCCCACCTCTACCAATCCCTCTATTGGGGAAAATCTGGTTCAGATAGTCCCGCACAATCAAACTAAAATGAGGAGGAGCGCCATCATGCATAAACCACATATCTCTTCGGGTTTGCAATGGAACATGTTCCAAAAGTCCATTCAAATCGTTCTGAATGAACTCCAAATAACGTTCTCCATTCAATCGGTCATATAGAACGAATGGTCCTTGATACCAGCCCAAACATTCACGTTGAATTTCCGTTGGTGTTTGGTTTGCAATATCCCATGGGGATTTTCTTCGGCCCATATGTGGAGATTATGAGAGTTGATTACTCCATCTCTACTGAAACCTGCTTCATCAGTGAATAAAACTCGAGTAATAAAAGTCATATCCTCTCTTTGCTTATCCAGGAACCAATTGGCATATTCCAGTCGTGCTGGAAAATCTTCAGGTGTCATGGCATGTACCTTCTGGATGTGATATGGGTGGAGCAGTTGTTCCCTAATTATTCTATGAATAGTGGACTTGGATGTATGGAACTGTTCTGATAGGTTTCTGATGCTCATTGAAAGATCATCAGCGACAGCTAGCTTCCAAAATATTTTCCTCCAATGCAACGGTACGCACAGCGCCCTCACCACCTCGTTTTGGCAAAACTGAACCTACAATAATATCGAAATAAAACAACAGGCTCCAATTAATTATCCATTAGACATACCTGTCTCCCTCAAGCTACGATCGACACGCTCGAACGTTTCTCTCGCCAGTAACGTTCGATTCTCGTCCATACAATGCATGCATATCTGCATATTCGTTGAATGTAAACTGTTCGGCCATATCAAAACACTTCAAACTGTCCTATTAGAATATTGACAATACAATGACAACGCACCACTCAACAAAACAAAATCGCATTCCAGTTGTCATTTTTCATCCACACTAATTTTATTTCTTTCTAAAAGGTGTTTTTGTCAACATCTGTGGAATAAATGGAACATAAATTTATTCACCGGATATTTTTCACCTATTCATGTGCAGCCGTTTTTGTAGTTTATTCGTTTGCTTTTTATTAGTTATGTCTTCCGATGTGCGTTTTTTCAGCTAAATGTATCTTCGGGTTAAAGATTTTCTCCCATGAAATTATACTTATCAGTGAAACTCCTCAACATTTAAGCTGTGAATACGAATTTGCAACATCCAAATGTTGAGTTTCATGAGATTCAGATAACACAACACGAAACGTACTTATTCCACGCGTACATACAAAATATGGACTGAATTCGATATTTCATAGTGGAGTAGCTTGTTAGTTCAAAAACACCACGAATCTACATAACTTGATATTTCATTTGAAAAAATATCTGCATTGTGAATGAAACTTTCAACTAGGTACTGTACTTTTTGTTTACGACTTTATTTTAGCATTTTTTGTATTATCCTTGTTATAAATGATGTTGAATTAACGTTAGCATTAGTATTTCTACTGTGAAAATTTTTCATTTCAAATAATGGTGGACGATCGGGTTTGATGTCGTCGAGTAAAACTGCATTTTTATTAAGAATCGTTGCTCCGATCGATTTTCCACACGAGTACTTTTATTTAGGAAATTGTCCAGGTAACCTTGTTTTGTTAAAACATATTGACAAATCCCAGTCATTTCAAAGTTTTGGGGTGTGGACCATCGGGGGTAGTCCGTTTCTGACTTTGTAGCAAAACAACTGACTCCTGCATGAAAGCTTATCGAAGGATTTCATTTGTTTAGTCAATCACCAAAATTTAGATGAAGGCTTTTAGGAACAAAAGTTATATGAAGTATTTTGACCCCATCTATACATTCCCGAGAGGAAAAGAGGAAGGCCAGGGACACCCTGTATACATATACACACATATATACACAGACACATATACACATTCATATCTTTGAATACAAATTTAAACAAACATAAATATACATATACATATTGCATCAACAATTTAATGGCGAATCCAAAAGTGTAACAAAAATGAGGGGTTGCCATTAAAAAAAACGAACTTGGTTGTGTATGTATCTTATGTTGGGATATCTCGTATATGAATGGAAATATTTTTAGAATGTGCCTCCACGTCAGATATATATATATATATATATTTATATATATATTTATATATATATTTATATATATATATATATATATATATATATATATATATATATATATATATATATATAAAGCATCAAATTATAGAAAGTGACACCTAAAATCTGTGCGGTGAAGCTTAGGGTGGGTATTATAAAACTATTTCGACATATAACTAGAAGTTATCTTTTGGATGACGTCACATGTTATAGTTAACTTCAAAATGTAGGAGTTGACTTTACTCGGTGGAACGGGTGTCGGTTAAAGTTAACTTTGTAGAAAATGGTGGTTTTCGATCGTCGACAATTGTCAATATTGCATATGAGTCATATAACCTCAATTTTATTGTTTTGATTTTTCGTTTTCGCAAAATGTTAGCAAACGATATCCACGTTATTTTTGAGGAACTTTTAACCGATGATGAAGAAGACGCTGCAAATATTGTTGAAGTCCCTCGGCGACAAAGGGTATTTAGAAATCGGTTAGACCATTTCACCTTGTTGAACGAAACAGAATTTAAAAACCGATTTCGACTATCAAGAGACCCAGCAAACATGTTACGCGTGGGCCTCTAGAGGCACTTTAAAAACAGCCGACAGACAACATAAGCGGGCCATAATCATGATACGTCGTCAGCCCGGCTAGCCCGTGTCGCGACGGCCAACAGGATGCCTCCAGACTACCACCCGCTTTAAATACATAGCGGGACTTCAGCGGGTAGACAGCGTTAAGATGCATGGTACAGATTATGGCGCGATTGCGGGTATCCTACTAATCAACCGCGTCATTCCACTGTTTCAATGAAAACAAAATGGCCCATATAAGCGCCTAAGAACAATCTAGCATTATATCTTTGAAAACAGTGAAATTAGGTCAGGAAGATAGGTCATTATTATACACAATAAATTCATCAAACATTCAGAATCGACTGATTCATGGACTAGATATATACAATTCACTGTTTTCACTCTATGAAGCCACTAATTGTAGAGG
This sequence comes from Gonioctena quinquepunctata, assembly GCA_018342105.1. Taxonomy (NCBI): domain Eukaryota; kingdom Metazoa; phylum Arthropoda; class Insecta; order Coleoptera; family Chrysomelidae; genus Gonioctena; species Gonioctena quinquepunctata. The sequence goes on along the minus strand of JAFIRS010000222.1, from coordinate 439,344 downwards.
ATTTCTGAAACTGTAGAGCCAGATTGTTCCTATTTACCTAAATGGTTTCCCAGATATTGCATTTCAAATTGGCCTGGAAAAATATTTCACCAAGTAGATAGAATGACAACACACAAATCTGAAAAAATTCCCGTCTCTCGTCACTGTGATTATTTTTTATAACCATATACCACAATGACAATAACCAGACAAAAGAAAATACGCGATTTGACATCCTACACGAAATCAGCAGTAGGGCCAACGTGATATTCAGTAATGCCAATGTTGCATTTTCATTACAGAGGTCGCAGTGGAGCGGCGCGTAATGCCACATACTGTGTCAAAACGACATAGGCGCGATTATCGCAAATCTTTAACGGGTAATTTCTGGCTAAATTCAAAACATCCATAATAAATATGCGTATGAACAGCCAAAGCGGCAAAACTGATATCATTCCAATTATTTACCGACATCGGTGTGCCGATGCCGACATCTGACCGCAGTTAACAGCAACGGCTATTCACCGCTCATTCATGTTTGCTGGGGAGTCTGTACGCTTGTTAATATTTACAAAAACCAACTAATAGGTCAGCATTTCTGGTACCTATATTATTTATGTAGGATTGTAAATATTTTTATTTTTGGAAATCATTCTCTATCGCCAGTGACACAAGTGTTGATTACACTCAGATTTTATGCAACCGGTTCATTCTTGGTAGTTGCTGGAGATTTTGGGGGTATTCACAAGTCAACTGCTAGCACTGTTATTAGAAAGAACAACACTTTACAAAATAATACAAAACACTGAGGCAGAGTATAGAACGGAACCAAGAGAAAAATTGTAGGTTAACTTGTTGCCTTCTTCTTTTTATTTAAAAAATGGTATTTTTATAAAACTGACATTTTGAAGTTAAAGTTAACTTGACTGATAAAATTAAAGTTAACTTCAAAACATATTTATAATACCGAGCCTTAGACCTCTTATTCTCTCTCTATAAATATATATATATATATATATATATACACATATATTTACAGTTACATATACACATTCATATCTTTAAATAAAAATGTAAACAAACATAAATATAACATATACATTTTGTATACATATATGTATTGTTGAACATCCTTAAGAATATTGTCATTGATTCAAATTTTTTCAGATCATTTGAAAGTTTGTTATAAGTTAGGTATTGGATATTTGAAAAAAAAATAATTAATATTATATTTCTATGTTGCACAGTTCGTATCAGTTGCTGGATGTTCAACATTGTAATTCTTCGAAAATGTCGAATTTTAACTGAATTTTGACATTTCAATCCGTTGTATTTGTTACCATAAATTAACAAAAAATAATGTCATTTTAAAAAGTATTTTGAGTTTGGTCTAAATGAGTTGTTGTACTTGCGACGAAAAAATTTATATGTTCGATTTTTTTACTGGAGAGAAAAAATTTCCATTATTCATGAGCATAATTCTTGTGTACCGTTTTCATCGAAAAAAAAACCAGAATGGGCCAGAAAAAGAAAACTTAATGACATACAGATACAATTTTTTCTCGGAAGAACTTCTTTCCATTCCAATAATAGATTATTATTCCATTTTCTAATATTCTATTATAATTTCCAGGTGAATGGGATGGAATTTGCAACGAATTTCAAAAAATGCTATTTATTCGATCTCTTCGTCAAGATCGAGTGTCTTTCTCCATCACAAACTTTATTATAAACCAATTGGGGCCTCAATTTGTGGAACCCCCTGTTTTGGACATTAAAACCGTGCTAGAGGAATCTGTCGCACAGACCCCTCTTATTTTCGTCCTATCGCCTGGTGTTGATCCGAATGCAAGTTTGCTACAACTGTCTGAATCTACAAAAATGACCGCCAGATTCCAGTCAATTAGTTTGGGTCAGGGGCAGGCACCTATGGCCACAAAGTTAGTATAAATAACAATAATGAAATTATTATACCTCTATTATGGTTTGAACGAAGTATAGTTATTCGTATCTCCTAAAAAGAAATAATGGCTCATCTTGATACTGGCTCTTTTTTCGTTCCTTCTCAGTTGCGAAGGTAGACTATTCTTGACACCTTTTTTTGGTTATAACCTTCCACAATCTGAAAACAAAATTGAGTGAATGGCAATCTATACAGGTGAAGAAGAGCAAGAAATTACTTTGCCCCGATAAGTTACTGCGAACACCAAATTATTTTTCACGAATGGAAAAATATTCAATTAGTCAGACAAATGTCAAAAAAGATCACGAAAAATACAGCGAGAACTGAGAAATGTTCATCCATATTCAAAAGATTCTCGAAAACAGGAACGGATACAGTTCCCTAAACGTCAAGAGTACCTACCTGTATATAGAAATATCTTTTAATTCAAAACAATTTTCTTGTAGGCAAAACTTAGAATATGACAAGTTACTTACTAATTGAAATTCGTGAAAAGTAATTTGGTGTACGCAGTAACTTATCGGGTAAAGTAATTTATCTGCCTTCTACACTTGTATAAATTTCCCGATCCATTTAACTTTGTTTTCAGATTGTGGAAGGTTATAATCCTAAAAAAGTATCAAGAATGAGTATTCCTTCACAAAAAATATACCATTAATTCGTTCCTTGAAGTGTGGACGGTATTTGCGAGGGTTGCGTTTCACTAGATGCTTTTTATTTCGTGCTTTTGAAGGGTTGTTAAATTGGGAAAAACACTATAACTCTCGATATAGCGTGTATGTAGATTTTTTCCTTATTATTCAAATCACTTTTTAGTGAGCCTGTGAACATTTAAAATGCTCACACTCATTCTCAAAAATAACAATTACTAGAATGATTTATTTTTGTTTACAATATGAAATGATCGGTCTGGCCACCTTAGTTAATTTCAAACAAGAAATAAATTGGATTCTAATAAAATAGATTTTTGCGAAACTGAAAACAAATTCAAACTATGTATACCTATTTCAATATTATTACAGGTTCACAAAGTGATTTTTGGTTTTCTCAGTAGGAATTAAATTAACCCCTTTCAAATTTACAGTTTTGTAACTTTCAAATATTCCACTCGGAAAAATACTCACGGAGTAAACTATACCAACTTTGATATCTCGAACCTACCCTTTGTCTAGGCCTAAACTGTAGTCTGTCCACACTTCCGTTCCACCCCTAGCTAAGCACGATTTTAGCTGGAGGCAGTTATAAATAAAAGGCTAGGATTTGGCGTACGATACATCAACGTTTATTACTTATAAAAATCGGAATTGTTTCAATTTAGACAATACATCATTTTACAACATGACTTTCATGAACCGGAATGACTGTAAGTCCTGATATCCGTTTATTAGGCCGATTTTGCCTTCAAATGAAAAAGTTGATCTGCAAGTGTTTTGAAGAAAAATTGTAAGATATTTTCTTATCGCGACAATTGCTCTCGCTCTGGCTTATCTCAGAACTTAAGTAGCTGGAAAAAATTGACACTTTATTAACCTCAACCTCTAGAAAATAAACGTTAGAGCTTTTGAAAATCACTTTCCTGGAAGTCTGACTCTTGATAATGATTGACCTCCATCTGTGAGGGCGCCAAAAAAGAACGACTGGGTGGTCACTGAGGAAATTATTACAGCACCAGCAGTTGAATGAGCAATCAAAACGGACTGGAATTACTTTTACCCATCCTCATTCAACTGTATAGAGCTAGTCTGGCGTAGAACTATATACCACCCAGTTGACTGGCAGCAAGGGTGGTATACATACCAAAAGTGGGTCGCACAGACCCACATCCCAAGTCCGTCGGACCAATTAGCCTAACATATTTCCTTCTGAAAGGACTTGAGAGGATGCTGGATGGAGATATCAGGCGAGTGACCCTTTACGTATCCCTCCTGAATAACCACCAGTATGTCTATCACACCAGCAAATTAACAGATTTAGCTTTACATAACCTCGTAAGGAAAATCCCCCAATACCTGAACAACAAAGAGATTGCGGTCGTCATATTTCTTGACATCGGAGGAGCATTTGATAAAGCACTGCCAAATTCTATTGGATCAGCTTTGGCTGGAAAAGTTATAGAACCAACCATCACCGGCTGGATCTACGCCACGCTCACAAACAGAACAATTACTACATTTCTACAAAACGAGGCCATTAGGCTTAAAGTCTACAGGGGTTGTCCACAAGGTGGGGTACTATCCCTCCTTATGTGGTCCCTCCTGATGTACAACCTAATGTCCTTGAAAGAAGAGGTGTAGAACTTCAAGCATATGCTGATGACCTTGTCATTTTGTCAAGGGCAACATCAGGGACGGTAGCTTCTAATATCCTCCAAAAATAGTTGAATGACATACATAGTTGGTGCCAGAGGGAACAGATGTCTGTCAACCCCAACAAAACTGTAATAGTACCCTTCACCAGGAAAAGGAAAGTGGAAGCCCTAACTCCACTTTCTTTCAACACCAAAGTCATTCCATTTGCAGCTGAAGCGAAATATCTAGGTACCATTCTGGATAAAAAGCTAACGTGGAACGCCCACTTGTAAAACGTTCTCCACAAAGCCAAACTATCCCTATGAACATGTCGAAGGATTTGTGGAAAATCTTGGGGTATAGGCCCCAAACAAATCCACTGGATAAATGTGATGATTATCAGACCAATGATCACATAATATGGAGCCATCGCTTGTTAGCCGAATGGACCAAGCAAAGGTTTCTAGTATACAGAGAGCCTGTCTGGCGATCACCGTCAGCAGCTATGGAAATTCTTCTAGACTTACCTCCTCTCCATATTTTTTTGGAGGGAAAAGCTAGATGGACAACATACAGAATTGTGCATATTGCTAGTTGCACACAACAGGCTTATATGGTTGTTTGAAGGTTGTAGACGATGTGGTAACTTGATTACTCTCGTTTCGGACGTCCATCGTCTTAATGGATTTAAAAGGTTTTCACGACGTTTCGAATGCTTGTATCTGCAATCGTCTTCAGGTGAATACTGACAAGTTTAGGTGCTACTTACCAATTTATATGACTGTCGGTGCAATGATGAATGACCCCCGATATAATGCCTCCAGCAGTCAACTATAACCTGCATTTCACCGTCCTAATTCCAGCTAGAGACAAATGGGTTCTCTGAAAGGAGGAACTACTAAGAGCAGACAACTGTTGGTTCATAGATGGTTCAAAAACACCCTTGGGCACTGGAGCGGGTATATACAGTAGTGGATCTAAGACAGAGATCTCAACCTACCTAGGGTCCTACGCGACCGTATTCCAGGCGGAAATTCACGCAATTGATTTATGTCCAGAGAAATTGGAAAAACCAACCTCACACACAAATCATTAAAAAAAATCGAACATTCAAGCGGCTCTAAAAGCACTTAGCTCGTGCCGATTATTGTCCAAGTTAGTATGGAACTGTCAAAAAAGACTCTCCTTAGTAGGAAGATTTAACAATCTGTCTCTGGTCTGGATTCCTGGCCACTCCGGCATGGAAGGCAATGAGGCGGCAGAGGGGGCCGCAAAAGGTTTTATCGGATCAGAACTCGCACTTGGCATTTCTCCAAGCCTTGCCAAACAAACACTGAATACCTGGACTGCAAGAAGGGTATCAGACTTCTGGCGTAACTTACCAGGATTGGTCCATTCCAAAGCATTTACAAATCCTTCGAAAAATGTCTCCAAACAATTGATAGACTCCAGTAGGGATGACTTACGTTGTCTAACAGGCCTATTTACTGGCCACTGTCGTCTGAATCACCACATGTCAAGACTTGGACTGTCGGAAAATCCGGTATGCCGTCTTTGTCTTGGAGATGACGAAACAGCAGAGCACATACTTTGCGGCTGCCCCGCCGTGGACAGAATAAGGTTTTCGACGTTTGGCAGAGCCTCACTCTTGCCATCGGACCTGAAAGATCATTCACCATTGAAACCTAACCTAACCAAGCCTCAACCGCAACCCGGAACGTAACACAGGGTATTGATGAAAAATGTGGCTCATAAATATCTTGTTAACGGGTTTTGTCACATGAAAACAAAGAGATGGATGCAGAAAGGCAATATTAATCTTACGTTTAATCAGCGGCAACGATACTATGAATTATTCTAAACTTTAAACACCTGCCAGTGCCGAAAATGTAACAAAATATAATTTCAGTACAACATGAACGATTCGCAAGAAAATGAAATAAAATTATTCATATATTGTTATATCACGAGGAAATGAAACGTTCAGGAAATACACTTAGCAGGATATACAGAAGACATTAGTAATATCCGTACATTATATTTTCACAGTGTATGTATGTATGCATTCAAAAAGAAAATACTTCAGAATTCTGTTCCAACAGCTTATACTACTAGAAGCACTACAAACGAATTGCTACCCACCCCAAAATTCAATAAAAATGTTTGTCACCGCTTCTTAACTTATACGTTACCCAAAACTTGTAATATCCTACCCCTAAAGGTAAAACATATTAAAAATCATAAAACCTTCTCGAGAGAATAAAAAAAATTAATCTTCGCAAATTACTTCGAATTTATCAAAATACTAGAACATCAATAGTTACACTAATATGATATAAAACCACTATTTAATTCTTTACTTTCTGTACCCAACTGTAATTTTAGATCAATTAATATTACTTTGTAGCACAACACAAGTGTTAAGTCACTTAGGTGCTTTCTGTACACAATCTGTACCCTTTTGCCCTATTAATATATAACATTTTTATTATTATGTTATTAACCTAATTTATCGTTGTATATATTGATATATATATATATATATATATATATATATATATATATATATATTTCTTATTCTGTATCACTTTTATCATTTTGTGTACAATAAATAAAATAAAATAAAAAATACATAAACGGAAAATATAATATATAAATCAATAGGCAGAAGGACTTCGGTCGATAGCCTATTGAATTAAATTTTGGTTCGGTTCAATAAAGTTCCTTTTATTATTATTATTATAAATCAAATTGATTTCAGGAAAAATATTACGCAAAGTTTTAACTTATGGCTACCTCAACTACTGGTATAATATACTCGCTTTTCACAATGACCAAACAATTCAGAGAATTCACTTTTTCACGGCTCACAGTACAAGTTCGTGTACAAGTCCGTTCCATCCAAGAACTGGATCAGAAGTCTGATTGACTTTCTGTCTCTTGTTAAAAGAAATACTATGCTTTTTACTATCGCGACTTCAACTTCTTTTACCCTTCCAACAAAAACAATTCGAAAAGCCTTTCACCGTTTTTGTACGGAGCAAAAAGGAGTCAGCTCTTTCTTTCGTTTGGTTTTATGCTCTCTCCAGTAGCGTGGGGTACGTACAACTATTTTCTTAAGTAGGAATTATTTCGTTTACCAGACCATTATTAACTTTTTATGAAAATTAAACTCAAATAGTCAGGGACGTACCAAAGTTATTTTAAACTTCCTCCAGTCGTTCTTAGTAACGGAGCTCTAAAAAATGCTTCGTTACAGAATTATGAGATGAATTATACTATTTTTGAGTGACTATGAAATATAACTAATAATATAAAATTGCTTCAATGACAGGAACGTTAACAACCTCATTATTTTCTTGAATGAGTGATCTCCAAAGTATGACTCGCCGGGAAAGGGACGGCTGTTATTATAAAGGCGTTCTGAAATAATTTGTGTAATCTGATAAAAAATCTATTTCTTTTTCGGTTATTCAAAGTTCTAGTTGGATGAAATACGTAGAAGTTTATTTCAAAAGAAACATGTACATATAAAACTAATTCAGATGGCATAATAACTCTTCAAAATCGCTTCGTATTCTGTCTAACGCTATACACCCTGAATGACTGTTGCTGTTTCTTCCTGTTCAGAATCCGAATTGTGTTCAGCTAGGAGTAACTGTAACTTAGGAGGAAAGCTGGCTAGGCGAAAATTATCAGATTCCAAATCTGCATAAGTCTTCGGAGGTGGACTGATTCACAAAACAGTCACTGAACTCAAGGTTCAAAATTCGGCGGTGCCTCGACTATCTTCGTTATCCGTTTGGTGTCTGTTGGTCTAGTACCCCACTCGCACTGATATCGATTTGGTTTTGTCAGTTTTTCCGGCTGCAAAAGATATTCCAAGACTGACTTTATGATCTGGTATTCAGAATGGTTGAGAAATGGGATCTTTTTTCTGGGACTGTCAGATGGCTTATATCTTTTCACTAGTAAAGTAAATTTTGAACGATGTAGAGTAGAGAACCAATTTGTTTGAAGTGCAGAGAGAAGAGAGTGAAGTGTGCGAAATTATTAACAATCTATATAGATTTCCGGAAATATTAGTTATTTATTTCAAAAGTTTTTCGACATCTGAAGACTATTGGAAAGGTGAAAATCACCATTAAATTCACTTATACGAGCTGTATATAATAGACCAGTCATCATAAACATTATCGTTTCAAAATTTGACAATAATTCCAAAAGAAAACCCCTGGTGAAGTACAGCGAATGAGCTACAAATCTTATTTTTTAACATTTATCAAAGTTTGGAAAGTTATTAGAAATGTATTTAATGACATTTTCCTTTATTTCCACAAAAAAAGAATTGCAATTTCTAGAAGAGGCTGGAAATGTTATTATGTATTATTATGGTTACATTTCTTACTAATGAAGTGAGCATTTTTTATTCCAAAATTTAAGATATCATTTTGATAACTTCAATAACAATCCAAATGATGAATAGGAACTGGTTTTGAAAATGTATTTATTTACAGGATGATTCAAAATGGAGCCAAAGAAGGAAACTGGGTATTCTTAGCAAACTGTCACCTGTCATTGAGTTGGATGCCAAAACTGGATAAAATCGTAGAGATGCTTCAGTCTGGTAAAGTGAACAAGAATTTCAGGTTATGGTTGAGTTCTAGTCCTCACCCGGAATTTCCAATTTCTATCCTTCAAGCTGGTATCAAAATGACCACAGAACCTCCTAAAGTACTTTATCATTTTCATTCTCCTTTATTTCGTTAACATTTGATCAAATCTAGGGTTTAAGAGCCAATTTGAAGAGACTCTATCAGTTGATTACAGAAGAACAATTTACTCTCTGCGAACATCCCGAGAAGTACAAAAAATTGCTCTTTAGTTTGTGCTTCTTCCATTCAATTCTCTTAGAAAGGAAGAAATTCCAACAACTGGGATGGAATGTTATCTACAGCTACAACGACTCTGACTTTCAGGTGGGTGAACTCATTCATTGTTTTTCAATCCTTCGAGGAAAATAATAAATAAATGAATACTAACTTTATTCATTCCAAGAAACAGTTCAATTGTTTGAAATATATATATATATATATATATATATATATATATATATATATTATATATATTATATATACATATATGTATAATATCAACTCAAAATGAAAATTATCAGAAAGCTGCATTTCTTGCATTGTTTCAATGAATTTGAGCTAGAAATAATTTCTCAAACTTCATACTGACAATAATCATCAATATTGATCAGTTAAAAATACAGGGTGATTCAAAAGTACTTTGACAAACTTCAGGAGGTGATTCCTCACAATATTCTAATATGAATTGTCCAAATGAATATATGTCCGGAAACGCTTCGTTTCCAAGATAGAGGGTGTTAAAGTTTTATTTTTATTTTCGATTCATAACTTTTTTGAGCGTATTTCTAGCACATTTTTCAGTAAAAAAGTCAATTCCTCTATCATATCTACGTAAAAAAGCTACCCTTGTTACAAGTCGCTATAAGCAACCGTTTTCTAGATATTTCGACTTAGGAAATGAATTTGACGTTTAAGTAAGTAGTTTTGGTTTTTTGTAGGGGGCGTCATCATATACTGCTGAGTAAACTTAAGTTGTATGGAGTCAAGGGGTGTGCCCTGAGGTGGATCCAATCCTATCTTGGGAAACGAACACAATGTGTCAGTCTAGAAAGAAATGGGATTAGATTGGAGTCTGCCAGGGGGGAGATAACCCGGGGCATTCCGCAGGGGAGTGTGATTGGACCTATTTTATTCATTTTATACATTAACGATCTACCTTATATCACAAAAAATGACCATACAGCTCACGTAAATTTCGCAGATGATAACAATATCCTTGTAACAGCAAAAAACTTCATAGAACTTGAACAAAGAGCAAATTCCTCTCTTGGCAAAGCTCAAGAGTAGTTTAATAATAATTTTCTTCTTTTAAACACAGATAAATCTGTTTTTCTAAACTTCCATACTATACAGTCATCAAATTCACAACCAACAACTATAAAAAATTTTATCACAAAACGTCAAATTTCAATACTCAGTAAAATTTCTTGGCCTATCCATAGATCACAACCTGAAATGGGAAATTCATATCAACAAACTTTCGGGCAGACTCAGCAGTACACGTTGCAGCTTCCGAGTGCTAAAACAGTACCTAAACCAAAAAGCTCTGCTATCAGTTTACTATGCCACCTTCTACTCAGCACTGCGCTATGGTATACTGTTTTGGGGAAAATCTGGAGCTCATGGAGATCCTTTTATTCTGCAAAAGTGCATACTAAGACAAATCCTGGGCCAAAATTGTAGGAAATCTTGTAGGGGGCTTTTTAGGAGATCCAACCTACTCACACTACCAGGAATTTATGTATTTAAGTGCCTAAAATTCATGCATAAACATTTTCACTATTTCACTCAATATTTGCCCAAACATGAACACCATACAAGAAAACAAGATCTAAATTTCCCAATACACAGGCTTAGCCTTACAGAAGCGAGCCCCACCTATGCGTGTTTAAAATTCTTTAATAGTTTGCCTAACAATCTAAAAGAACAAAAGACACAAAAAATGTTAACAAAAAGTGTATTCCAATACTTGGTATTGATTGAACCATACACGATAAAGGAATTTTTGCCGTATAACAAATGGAATCTCTCTGTATCAATGTGAAATTACCTTTTATTATAAATTTTTTTTAATCTTTTAAAACCAAACATTTTTATATATATGGTATTGTCTGAATTTGTGTTTGTACTTGTATTCATTTTATCAGCAATTACTTTAAAATTGTTTAAACTTAAATTTAAGTAGCTAGCAAATTTGGTTGATTTTTGTTGCCTATTGCTCTTTTTTATTAATTTTAAGTATTTTTGACACTACTGCATCCAAGAGACAATTTCAATTTTCTTAAATTAAATTGTAATCTTTTTTGTTTAATAAAGATATTCTGATTCTTTTTTTTCTGATTCTGATATTCTATTTATTTTGAAATAGTTATTTTTGTATCAAGGGTGCAAAATCTGTATTTGTTGTAATAAAACTTGCAAGAAATATCAAAATTTTATTTCAAGAAATTTTGAATATGTAGAATATTTCTAAAATAAAGGAAACTAAATTGTATTCAAATAAATTGTTCAAAGTGTCCACCTTCAGCGAAGCTACAGGCATTCAGTCTTCTGGTCATTGAGTCTCGTACCAACTCAAAATTTATTGGTGTGTTTTTTATTGTTTCACAGGCGTCTACTTTTCGGTTTCTTAGATCTTCCTCGTTCTCTACTGGAGTTTTTTAAACTAATGACTTCAAATGTCCCCAAAAATAAAAATCTAGCGGGTTTAGACCTTGGTGCCCATGCCTGGTTAGGACCTTCTACAACCTTACCGATTCATCGATTTGGATAGACAGTGTTAAGGAATTCCCTGGCTACAACGCTAAAATGGGCCGGAGCCCCATCATGCATAAACCACATGCGGATACGAATTTCTAATGGTACATTTGAAGTAGTCCCAACAATTCATTTTCTAAAAAGTCCCTGTAAGTATTGCGCCATTCAGTCGGAACGGAAGAAAGAAAGGACCTATCAAGTAATTATCAATTATTGACGCCCATACATTTACAAACAATTGATACTGATAATGTCTTTCACTAACTGCGTGCGGATTTTCCAGAGCCTAAACATGGTTGTTATGAAAGTTTGTGATAGCATTTCGGGAGAAGTTTGCCTCGTCCGTGAAGAGTACATATCTTAAAAATTTAGGATTTCCAGCCAATTTTCTCAAAAACCACTGACACATAGTAATGCGTTGGGGAAAGTCTCGTGGCAAAAGAGCTTGTACCCTTTGAATATGGTATGGATAAAATTGTTGATCGTGGATAATATTCCAAACTGTGGACTGAGTAGAATTGAGAGCTTCAGCAATCATTCTTGTACTTGTTTCTGGATTCTCCTCAAGAGCATTCAAAACAGCTTCTTCCAATTCTGGGGTTCGGACTGCTCGTGGTCTTTCAATAATATCAGCTGCCCTCTTAAAGCTACCTGTTTCTGCCAAACGACGGTGGAGACTGGTAAATAATGGAGCTGAAGGCAGTACTCAATTAGGAAATCGCTCCTGGTAAATAGAATAGAATAGAATAGAATAGAATAGAAAATTTCTTTATTTCAAATCATGCCTAACAATGATCAACAATCTTTGATAAATATAAAATGAAATGACGTCATTACAACTTATGAATTATCACCATTACATACAGTGAGATATATTACATTATCGGTAGATGTAGTTATAGTATTCCTGTAGACTATAAGGTTCAATTTCAGTCAATAGTTTTTTCACATTAATTTTGAATATCTCCTTCTTACTAATCGCCTTTATTTCTACTGGTAATTTATTGAACAATTTGATGCATGTGTAATGAGGACTCTTTTCAAACAGACTTAGTCGATGAGTAGGTAATGTTAACATGAGATTCCTTGATCTAGGTTCTTGAATCGTATTGTTCGTGAACTCTTCTTTATTGCTGAATAAAAAGGTTAGGCATTCGTATATATACAACCCATATATTGTTAGCATCTTTTCTGATTTGAACACTCCTCTGCATGTCTGTCTGAAGTTCATATTTTTTATGATTCTTAATACTCGTTTTTGTGAAGTGAATACATCATTTACATTTGAATTGTTTCCCCAAAATATCAGGCCATATCGCATAATCGATTCACAGTTTGAGTGGTAGATGGTTTTCATTGTATGGTAATTTAGGTACTTATTTATAACCCTTATGGCATAGGTTATTTTGCTCAATTTGGAACATAATGATATTATGTGACTTGACCAGTCTAGGTGTTCATTGATTGTGACACCCAGAAACTTAGCTTCATTGACAAATTTTATGTTGTCACCGCTTAGGTTCACGTTGGTTGGAGAATCAATCCCATACTGTTTTGTCCTAAACAATATTGCGTTTGTTTTGCTTTCATTAGTTACTAATTTATTTTTTGCAAACCAGCTTTTAGCCTGTTCGTACAGTGTTTCGCTGTTTGACAGTAATTCTGGGTAGGTTGATCCTCCCATTACCAGGTTAGTGTCGTCCGCGAAATTATTGTCTGACCGTTTACTGAGTTATGTAATGAGTGTAAATCGTTCAGGTATATTATAAACAGTAGGGGACCAGCTATGCTGCCCTGTGGTATTCCTACAGTTGTGTATACAGTTTCAGATTGATAAATTTCATTGTTATGATTTATCTCTACTTTTTGTTGTCGTCCTTGAAGATATGTTTGGAACCAGTTCAGTGCATTTCCCCTTATCCCATATCTTCCAAGCTTATCGAGGAGGATGGTCCAGTTTATGCAGTCGTACGCTTTTGACAAATCAAGAAAAATGCCTATTGCTATAAACTTCTTTTCAAAAAAATTCAATATACTTCGTGTGAACTGAAAGATGGCTGTATGTGTGGATTTACCACTCATATATCCATGTTGATGTTCACTCAGAAGGTTACAGTCGAGCAAAAACAAACAATTTAGAAAAGCTTGGTGGTAAGCTGATCGGGCGGTAATTCTCAATTAGTTCTTAATCACCTTTTTTATGAATAGGTTTCACTACTGAGAATTTCAGTATTTCAGGAAATGTTCCATATTTCAAAGAGTTACTTATAATATATGCTAGAATCTGCTTAATTGTCTGAATGGACAGTTTCACTATAGCCACGGGTATTTCATCATACCCACTACTATATTTATTTTTCAGTAGCCGACCTAGTTCCACAACATGTTCTGGGTTGACCATTGTTGAAATCATTTACAATCTGCTCAGGGTCGCCTGAGATCTGACATTGATTTTTAACAGAACCTTTTCCCCTTACCTCATTACAAATACACCACATTGTTTTACATTTATTATCAGAGTTCCTAATTTTGTTTTCGAAAAAGTCTTTTTTTGCCTTAGCTAACAAGGCCTCATATTCTTTTCTTGTTTCATTGTACTGATTTTTGAATAAATTATTATAATTAGATAAGACTAATAGTGTATCTAACCGAGTTTTACACCTTGTTATTTCGTTGTTTTTAAAATTATATTTTCTATTACAATTGATCTTTACTAATTTTTTAGGAAATGCCTCTTCAAAAATTCTAATGAAATCTCTACTAAAATTATTGCATTGGCTATTTACATAATTTCTAGCTATTTTAGTTATTTCATCCCATGTTTGTTCTTTTAGTCTATCAATAAAGTGAATTTTATTTTCTGCACTGAAAAATCTACGATATGTAACATTCCTACTTGTATGATTACTTGTTTCAAAATTTATGATTTGAGCAGTGTGATCAGATATGTGGTTTTCGACTACCTCCGTAGAATATGGACCTTCATAGTGGGTGAATATATTATCAATGCATGTCTTTGTGTTATGTGTAACTCTCGTGTATTCATCAATTACTGGATATAGATTGAAAGAACTGGTCAGTGTTAGTAAGTTCCTCAGATTATTACTCTGTGTTTTGAAATCTATGTTAAAGTCACCAGCTATAAAGACCGTATTATTTTCTATGCAGATGGCATTTAGTAATTGTTCTAACTTACTGAGGAATATTTTCATATCTCCACTACAAGGTCTATAAATGGAAATTATGCTTGTTCTGTTTTTCTTAACACTAAAATCTGCTGCAGCACATTCAAAGTGACCCTTTACCGATATGTTAATCAATTCTGCACGTTTCACTGTTTTGACACCTACTCTGGCATAGATAGCAGATCCACCATGCTCCACCATCCAAAGCACGATATCAATTCAAAGTTTGCTAATACATAGCTCTGGAGTTGTTGCTCAAAGAAAAATACGTGTAGGTGGCGTCCCCTACGAGTAAGAGCAATAATCAGGTTGGAATTTGACACCTCAAAAAACCTCTCAATACCAATTTTCGTTTAATTAAGGTCAGTATTTCAGTATTTAAAAAAAACGAAAATAAAAATAAAACACTCTGTATCTTGGAAACGAAGCGTTTCTGGACATATATTTATTTGGACAATTCATATTATAGTAGAGGAGACCGTGGGAGGTCGACCTTCACCGATCTGATAACTCTATGAGACATATTTTTTATCAAATATAATTTATAAACAAATATGCCCATGATAACTTGCCTATCGAAAAGTGTTCATAGCTATTTTTAATTGAATTAATTTTAATCAATTTTCTTTCATCACCTTCACTCTTTTGATAACCGAATGAGTTTCACACAGAATATGCCTAGATAGGCTTGCCTACTTATTTCTGTGCATGGCTACCTGGCAAGCAGATGTGAACAGGTAAGTCAATATAGGTAACTACACCGATCTGTTATCCAATCGAAATTGATATCATAGGTAAGATAATTTAATTACAAAACCAATCGTATAGGCTTGCCTGCAAAAAATCGTACATAAAATATTATTGCCAAGCTATGAAGTTTTAGAATTTTAGCTATTTGATAGGTGCGAGAGAGAAAGTAGAGAGTCCGAGGTCCATGTGATAGAACAGGACACAACATAGCAGCTGCACGCTACCTGACCGTTGAATGTATCCGAGTGCGCATGTGAGTGACAGTGACAGCATTTGTTTACACTCAACAGTAATTTTGAACTCTTTTATATGCTTTGTAATAAACGCTTTTAACAACATAAATGTATTGAATTTTATTTTTCTATATTGATGATTTTTTTAATTTATTATACCAAAATTTTAAAAGTAACACTTATTTTTTCCCGCTTTACGGCATTTATTTGATTTTAAATAATAAATAAATTATTCTTTATTAATTTTAAATATTATTTTTTAAATTTTAATTTAGCTTAAAATGAAAAAAAATTGTTAATTTTTTTTTTATTTATTAATATATTAAATTTATTTATTTTTGATTATTTCATAGCTGTAAGTATATATAGTGTGAAATAATACAAAAATTATGATCGAAATTAGAGTTATAATAAATTAGAGTTCAAAATTACTGTCGAGTGTAAATAAATGCTGTCACTGTCACTCACATGTAGACGAGCATGCGCACTCGGATACATTCAAGGGTCAGGTAGTGTGCAGCTGCTATGTTGTGTCCTGTTCTATCACACGGACCTCGGACGCTCTACTTTCTCTCTCGCACCTATCAAATAGCTAAAATTCTAAAACTTCATAGCTTGGCAATAATATTTTATGTACGATTTTTTGCAGGCAAGCCTATACGATTGGTTTTGTAATTAAATTATCTTATCTATGATATCAATTTCGATTGGTTAACAGATCGGTGTAGTTACCTATATTGACTTACCTGTTCACATCTGCTTGCCAGGTAGCCATGCACAGAAATAAGTAGGCAAGCCTATCTAGGCATATTCTGTGTGTTAAAAACTATCAGTTGAGGTGAAACTCATTCGGTTATCAAAAGAGTGAAGGTGATGAAAGAAAATTGATTAAAATTAATTCAATTAAAAATAGCTATGGACACTTTTCGATAGGCAAGTTATCATGGGCATATTTGTTTATAAATTATATTTGATAAAAAATATGTCTCATCGAGTTATCAGATCGGTGAAGGTCGATCTCCCACCGGCTCTTAGACTATTAGAATATTGTGAGGAATCACCTCCTGAAGTTTGTCAAAGTACTTTTGAATCACCCTGCATACTATTCTCACTGTAAAAGTGTAACCTATCAAAAAGCCAGATAATAACCAAATGGCATGTTTGAACAAATCTGGCAACCTTCTCGAGTGACCTACCAAGTGATTAAATATAGTAAGGTAAAGAGGTTCAGAACACTTTTGAACGCAATGGTGAAAAATGAATGAAAATAATTGTTGCAATGGTTTATCTGCCCAATACGAAACAGTCATAAAAATAAAATTGATATTATTTATATGATCTTATTTCACTTCCACATAGTTATGACTCGAATATTTTTCAAGGTGTCTGAAAATCTGTTGACAATTTATCTTAACGAATATCAAACCACACCATGGGATGCCCTGAAATACCTCATTGCTGGCATCAGTTACGGTGGGCACGTGACCGACGACTGGGATAGACGTCTGCTGACCACTTATATTAATCAGTTTTTCCACGAAGATTCTCTTAGTGTTGCATATTTCAGGTACGTATATGTCCAATAACTTTGTGAAATTGGAAATATACATTCTCATGGCCCAGGATATATTTCAATATCAGATAGTCTCCAGAAGTTTTGTACATATTTCAGAATCCACATATACCTATTACCTAGCTAGATTTTTTCCCGAAGTAGTCTCAATTTTCTAAATTAAATGAGTTTTCAGCTACCAAATGTTTATGAATTGAATAAATTTAGAACTTATATAATATTAAATATTTAACCATACCTGCTTTGAGGTCCATGCAATTCACTTTTCATAACTTTGCATATTGTTTTCTGACAATTGTGACAACGGGAACGGGAGTACGATACACATGGAAAATGACGTCACGCTGAGCCGACCCAACAAAAATATTATCTTGAGTCCCATATTTGAATTCTTATTACTCATTTTTCAAGATATCTCAATAGTTTTCGCAGAGTGGGAAATCATTTTGTCACCCAGATGCAGAAAAATCCTATGTAACAAAAACCAAATTTTGAAGGAGACAATTTTTTTTAGTTGTCTGTTTTGCATTAAGTTAATAGATGTTAATTATTGGCTAAATTTATTGCTGTATTTGTCCGTTAAGATTCCAAAGATTTTTTTTTTGTCTAGAGTGGCATAAAATTTTTAAGGGTGTAGGATATAATTGCACATTTTCTTTTACGAAATCTATACTAAGTCAGCTTGATGGAGATAAGCTTGTGTCTAAGGTATCCTAACTCCATCACACATACATTATTGATCCCAACATATGCCATCAATAATAAATAATGAATGAAAAAAAAAGTATGAACATTCTTAATAAGACCAAACTTAAAATCTAAATTTACTTCAAAATACAAATAATAGTACCTTTACCAGCAATAAGTAATATAATAGTTGTAGTAATTAGCTCATTAAGAACTGAAAACATTACGTTTTATTGATATATCGAAATAAGGAAGTAGCAGAAAAAACTTGTAGGTAATTAATAATAATCTGAATGGCCAGATGTGTCTTCACATCGACCACCACATTCCAAATTTTCTTAAAAAGTATGGCAGGTTGGTGGAATTATTTTTTCCTTGCACAAATATTGCAGATCATCGTATTTTAATTTCGGTATTAGTATAGGCTTCTTGTAAAGTTGTTTGGGAACGAATGTTGCGTTTCTTTTTTTTTTAAATATGTCAACTTTTTAGGGAGTGATTAACACAATATGTCAACTAGTTCGAAGTTTTCATCAGAATAGTGTTCTTAAACTTGTATTATATTTTTCTCAGATGGATCTACCATGACCACTCGAACAGCATTCCATAATACTTTATTGCCATTTGCATCATAATCCCTATTTAAAGTCGTTTCTTTAACCTTTTCAGGACCGAAAACGAACGAACACGCAAAAATATTTCGTGTCCGTGAGACCAAAAGCGAACTTAAACGCACGGCAAGAGATCCATATAAGGACCGAAAACGATCGAACACGCGGGTTGTTTTGTATTGAGCACGTGTATTCTGACCACACCCACACTAAAAACTGATTGGTTCGGCTCTTGCTCGCCACTTTTGGCGAAGGTGTGCAGAACATGACAGCTAAGCATACTGTTCTAATAGGATTAAGTACTTTTAATCAAAAATTGGGTTACAAGTGCGTTGAACAAGAATAGTTTGAAGTGCAGAAGTGTTTATGCATGTTTACGTGTATGTAACCCGCATTTTTCAAAGGAAAGTTGCAATTATTCTCTACAATGGCGAGAAAATATATATTAGAAGAAGAAATGTACGAGCTATTGAATAAAAGTGAATAATTTGAGGCTTATTGAGAGAAATTATCCAGCGATGTTTCCTCGGAAACCGGAGAATAATAACATAGTTCTGAAAAGGTGTGTTGTTTGCGCGAAGCAAAATAAGAGGAAGGAAACATCATACACTTGTGTACCATGTAATGTCCCACTTTGTGTCATTGGCTGTTTTGAGAGGTACCATTCAGTTGTAAAATTCTAATGTATATTTCATGAACATTTCTAGTACTACTTATTAGAATAAACTCTGATTTTTCTCTTACCAAAAAAATTTTATGTTTTCAACTGTAATATCACAAAATTTGAAATAAAATAAATTTTGTTTTCTCTCTGCAATTAGAAAAAAAATAGGTTTTCATGAAGAAATCTGTATAACGTCTTCAATAAACACTCCACGTCTCTGGACGTTTCGGGACTGAAGCCGGACAAACACGCACACGCTTCCCGCATCGGCCCTGTAAGCACCGCCGGCTGAATCCGGCGCGGTCCTGAAAGGGTTAACATATCTAATATGTTTTCTTGGGTTACTTCTTCTTCTATATCATCTACAAACTGGGTAGGAGTAGAAATTGCTATATTTGTGGAAGCTTTCTCTATAACACTCACTGTGAACCGAATCACCTTCGTTTTGGGTGTGAAAAATTTGTGTGATATTTTAATGTTGTATTTATTACAAAAATATAAATACAACGTGAACAAGTATCTGTTTCGATTTTGACTCCCACAATTATTATCTGAGAAGAACGAAAATTATCTAACTCCTGTATTTTGTATAATAAAAATTTTGACAAACAGCTTCCTACATCACAGGATCCCCGTTTCGCAATTCCTTGATGACACATGTAGAAGATACCTTGATGTGTGCTAAGCTCATACAGCGTAAAGTTGTAAGTTGATCTTATTATCAGTGCCTCGACGTTCATTTGATTTAGTATTCCTTTATCGGTTCTTATATTCAAATTCTACAATTCGCAATATGAAGTCTCTCCGTTTATCTATATCTCCCAATTTCCAGTATTGGTCTCTGATATTTTCTTTATGTTCTTCTGTCATTTTCGTTTTAAATTTCAATTGACAAGTATCAGGGCAAGCAGGTTTCAAAGTTAGTGCTTGAATAGTTTTGTTTTTCCAATTTGTATATTATTTTCCATTATTCCTCATTTTTTTATTACATTTCTTCTCCATTCCTTCATTATTCCGTTTTCTTTCTCTAGTTCTGTTTTTTTTAAACAATATTTGTTTGAGGACCATTTGCGTCCAATAACTCGTTATTGATAGATTTTATATTACCAGGCACTTACTCTGGGTCCTGGTCACTATCATGATCATCTTCATATGGGTCAAGGATATCGTTTTGACAATCACGATGTAATTCATCATCAGGGACATACTCTGGATCCTTGTCACTATTATGATTAACTTCATATGGATCAGGGATTTCGTGTTCAGAATCATCACATTCAAAAAGAAATTGAGAGACCACTTGCTCGGGGAATGACTTGAACCTGTTCAATTTATTTAATTTATTTTCTTAAAAATGTGTTATTTTTCTTAACGAAAAACCTAAATATTAATAATCACGGTTTTGAATGTGTCTATCAAATCTTTTTTTTTTTTTTTTGGCTTGGACATTTCGTCATTCGGCCAGTCACAAGTTGAATATTTTATTAAAACACGTCGAGGACCATCCTGGGCCCGGCTACGAAATTTAACATTTAATTCTCTCTAATTAAATAGAAAAATTTCTGCCCTGGCCGAGAATCGAACTCACGACCTTCCGATCATGAGTCGGACGCTAACCCACCGCGCCAATCCCCCCCTATCAAATCTTAATGTTTTACTTTATATTTTAAGAGTGTCTTGACAAATTTGTTTATATGTTTATACCTCTATAATTTTTATATTTTTTATATATTTGTATTTATTTGCTATTGTGACGGTATTTATACACATTGGTGTCTTGACCTTGTGTGTATCTCTATATTTTTTATACTTTATGTATTCATATTTTTTTTTATATCATGACACATTTCTGTACAATTAGCATTTTTGCCAAATAATATATATATATAATTCAGAGAGGATCCCATCTTTATCTTGAATAGATTGAAAGATCTCTCCGTTCACGAAATTTTCATTTTCTGATTCATTTTCTTGAATATCGCCGATAGTTGATAGAAGCACATCATCATCAGTTTCTATTTTTGGGGTTTCAGAAATTTGAGGAATGGGAAACAATAGTATATTATTCAATGAGCATATTATAGTGGCCATTATTCACGCGGGTGAAGTTTACGGCACGAGACGAATCATCAATGTAGCCTTCTGCTACCGTCGTGGATTTCCATCCACCATGCCTCTTCAAAGCTGTTATATGCCCACCCGCATCTACAAGTATGGACGCAGAAGATCTACGGAAACTGTGACCAGAGAATTTTTCTTGGTCGGATAATCGCTAATATGTTGCTATTTGTTTCCCCATTTGTGTGAACTTGTTAATAACTATTCATTGCGAAGTACAGTTGCCGTTTAAAAAAAAATACATCACACATAACATGAGGTGGACGAAGCCTGATTACTTTTTGCAAATTTGGTGAAGTTTATTGGTAAATTTGCGAGTAATTTTTGTTTTGGAATTTGGCACTTTTACTAAGACAGCTGATCTATTTCGTTTGCACGACAAGCATCCATTACTCCCATTATCATTGCCACCTTGAACAAATATTTCATATTACAAATATATGAAGAATTTTTTTCCTTGCTTTTGTTGCAAGATATTTATTGTCAGATGACTTCGTAAGTCATTTATATTTTCTGGAAAAAATGAACTGGCTTTTTTCGGCCGGAAATTTTCAGATTTTCTTTTCGACAATGTTCGCAATTTGCTATAACTTTCAATGTTAATACCATGATTCAATATAATTGCACTTCTCAGTATTGAGTAGATTATCTACAATGTTGATGGTATATATTTTGTGGGCAACTCTGATACGAGTCGAACCAACAAATTGTTGACGTTTAAAATTAAATTCACTCTGACTTGACGTTTCATAACACGCTCTGTTTTTATCGTATTTATGTATACGTACAATATCGAACTGCTAGTCGGAAGAATTTTCATCATGGTTGTTACATTGAAGTTTGGCAGACCAGTGAATTCTGATCTCATTATTCACTAGTGATTAATGGACATTATAATGCTTGAGAAAACACATGCATTATGAATATTTTATAGAATAGTCGTGTACAAAATATTTTTTGCAACAGTTATACAAGCATCTGCATCTTTGAAGAAAGTTTGTGTTTCACAAAAGACATCCAATATAGTCTTCCCTCTCAACACCTTAATCTGATGTTTTGTGAAATGTTTCGCAAAATCTGAAATAAATCATAGAAAAATTTGTTTGTGGACAAAATAATATGATAATACCAAATCTTAGCCCAGTTCTTGGTAATGATTATTATGTTCATAAAAAGCAATTTTAATAACTTTATAGAGAAAGTGAGGTTATGTATGATGTGCTTGTAGAACTCGTTATTTCTTCATCATTTATAGAAGTTTGTTTTTCCAGCAGATTCAAAATTCTTTGGTCTTTGAAATTTGTATCTTTCACAATACTAAGACACTTTTTTCAATAAGCAATAATTAGCACAACGTGTTGCCTCAATGAAAAACAGTTCTGGTATCCTTACTAATTATTACTAAATTTTTTAATCACCCCAATTAAATTATAAAAAAAATTAATAAGTAAATACTAAAATAAAAAATTTATTTTATAATTAAACTCTATAGGGTCTTCTCGTCTTTTAATAACAATTAAGCTTTTTAACTTAAAAATAAAATTCTAATAAATTTAAATAGAGACAGTTATTTTCTTATCTAACCCTTCATTCCAACCTAACCTAACCTATTAGAAATTCTACAATGCTACTACAATCCTATGTAGTATACAAAGTATCCTAAGTCCCATGACAGAATGACCAGTATATCCTATCTGCGCAACGAGTGAGTTAGACTAGTTCTGCATAAGAATTTTATTGTTTAAAAAGATAGGATACTTATATTCAAACTTAGGAATGCCGTATTTCATAATAGGAAATTGGTCTTAGGATCCTTCTGCATCGAAAGGCAATAAAAAAAAACATAGGATAGTACAATAATCCGATTTTGCCAAAAAATGGAGTTAGGATGTTTCTGCATCCAGATGACGACTTACTGTGGGCACTGGTGGCTGGTCAGGTTGAGGATAGTCTTATCGATATCTGAAGTCAAGCAACATCGGGCGCGGCTAGTACTTGAATGGGTGAGCACCTGACAGGGAAGATACGCGTTAAAATGCCCTAACAAATGTAGCGTAGTAGCATATTCGCAGCTGCAGGCATCTTATCAATGAGCACGAGATAAAACGATAGATATGACGTCCATTGAAGGGGACGTTAATATGGCGGTCCCGAGTTCATAGATGTTGAGCTCGTTAAAGAACCTTACCTCTGAAACAACAGAGGATTCGGCAAAATTTCCAGTTGGGAGAAGTGTGCTCACTAGCGTCGGTGTTTAGCCCTGGTCGCAGAAATAGGCTGACGTTAAATAAAACAATAAAAAAATACGACTTTGATCAAAATATTTTTTTTTTATGCTAGATTTCAAAATGCTATTTTGGCATTCGAGAATGGAAATTTTACCAACCATAGATTCTTTATTAGACATGACAATGGAAAGTGTGTAAATCAGGTTATTGGTATTAATAAAATTAGAAACCCTCCGAAAGAAATTGCAACATATTCAAGATAACCGGAAGCTGAGAGCTACACTGGTCATTGCTTCCAAAAATTATCTGCTACCCTGTCAACTGATTCTGGAGCTGATTTCGCCATGGGGGCTAGCTTTCTACTCCACTCACACAGTTGCTTCGCTATTTTCAAAATTAAAGGACGTAACTGCAAATCTTCAAAAATCTAACCTTTAGCTTTATTGGAATGACAAAACAAATTCTCCAACAACGGATCAATCAACACACATATGATTGCACACAAAAAACCAGAGATAAAAACGAAGAAACAGCACTTGCTCATCATAATTTTTTCGAAGGTCATAACTTTAATTTTGAAAATCAAAAAATTTCAGATATTGAACCGTACTACTCAAAAGGTTGCATTTTTATCAACCTCAATGACACAGTAAATCATAGGACGGATGTGCGAGGACTCAGCCCTTCCTATAACAATATTCTTAACATGTACAACAATAGGTTCCAAGCGAATTCCAATTAACCAAACAAACCACAATAACCACCACAAAAACACAACAGCATATATATAAAGTAATCTTAACAACCAACATATCAGTCCAGTCGTCTCTAAGATGCCCGAAAAGCAACGGGTAAATACAGTAGCGCTAGGAAAACTATCAAAAATAAAATTTTTATTATTTTTAATAGGAAAACTATTAAAAATAAAAATTATTATTATTTCATCGAGTAGTGACGATGGTAGTGTACATCACGATCAAAATGAAAACATTCGAAATCATTCATTGTGGTCGACAACCTTTGTAACTTTTTGGGTTAGTGCATATAGATTTATTTATTTATTTTATTTACGGTAATAACCATTACAACACTGTACAATTACATATACCTCACACCTAATATACAAAATACAATACAAATGACCATAAAACACAATACAATATAAAAAAAAAAAATTGGGGTACGTATATATCCATAAAAAACTTTCACTTTTCAGAACATCAATAATGCCCTTATTTTAAAATTGTGGTCATACGTTAATGAGAAAAAAATATATATCCACTACACAGAAAACAATTATAATCTTTTTATGATAAGCAGTAAATCACATACGTTCATCTAGTATTATTGAGCCAAGTGTTTGTTTTTAGGTCACGTCTGAAAGTAGAAAATGGTATGCCGAAGTAGTTCAAATCTACATCATTCACATTCCTTACCATTCTTGTTAGAGGGCTGTGGAGTCCATAGTTACTGTAATGATGTTTGATATGGAAGGTATCATTAGACCTAGTGCCAGAATTATTAATTTTAAACTCAACATGCGATAGGAGATCTGGAGACAAACTTTACCTGCTAGCAACTTGAACAGAAAACATAAGTCGGTTTCTATTCTCCTGTTCTTTAGAGTAGTTATTTTTGATAAAGAACATAGGGCTGGGTAATCATAGTCATAGTTGTTCCCATGAATTCCTAGTTTGTATGCAGAAGATCTTAAAAAGTTGTATTGAACAGATTCCAACATGTTGATATAAGTCTGATAGTAAGGGTTCCATACTACAGACGCGTATTCCATGTTTGAACGGACAAAAGCGCAGTAAAGAACCTTAAAGGAGATGATTGAGAGGTCTCTGGATACTCTCTTAATGTAACCTAGCATCTTACGTGCTTTCAGGGAGATCAGTATTATGTGTTGTGAAAAAGATAGTTTATCATCCAATAATACCCCTAGGTCATTTATTTGAGTTACTCTTTCGAGGTCTAATGAGTTGATGGAGTATGAATAATCTATGGATGTCCGACTTCTGTTAAAGTTTATGAAGAAGCATTTATTAAGGTTCAGATCCATTCCGTTGGAGTTGCACCATTGAACGAGGTTATTGATATCACTCTGTAGCTCAAGGCAATTGATATCATTTTCAATAACTTTAAAAAAAATTCAGATCATCAACGAAAAGTAGAAATTGAGAGTTCACTATACTGAGGGCAATGCCATTGACAAATAAGTTGAATAGGAGGGGGCCACAGTGACTTCCTTGAGGAACCCCAGAGTTAACTTCTATGATATCTGAAGTATAATTGCTAATTTCAACCCACTGGTGCCTGCCTGTTAAGAAGCTTTGGAGCCAGTTCAATAGGTTGCCATTGATACCAGATAAATGAAAATGTTCCATATTTATTTAAAAACTACTGATGGTTCTAAATTTCTCACTTATTTCCTTAATGTTTCGTTAATTTATCTTATTGATTCGGAAAATTTTATTTTTATTATTGTTGTTTGTTGAAATTATGTAAAATGTGTAAACGTAACGTTTAAGCTTTTTCTTTGTAGCCCTGAAAAAGTCTAAATATATAGACGAAACGTTGGCATAAAATTTGCGTTGTTGTCTCGTACCTGTTCTACCCACGAACATTTTTTTGATATTATTATCTAAGGGCAAGAAACCTCATCAACATTATATATAATGTCATTGATTTTTGTAGGTGGATGTAAAAGTCTTTTACGTATTTTTGATATTTTTTATGAAAGTTTTGGAATAAAAATATGTTATCAATTCATTTGGAGTAATTTATAAGGTAGAAAGAACCTTGTTCCGATAGTATATTTTCTGTT
The DNA here is from genome assembly GCA_018342105.1 of Gonioctena quinquepunctata. NCBI lineage: Eukaryota > Metazoa > Arthropoda > Insecta > Coleoptera > Chrysomelidae > Gonioctena > Gonioctena quinquepunctata. Next base: position 412,823 of record JAFIRS010000222.1, on the reverse strand, counting down.
CATCATTTACTGACTCTTCCGTATTTACAGGTTGTCATCTTTGGCTACGTACTATATTCCTCGAGATGGTTCTGTTCAGTCGTACCTGGACTACATCACTCTCCTTCCCACTGTCGATAGACCGGAAGCTTTCGGTCAGCATCCTAATGCCGACATAAATTCTTTGATTTTGGAATCGCGGATGCTGTTCGAAACGCTTATGTCCCTGCAGGTTCAAACGTTTACCGGCGCGGAAGAATCCAAAGAGGAGAGGGTTGCCGCTTTGGCGGCTGATGTACTGTTGAAATTGCCCAAAGTGATAGACTACGAGCTGGCAGAGAAATTGATGGGAGTGAATAAGACGCCACTGGATATTGTTTTGTTACAGGAGATACAAAGGTACGTTTACCTGAGTTTTTTTATCTGTTTTTATCCCCGGTTGAAATAATGGGGGTATATAAAGGCGGGTACTCACTGGCGAGCTGTAACTGCAATTGCTATGGATTCAGCAACTAAAATTCATAATATGGACGCGTGCACATCGTGTTCGCCAATGCGCTTCGAACGGATCGCAGCAATCCGCCAATTGTCGGTCTTTGCCTCAAACACAAAGAGATTCATAGTTGGTTTGTGGACATCTATATGGTTAGTACGTGAGTGATTACGTGTTGCAGCAACAATCCTCGACGAAATGTCAGAGTGGGACGAAGGAAGATTTCCCAATTTAATCGAAATGTGTATAGAGAAACCTGTAATATGGGATCCAAAAAATAAGGTCAACTATTGAAAACATTTGAAATTAGATGCTTGGGAGGAATTAAGTACGGAATTGTGTACATCAGGGGATGAGTGTGAACAAAAAATAATAAATGTATTGTTGTCTTGGAGAAGGGAAGAAGAAGAGCGTTGGAACTGTGAAAGAGAATTTTATTATAATGCTAAGAGAAAAGCACCTGAATGTTTCAATGTATTCAATATTGATCATTCATGGCGGCTGTTGAAAAATCAGTCAGATATTATTTTAGTTTTCCTTTCCCCTACAAACAGAACATTGTATTTTGACATTTCTTGATTTAAAAGTTAAATATAAGATATAATTTTTTTTAAGTGATTTTATGATTGAAAGCCAAGTACTGTCTATATCCTTGATTTCAACAATATTCCAAATCTATTGGACCCATTCTGATACAATTTTTGGAATGTCGACTGATACTTTCTTCATTCATTTCATAACGCCACCAACGTCATAGACGTTTTCCATCTTCAAATAAATTGTCTATCGAATCAAATGCGGCTCTGGCAATCATTTCACTTGGAACCGATATGCTGTTCAAACGATCTGTACGCAGACACTGTGGATTCAGCGAGGCGTGCGAAGAAAAACGGCCAACGTACTCACCAAAATATGTTGCTGCAACGTTGCAGTAGCAATGCGGTACGCGGTACATTTCAGAAGTTAACTGTGATTGATTATTTCATTGTCAGGGTTCATTAGTGTGTTTCATTTGTGTAATAAACGGATATTGAATTTGTTCGAGTATTTCAATAAACGAACCCCGGCGTCAGAAGTGAAGTTTTGTATGACTATTCTTGGACAACTAATGGTGAATACGAGAAATACACCCTGCGACGAGATGGAGGCCATAATGGAAATGATCGAACAGTAGTTTGCTATGAAAGAGAGATGACTGTTAGAAGTAAAACGAGTTGATGAGGAACGACAAAGAGAAAAACAGGAGGAAAATAAACGGCTGCAAGAAAATTTCCGGAAAGCATTTCTCGAGCACATTATCCATGAAACTGAAGGGCAAATTGTAGGCCTGAAGGATGATATTGATAAAATTGGGGCTGAAATCAAAACAGTCTGGAAAACAATGGAAGGAGTGTACAGTGACATAAAAAAAGAAGTCAAGGAAATCCAAGAAGAAGCAAAGAAAGAAGTGTGGGTGGTGCATGATGAAACAATGCAACATTTGAAAGACCTAGAAAAGAAAGTTGCTTCATTGAAAAGTCAAAAGATCACCGTGACATGGTAGCTACCAACTTTTGATGGGCAGTCGACGTGGTCCCTATATTGGAAGTAGTTTGAAGCTGCATCAACAGCTAATGGATGGGAGAGTGAAGAAAAGGCTACTACACTCATAGTGGCTTTGAGGGGACCTGCATTGGCAATGTTACAGATCAACCCGGAAGACCAAAATTGCTAAATGGAGACCTTATTGCTACTTTAGAAATGGGTTACGGCGACTAACAACAACTAGGATATCCTAACAACAATTAGGATATCCTATTTAAAATAAAGAACTATCTGTATGGGCACAGTTGAAAACACGAAAGCAGAAATCTGGTGAAAGTCTGAAGTAGTTCAAAGCAGACATGCAGAGACTTATCCAACTTGCCTACCCAGACGCCCCAGATGATTTCAAAGAACTGTTGGCGGTGCAGATATTTGTTCATGGATTGAGGGATATCGAAATACAAAGAACCCTAAGATTAACACACTTCAAGAAATGCAGTGAAGCTCTAGTTCGTTATTTGGAAGTGTTAGAGGCTTTCAACACATCAAGGCCGAAAGTGAAAGCGGTATCGATCGAAGAGCCACCTCAGGAAAATAAACTAAGCGACAGCTAACAAGATGCTCAGAATATTAGAAAAATGAAATCAGGGATACAGCGCTATTAACCAATCAAGAGAAAACTGCCTCAGATGTATTAGGAGCGGAGATTTCAAAAAAGATTGTAGGGTGACTGTACCACCACGCTTGTTTTCACCTGTCCGTAGTTCTTACTCACCTGCGAGGACAGGACCATCAGAAGTCCTCGGATAAATACTAAGATTAGCTAGGATAACAAAACATCTACGTCAACAGAATCAGAAGAACTACCGATAGTTCGACCATCAGTGGAAGGGTGAACCAAAGAGACGTTATATGCACCTAGACACTGGTCCGTAGCGGTATTCTAGAACCAGACAGTGTAAGACTACTCACATCCAATTTCGTCATACGAACGGTCACTGGAGAGGGAAGCTGACATCACATTAACCCTTGGAAGATTACGAATAATGGAAACAGTTTTGTGGCAGACTTGGTCGAGTTCATTCTTGGGATGGATCTGATAAGTGACCATGGATTTTCTTTCGATGGTGAGCAGAAAATCATGAAATTTGGTGGGGGAGAATCTATTTCTGTGAAAATGCGGATAGCCAAAACTGTTAGGATACCTGGTTGATCTGAGAAGATCGTTGAGGCTCGACTAGAAGAAGTCCCTAGTCTACTCGACAAGTTGAAAATGGTCTAAAATAGAGATACTGCTGATAAAATTATGTGTGATAGCTCATTGGATCCACAATAACGCCTAGAAAAATGTGCCAAAAGCGTGTATTAGCACATAAAAAATTGCAAAAGTTATAAACAATTGAAGATGAAAAAAAAATGGCATTTCGTTTTTTGCCAATATTTCATAAATGATTAATATTTAAGAAATTTCAAAACAAGATTCTGAAAGAGGAGAAAATTTCCAATAAAAAACTCCCAGCTCCTGGAACTCTATCTCCATTATTTATAATTTTAATTTAACGCTGAAAATGGGTCTCCGAGCGACATTTTTGGTTTGCGCGCGCGGCGTCAAAAGCGAGTACGACACATTAATTAATTTATTTAAGGTATTAAATTATTTTTTTTAATTTGAAAAAATTATGGTGTATTTGGAACACTATAAATAATTTATTCCCGTTGAAATTTTACTTAAAGTTAATTTTTCAACAAGTTAAACGATTGTTAACTAACAAAATTTTCTCGAACTTCTGTCTTAATTGTAAATGAAAAAAAAAATATTTTAAATAATTGTCGTAAAAATTTTTCGCTTCGTAGAGCCTTTCTTATATACATACTTGACAAAATCACGCCATAAAAGTTAAAAAAATAATCATATTTTGTTTAAAAAATCCAATAATGTTGTTAAAAAAAATTATTTTTTCTTAGTCATCATATTATCGTTTTTTTATTAATACAAGATATAAATTGATTTGTAAATAAAATGTTTCCCGCCATTTGTTGATAAATTTTGTATAAACAAATTGATTATTTCAATATTTTTGTAAGATTTTTTTTCTGAAACTTCTAAAATTTACAAAAACAACCATATATAACAAAGTATAGAAAAAAAAATCCAATTTTTTTTTAATTGGGAAAAATTGGGAATTTTTTTTTTATATTTTAAAAAAAAAATTAAAATTTTTTATAAAAATTGGTAAGTTAATAAAAATGGAATTGTTGATAAAAAAAAAATTTTTTTGTTACTTTGTAGAGGACTGTCAATTATGATTTTTAGAAAAATAATAATTTCTTAACTAATTATTTAAACAATAAAAATATTAAAAAAACGATTATAAACAATTAAAAATTGTTAAGGAATATTTAAAAAAAAATTTAAATAAAAAAAAAAAATTTTAAAAAAATATTGATATTTAATTTTTTTATAAACAAAAACTATTATAAACAAAGTATTAATATTTTTTTAACTTTTATGGCGTGATCTTGTTAAGTATGTATATAAGAAGGGCTCTACGAAGCGAAAAATTTTTACGACAATTATTCCAAAATTTTTTTCATTTACAATTAAGATAGAAGTTCGAGAAAATTTTTTTTAATTTAATTTTAAAAATTAATTTAAACAATCACAAATTTTTTAAATTACAATAAAATAAATCTTAAAAATTAATTAATGTCGTACTCGCTTTGACTGCGCCCTGAAAATGTCGCTCGGAGACCCATTTTCAGCGTTGAATTTAAAATTATAAATAATGGAGATAGAGTTCCGGAGCTGGGAGTTTTTCATTGGAAATTTTCTCCTCTTTCGGAATCTCATTTTGAAATTTCTTAAATATCAACAGTTTATGAAATATTGGCAAAAAACGAAATGCCATTTTTTTCATTCTCAATTGTTTATAACTTTTGCAATTTTGTATGTGCTAATACACGCTTTTGGCACATTTTTCTAGGCGTTATTTCGGATCCAATGAGCTATCACACATAATTTTAAGAGCAGTATCTCTATTTTAGACCATTTTCAACTTGTCGAGTAGACTATGGGTGCAGTGTTGGAATACTACAGCCATTTTAAGAATTGCAAATTACTACTTACACAAATACCCAAAGGAAGGGAGTTTCTCATTGGGACCGATCATGCAGTCCTGAAATGGCTACTGGAGATAAAAACCCAGAAGTACAGAAAGCTAGATGGATAGAAAAATCTAAACTAGTTCGAAATCCAACATCGCCCAGGACTACTATGTAGTAATGTGGTTGCCTTATCTAGAAGACCGTGTCCACAAGCCTGTAAGTATTATCAGCTTACTGAATGCCATGAAGGATATTAGACGCACGAGACTGTTAACTGAAGACGAATGGACTACCGCACACCTATGACAGGATCTGGAAATGAACATTGGGGACTTTCTACATTGGAAAGGGGACGGAATTGGCAGACCCTCCTGGAAAGACATTTCGAACAGAGATCTCATCTTCAAGGCAATATGGGCACAATGGGATTCCCTGGTTGTGGAAAATGGACTACTCAAACGGTTATGGGAGTCAGCTGAGGTCGTCAATTTCCCAATTGGTTTTTTCCAGGGAGAGAATAAGTGCAATCATTTTTCTAGTATTAGTTCTGGTCGCAGCAAACCCTCATCAAGCAACATTGAACATATGAAATCCAAGGCTAACGCATATACCTTTCTCCAACAACAAACTATGAAATTGAAGAAACCATAAAAAAAGTCAGTCGAAAAAGATCTGCAGGTGTCGATGAGATACTAGGGCATATACTATCCACTATTGCTGATATTATCTCAGAACCGCTGAGTCACATTTTCAACCATAGCTTTCATGTAGGCGTGTTCCCTGATGTCTTAAAAATATCAAAAATTCCACCAATTTATAAAGGCAAGGGTTCTCGTCAAGACTGTGGTAATTACCGTCCTATTGCCCTTCTGAGTCAGTTTGCAAAGGTAGGTGAACACTGCTACTATGTACGACTATACAAATATTTCGAAAATCTCAACCCATTTAGCTCAAGTCAGAACGGATTTAGACAAAACAAATCCCTGGCACTGCCATTGATGTGCTATTGAAGCATGTAACTGATGCTCTTGACAGCAAACAACACGTTGGCACTGTTTTTTGATATGAGTAAGGCTTTTGATCTTGTTGACCATGATCTGTTATTATATAAATTGGAACTTTATGGTGTGAGAGAACCAGCATTGAATTGGATCGTAACTTACCTTGAAGCTCGTAGCCAAAGAGTATATCTGAACGATACCTTCTCAGATATTCGATATATCTCGACAGGCGTACCTCAGGGATCAGTACTCGGGCCCCTGCTGTTTATTTGTTTTATTAATGACCTTCCGACTTACTGCTCTGCTGCTTCTCTATCGATTGTATATGCAGATGATACCAATCTCGTTATATCAGCTGATAGTATTCCCACTATGCTTTGTAATGCGCAGAATGCTACAAATCAACTCTCCGAGTGGTGTGATTTGAATGGACTAGTTCTCAATATAACCAAAACTCAAATGATTAATTTTGTTACAAAAAATTCTTCAATAGATAGCAGCTACCTAGTGAAGCTGAACAATACATCAATTCGACAAGTCTCTGACACAAGATTTCTAGGAATCAATATTGATTCTAAACTCACCTGGAGCAATCATATTGAGTATATAAAACTCAAGCTTAGTAAACACATATTTCTACTCCGTCAACTGAAAAACACACTCTCTCTTGAAGTCTTGAAACTGGTATATTTTAGTCTCATTCAGTCATTTATGTGCTATGAAATAATTCATTGGGGTGCTACATCCAAGGCACAAGAAATATTCGCCCTTAAAAAAAACAGTAAGGTTAATGATGGTGGTATGCCTGAGAGAACATTGCAAACCACTTTTTGTTAAAATTGGTATAATGACTCTACCATGTTTGTTTATATATCACTGCATTGTCTATGTGAGAAAGAATATTACTAATATTCCTACTTGTGGACACTCTCATGACTATAGTACTAGAAATAAGTATGAACTACAACAACCATTCACTAGACCATCAGTGTCGCAGAATCATCCGGGATCGATTGGTGTCAGGCTCTATAATGCTCTTGACGACCATATCAAATCTGCCCCTAGCTTACATTCCTTTAAAGCTAAGCTGAAAAACCATCTTGTGCTGAAAGCACACTACTCCGTTGACGAATTTCTACAGAAATGAATTTTTCTCACCGATTGTTTTAAAAATAGTTGCTTTTAACATGTCTTGTAAAGTATAGTGTGTGTTATTAATTGTAACCTGTGCATACTTTTCCGTTTACAAATACTATTTTTCTGTGTACAAATACTGCTTTTTGCTTCTGACAGCCTAGTTTTAATGTTATGTTGATTGGTGTCTGTCTTTTTTAAGCTCATCTGACGTGTTACCTAAGTTAGTATGTTACAATGTAGGTTCCTGTGTTGTAATTGAACACTTCTTTAACTAATAACTTGATTGATTGATTGAGTGAAGTCTTGGAGGAAATTCGCGAAGGAAAATCTGGAGGATATCTGGAAGTTAATAAGACTTTAAGATCAGGCAGATGTTCTGCTGGGTTCAATGTCGAGACGATGTAGAAATCTAGTGCAGAAGATGTCCAGAGTGCGGTGATACTAAATGTCCCAAAACAAGGTCCAGGGGTGGATCATTTCGTGTGACTGATGATGGTACACCCTTGTTGCCATGAACTATTTCAGCAAATGGGGTAAACATATGCCATTCGGAAACAGAAAGCATCCACAGTAGCAAGGCATTTGGTGGACAAGTTTTCAAGATTCGGAGTACCAATGGAAGGAATTTCAAGTCGAAGTTATTCAAAAAGTTTGTGAGCTGATGTTTATCAACAAGACCAGAACCACGGCACTTCACCCTCAGTCGGGATGACATGGTTGAAAAATTCAACCGAAGTATGGAAGAGTCTCAAGGTAGTGGAAAAACATCAAAAGGACAGGGACAGGACAGGGGTTGCCCTGTGACATGATGTTTGGATCACCAAACAATCAAGAGTTAGAGGTACATGACTATGCAGATCAACTGAGGGACAGCATGTTGTACAACCCACGGCGGAAAAAAATGTAACCCCCAAACTAACACCATTCCTGGAAGGACCTTACGAGGTGAAGAAGAGGATCAACGACGTGGTTTACAGAATCCAGGGCAGCCCTGAGACTATGATGAAGCTTGTTCACCTAGAAATACTGAAGCTCTCTGATGTTGAAGAACTAATGGCTTCAGAGGAGGGGCAGTGTTACGAAAATAAGTACAGTACGCCCCTGCATATGTATCATAAGCCAGGCGGTGTAACACAAGGAATTTCCGACGAGAAATATGGAATCATCTAGGTATTTTCGCGAACTGCGCGAAGATTCTGGAAGCCAATATCAGTGAGTCAAATATTAATTCCGTCATAACGAGTTCAAGGTGAATTTAATGCAGTGCGGTACGCGGTACTTTTAGTAGTAACTGTGAGTGAGTATTTCCTTATTAGAGTACATTATTGTGTTGTGTAATCGAAGCGTAATAAACGGATATTGAATTCATTCGAATATTTCAATAAACGAACCCCAGCTTCGTAACAATATAAAGAGGGCGATATTGGACAATAATTATTTAGAACCAATTTGAAGTGTATCATCCCTGGAAAATGTTGTGTCCGTTTTTCTCGACATACTTAAGTTTTTAGAGGATAATGTGTTGTTAGCACAAGAACAAAATGGATTTCGTAAAGGTAAATCAACCGTACAAGCAATATATCAAGCCATTGAAAAAATATTACATCATTTAAACAAAGATGATTGTAATGTAACTTTGTGTATTGACCTGTCAAAAGCATTTGACAGTGCCAGCCATGAAATTTTATGCAACAAACTTGACAAATATGGAATAAAAGGTCCATCTTTGGACTCAATCAAATCTTATTTGACAAACAGAACCCAATATTTGATTGAAAATGACACCTCGGGGATAATTAAATCAGAACCAATTGTGATAAGAAAAGGTGTGCCGCAGGGATCCATCCTAGGCCCATTACTATATATACTGTACACAAATGAAATACCAAGTGTAGTTAATGAAGATATTGTTTTATATGCTGATGATATATCAGTCATTGTAAAAGAAAAAAATTCTCAGTTGGTAATGACAAAGACAACAAATGTGCTAGATGTATTAAACAATTTCCTCACAGCAAATGAACTACTACTTAATATTGACAAAACTCAAATAATTCAATTTGCAAATAGATCCTTGCCAGAGTTGAATACCTTCGAATATAAAAATCAAAATTTAAACATATGCAATCAGGTAAAATTTGTTGATAGATAGGAGACTGGACTGGAAAAATCACATAGATTATTTATCAAAAAATATTGCAAAACATTGCTATGCATTGAGAATACTGTCGGAACATGTCTCGACCGAAGCTGCCCTCTCTGCATACCATGCTTATATTCAATCTAGGATAAAATATGGAATTATATTCTGGGGAAACTCGGTTAATATCTCTAGGATACTCATACTGAAAAAAAATGGCAATAGGTATATCTATAAGATGAAAAAAAACGATAGCTGTAGAGAAGCTTTTATTAGGAGCAAAATTTTAACTTTGATAAATCTCTATATATATGAAGCAGTAGTATTTGTAACAGAAAATAAATCAGAACTCTTCATTAACTGTGGAAAGGATCGCGTATACAACACAAGAACAAAGAATGATCTTAGGAACGAGAAATGCAACTATACATACATACAGAGAAATGTCAAATATAGCGTTATAAACATTTACAATACATTTCCACTCACTCTAAGAAATCTTCCAGTTTCAACAATGAAATGTCGTTTGAAGAACTACCTTGTAGAAAAACCTTATTATAGCTTGCAGGAATTCTTAAATGATAGTATGCTAACTATATGAATGTTATTTATATATTTGTTTGAAGGTTGTAGACGATGTGGTAACTTGATTACTATCGTTTCGGACGTCCATCGTCTTAATGTATTCAAAAGGTTTTCACGACGTTTCGAATGCTTGTATCTGCAATTGTCTTCAGGTGAATACTGACAAGTTTAGGTGCTACTTACCAATTTATATGACTGTCGGCGCAATGATGCGTGCAATTCCGCCATGTGCAGCGGTGCGTGTAATTTCGCGCGGTGTGGTGGTGCGTGAAGTTTCGCGCCTCTGCAGCCCGCCAGAAGGAGCAATTAGGGGTTTCCATACGTTCTTGATCTCAACGCTTGGTTGACTAAAGGCGTTATTGGCTTCGATGTAGGCGGCCTCTTTGAACTTTTGTTTGAACCAATGCTCCTCTCTATGTATGAAAAACAACGTAGAAATATTTAGGAATATTTACTGAAAATGTTTACTTCCAATAGTCGATCGCTCCTATTTTACAGAGGTAAGAAGCACAGGTTTCTGAGATGAAATCTCTTTTAGTGAATTATAGATCTTTTCAAGTATTTTTCACGACACGAAATTGATATTTCAATCTGAAATTTCGGAGACATATACTTGTTTGAAAACAAACATTTAAAAAAACAAATATATAGTATTCCGACTTGAATTAATGAACAGCTCTTGAACTACATTAAATGCATTAATTTGTAGAATTCCATTGAATTAATATTATTTTCATTGGGCATATAACCAAAGTCGAATTTCCTCAGTTTTTATTACTCCAAAGTAAACTAGTGGTTCGATGTGATTGAAAAATGTTGAATACTAATAAGTTAATTGTTCTTGTTGGGTATCATTCATGTACTACATTTGAAGATATCCGAGGATAAAGGTCGAAAAACATGTACAAAAAAAGCAATTGTCAATTTTTCAGGAAAGCTAATCTTAAATTTGGGTCAGTTTTCTACTATTTAGTGATCCCATAACTATTGACTAATTTGAATTTAAATAAAATGTGTCATGTCGAATTGTTCCTGAAATTGATTTCAATAGCAGTGGTTTAATCTTCGATCCCAAATCATCCTAATTAAATTTCCTAAATGCAAATTGCTTCAACGAAAATAAAAAAAGTGGGATAAAATACAGGGTATGAACTAACTTCTGAATATTACCGCTAACAGTTGATAGTCCATCAAAAAATAAAAATATTTTTCCTTTGACATTTTCAGCATATATAAGTCCTTAATGAGCCAGAAAAAAAATTATTACCTACCAAATCTCCGCCGATTTATTGGTTATTGCTTCTGAAATAATAAAATTATTGTATAAAAAAACTCCAAAACATGCTTATATAGTAATATGGACAGAAAAGTTGAAAATAATAAGAAGAAAGTCATTGACCTAAATTTCTTCTTGTGTAAAAAGCGTGAGGTGCTTGATATCAGTTATCTTAAAATTATTATGAACCATCGGCTGTTTTTTCTAAGGAATTCAAAAAACAAATTTAAAAACTGAAAAAGCTCCATAACTCCATGTAAGGCACACTGAATAATATGTCTGAAATGACTTTCCTATAAAAAAAAAATTGCGCTGTCGAGAGAAAATAAGGTACCAATTTGAATGAAAATTATTCACCCGTTAAATTAGGATAAAAAACTCCTTTAGCTAGATTGTCATTATTGCCTGATTTGCTTTGAATGCTTATTCGGCGGCTCTTTTGCCGATTGCAGGCTTATATCGAGCAGCCATTCTATTTACTACTTCTAAATAATACCATGTAGAAATGATATAAGATAAAATGAATAAATTCCTTTTTATCAGTTGCTGGGTATACGGATGAATGTAAAATGGCGGCAACAAGTTAACACCTCTCATCTATATTACTCCATCAGTAGGTCTTCACAACAAGAACACCCTTCGTAAAATGAGAACATGGTAAAAATCTGCACTTATCTATCCTCACTCTTCGTTAAACACTTAAACACTAATAGTCAAATACATATTATACAAGCGATGAACAATCACCTTGTGCAGCAGTCAACGCCATCCAAGCACTCAAAATTACGTTAGTTAAAACAGACGAACGGATAGGAATGATGGACGATCTCCACGACTCACGATCGCGATTTGTTTCTTACTGTATCATAGAATTCCCCGATGTGCGATGTGTATAATATGTCTCGCGTATCTATTGTCTCTCTCATTCTTTCAACTCTCCACTACTAGCACCGGAAAACAACAAACGATATTTATATTATAGATATATATATATATATATATATATATATATATATACTCGCAGTGAGAATTTCTCGTTCTTGTTACATTCGGGATATCTTTAGGAACTGGCAATAAGAATTTCTAATTCAGGTTACGGTCAGGATAACTTTAGGAACTCGCATTGAGAATTTCTTGTTCTGGTTACATTCGGGATAACTTTAGGAACTTGCAATAAGAATTTCTTATTCAGGTTACGTTCGGGACATCTTTAGGAACTCGCAATAAGTTGGAACCTGGCAAATGAAATGTGAGGTCTCCAAGATTTCTCCTAGGGACACCAATGAGAATTTCGTTTAGTTACAGCACATAGAGATCTCCGAGACCTTGCAAAAGTTCGCATAAGATTCTAATTATAACCTCTCAGAGATCTCGCGGAGAGATCCGTGTTACCTGGGATATATATATATATATATATATATATATATGTTTGTGTGTGTGAAAGGTTTTTATGTACAATTTTTTACAGATATGATTTATTATTGGTATCCATCCGCTCGTCACTAGAAAATCTTCAAAAAGGAATCGCTGGTCTGGTTGTTATGTCTACTGGATTGGAAGAAGTTTTCAATTGTATTTATAGTGGAAGAGTTCCTCCAGCTTGGTTAAAAGGTATTTACAGACAATTTTAAGAGCAGTAATTAAAATAGAACAAAACATTTTATTACATTGATTTACTATACGCCTTTTCATGACTCGTTACGCGCAAGCGCATCCGCCATATTAAAAAAGCAATATAATGAAAATTTCGGGTACGTTTAGTACAAGACAGGTTATTACCCTTAGAGCCTGCACGCTCTGGTGATTTCTGTCAGGGTGACAATAGATTAATTGTCTCTGTCACTTCAAAATACTAGATCGCGGAAAAAATTTCGCGTTTTGCTGAAAATTTTTCTTACTTTTTTTTGTAGTACCCTTTTAAAGTTTTCTTCGGAGGAGGGAGAGGGGAACGCATCGTTAAAATCGAGGGGGTCTACTAGGAGATTTTTTTTTTCTCATTCCTTTAAATGGTACCCCATCCTCTTTTGAAAAGTCCTCTAGTGCAATCGAGGGAGTGAGGTGACATTTTGTTACCAATGCGCGCACGGCAATTTAAACCTTCGGACGCGATGACAGTCGCGTCACTAGTCTGTCGCCGGACCCCTCGGACAATAAATCACCCAGCTGTTATGTATTCAAGTGCGGCACCACTGTGAGAGCCTGCGCGCACTGGTGATTTTTGTCACCGTGACTGTTTCGTCACTGTCACCATGGCTATGGACCCCCACGGTGGTGCGCACACTTGAATACGTAACAGCTGGGTAACTTATGGTCCGCGGGGTCTGGCGACATGCTAGTGACGTGACTGTCACCCCATCCGTAGGTTTAAATTGCCATGAGCGTATTGGCAACAAAATATCACCTCGCTCCCTCACTTTTCAAAAGAGCACGGGGGACCATTTGAGGGGCTGAATGCGAAAATGACGGTCGGGCTTTCGCTTTGCCGACAACAATCGAACCTTTTCCAGGTAAAATATTTCGTGGACCGAGGCATGTTGCTTGTTCTGTAGCCAGCTCTCCGTCTATAAGAAAAATAATTTAGTGCATGGGCAAAATGTGTGCATTAGTTTTGTATGTCCTTTTTTCGGACAATTTTTCGTTCAGCAACCATACCAATGGAGTAACAGCTTGGAATTACTTCTAAAATTTTGTATTTACGGAGATGGCCGAGTGGTCTAAGCCGCCAGATATAGGTTCTGGAAGGAAGTGTGGGTTCGAACCCTACACCCTGACAGTTTTTTTTTGTTAATTTCCACATCGAATTTGAGAAAAGATTTGTTTTTTTTTGAATATTTGTTCCAAAACAAATCATATTTTAATTTCGATGGGAAAATAAACAAAAACAGTCAGGTGTAGGGTTTGAACCCACGCTCCCTTTTAAAAGCAATTCCAACCTGTTATTCCATTTCATATTCACGGTTTGTGCACGTATAAAGTGCTCGGAAAACATGGCGGAAGTTGAGGCATACGCATTTTTTTTTTTCTAGAATGAAAAGGCCTATTGCAAAGTAACCATAACCATAAAATTGAATTCGAAAATACTATAAAGCTCTGTTTAATAACTATACCACTCTAACATACTGTTTTTGTTGTAGCTTATCCATCGATGAAACTATTAGGGTCATGGACCAGAGATCTGGTAGCCAGAGTAGAACACTTTACGATTTGGGCCGAAACTACACGACCACCTATGTTTTTCTGGTTGGCTGCGTACACTTTCCCGACTGGATTTTTGACAGCTGTTTTACAAGTGAGTTTACAAAATTATTTTCACCATTCATTGGTATATTTCACCATTCATTGATCGTGATCAAGGCTAGAACTGTCTATAATAATGTTTGACTTGTGAATATGAATGATTATAAAGGCTTTAAGGGCAAAAAAAGGAGTGCTTGAGAAATGTATTGATTTTACTGAATTAAGAGGGTAGGAACCCAGACAGCATTGGTTATTCCATGAATATTCATAGAATATTATTTTTGGAATATAGGAATATTCTCAAATGTGCCAGGGATATACATATATTTTTTGGAATATCACTAGAATGTGCTGGTGGGGAAAATTTTAGATATTCCTTGAATATTCCCGGAATATCCAGAATATTCCAGAAAGAATACTCCTGGAATATCATCTGGGAATATTCCTTGTATATCCAGAATATACCTACAATATTCCAGAAAGAAAATTCCATGAACATATATTCTATGAATATTCCGAGAATATTCAAAGTAATTCCGGAATATGATAGTAATATTCCCTAAATATCCTGAAGGGTTTTCAGAACAAAATAACCATTCTCTGAAATTTCAGAAATTAAGAAAATAAAGAAAAATACAACTGTTTCCCCACATGAGTACCCTCAAATATAAAATCTTGAATGGCACTTTTACATCAATAATATGAACTTTTACAATTATGCCTGACAATTCAAGCAATGTTTTTGCTTACATTCGTCAAGAAACAAAACTTCATTTCAAAAATTATGTAGTAGTGCAATACGTAACTTGTTTTCCTCAAGAGTATTTGTGGATTGGACTTGCAGGTTCCACTCAGAAAAAAAACATTTGATTTCCGCAGACTGCGCACCCCTTCCCTACAATGATATAAAACAACATGAATTTGAACAGGTCTATTTCTATATAGTTATTATTATAATAACACATATTTTATTAACCCGTTTCTTCTATCACTACAGGGATATCTCTGAAAAACAAGAATTGCAAGATCAAACTACTGCTATCTGAATCAGAAAAACTTGAATCCATTCTATCACTAATAGTTTCAACTCGATTACTTAACTGTCCTTTTGCATGCTGTGACGGAGTTTGTGTGAAAATTGTATTAAGAATATTTTCAGTTTCCTGGTGTAATCCCTTATACCAAGCGCTGCTTCTTTTTCTTTTAGACATTTTGTCGAAAACGCCTTGAAAATGAAATGATCAGTGATATACACATGAAATTTTTATGGAAGGAAATGAATGCTAACATAAAAGTGTACTTACCACACTGTGTTGATCATTAAGAATATTTGTTAAACAATTCCAAACACAGTAGTTTCACATACAAATATGCAAAAGTAACCCATACCAGTAAAAAAAAAAAAAATATGTCAAATGTCAATTTAAAATGCATTCTACTTTACAGCTCTGCCATCGGGTTAAACTACGACTACCGGATTAACAACAGACGCTGACGCGCGTGGAATGGTTATGATTGGTCGTGAAAGTGTACCTCGATATTTTCCGACCAATTATAATTTGGTCAGTATAGTAGTGTATTTTTGTCAGCTTTTCTGAACAAAAACTCTGTTTGCAAATCAAATACATCTATTCGCAGTGGCTGCGGTAATAATTTTCATTCAAAATATTTTTGATTATTTCTATATTACTTTTCCTGAATTTTGGGAATTAAATTTTGAATATTTTTTTTGTAACAATTTGATGCATTTGGTTCAATAAACCAGTTTGTGAAAATGTTTCCAGAATTGCATGTTTATTGTTGTATGAGAAAGTTAATTTGTTTTTCATTATTCAATATCTAAAATGATATTTATTAAATTTTTCTAGAATTTGATCAACTTTGTCAGTAGGAATACATGTTAAACAATCGTCTACATATCGTTTGAAGAATATTGGTTTGAATGTTAGTGATTTGATGATCTTTTCTTCAACATACTCCATAACCAGATTTGCTACTGTTGCAGCAATTGGAGATATCATGCAATTCCGAATATTTGTGGGTAGTAATTATTTTTATATTGAAAGTACTTTGAGGTTGAACGAAGTTCCATTCCTTTCAAAAACTCTTCCAAGGTAGTGTTGTGTGACTTTGGATTTCATGCCATTTTTCTCTTATGATAACTATCGCTAATTTTGTATGTATATTTGTATATAAAGAAACTATATCCGCAGAGATTATTAAAAATTTTTGGAACTGTTATATTGCGAACAAATTCCACAAATTCCCTCTATAGTTTTTCACATAGTAATCATTTTTTCCAATAACATTTGAAAGAATTTCTGAGAGGAATTTTGATAAATTGTCTGGGGGGAAGATTGAATATTGCTGACAATAGGCCGAAGGGGAATTCCAGTTTTGTGTAATTTATGCAAGCCTGTAGTGAAACGTGGGTTGAGCTGCTTTGGGCCGAAATAAAAGGCAAATTTTCCAGAACGATTTTAATGGTGCTGATTCCAATTCTCCATAAGTATTTAATTGTAGTTCTAGAAGTGTGATTTTTATAGAATAATTATAATTTCTCACAGAGTGATGGTTTCATTTCTTTACCTGAAGAGTGACCGAAGGCCAAGGCCATAATTTATCAATAATAAATTCAAGATGTTGTATAGTACTTCAGAGTTCACTTTCCCAAAACGACAATTTTTACAATAGAGAACGTTATTCATCAAAGTTTGGAACGCAAAAGACTCAAATACTTGGATTTCAGTAAATTAAAAAAAAATATAATAAAAACCCATAAGATGTGTGGTACAAAAAACACGCACCAAACACTTCGAATTCACATCCTTTTAAATGATCAATTTGTCTTTTGAGTGTATGCAACCATCATTACATTTCTTTGACATTCTGGTTGCATAATTAGTAATTTTATACGATTGACAGTCAAACAGCAAACTAGTTGGATAAGATGAGAAGATGAAGAAAATAAAGCACTTATTTATTCATGAGAGCATATATGGTTTCAGCACAAGCCGTATATCGTTGGAGGTTGGGGAGTTGTGTATATTGAGTTTTTTTGTTCCTGATCTTATTAGTTTTGATGAGAACCCATTATTTACTAATTTATTAACATTCGCTGGAAGTTTTTCTCTTTTTTTTATATGTGATTTTGTCCATTAGCAAATTTTCTAGTTTTTCTTTGTACTCAGATATTTGCATAATTACTGTTTTGTTAGTTTTATCAGCCCTGAGTATAAGTGATTTGAGAGTTTTCCTCAAAAAAGTTTTAGTTTTTTTCAAGTTTGTTAACACGTTGAAGACGGCATGAGATCATGCGGATGCCGCTCTTATTTTTGTACAGAGCGGGCGCGGCATTAATGTGATGCCGCTCAACATATTTTCGCTCATCGGGACTCGCGTTATAATGCTAAATAAATGGTAGGCGATCAAGGGCCGGCCTAGCGACCAACTTATATGAGCCGGACCAAGATTTATTATTTAGGATGTTTATTATAAGCATCAAAGTGGAAAAATCAGAAAAATTAACATTGTTTATTATAAGAACGTAAATAAACAAGAAATACATTACAAAGCATTATGAATACAATAGGCTAAAGCTTAACAAATATAATAGGATAACATATTTAAGCCTTAGTAGCATTATGATGGCTTTTCTCGTAACCGCCCGTTTTCGAAAAAAAATATGAATTCTTCACTCGAATTACTGCATCAACTGATCTTAAAATCGGCACCCTCCAGAAATCACGTGTTTGTGTTTTCATAGCCACAACAATAAATTGTTTCTAGCCAACAGATGACCATAATGCCTACATGTGACATTACATTGGTACCATGACGGCTCAATAATACAATTACTTCTATTTAGACGGCATGAGATCAATGTGATGCCGCAAATAAAATCTTTCAAAAAACCAATTTGAATTCGAAACTTATGATATATATAAATATAACAAGTCATATTTGAATAAAAGTGACCAAAAAATTAAAAAAAATATTGCCGGCTGAGTGACTTTTTTTTTCTGTGTACAGACGTCCTCAACGTGTTGAAGATATTTTTTTAGTTTTTTGTATTTCAAAATTGGTTTTGTAGTTGGTAATTATGTTATTTTGTGTCTGATTTCATTCTGATTTTCGCTCGTTTGATAGGTAATTCCAGCCTCTAAATTCGCAATTATCGATTCTGTAGGGATTTCCCTATTTTTTGACCAAGACTAAAGGTATATAAAATATCTCCAGGAATATTCCCTACTGACCCAAAGTTGATGAAATTCTATTTTTTTTTTTATAAATATCACCCTAGATTGAAATTTACAAAAAAACAAATTAACTTTCTTGACACAATAATACACGACAATTTTGGACACATTTTCACAAACTGGTTTATTAAACCAAATGCATCAAATCATTACACAAACTATTTGTCAAATTCACCTTAGTTAAAAAAAAATTAAATTCAAAATTTAACTGACAAAGATATAAAAAACGAATACATGTTATCTAAAAAATGAAAAAAAAAAAAATCACAAACAAAAAATACGAATGAGGCCATTTATTCAAAATTAAAACCAGAAATACCAAAAAACAAACGAACTCATACAGTATATAGAATACCGTGTAAATACTGTCAAAGTACCTATATAGGTCAAACAAAACAATATTTGCACAAGCGAATACAAGCCCAGAAGTACTCAAAAACTGACATGGTATGTAGGGGTTTTAAGGGTTAGAAAATATGACTTTTGGTAAAAATGATTAAAAAACTTTTTGAAAACAAGCTTTTTTTCGAATGTGCTAAAATGGAAAACAATATTTCTTAAGATGTGTGGGATAGGTTATTCTGTAAAAGATTTAAAACCTTGTCACGCTAATGTTTTCAGTTTGAATATCAAAAAATAGGTATTCCTGTGCGACAAAATTATGAATCTCTTACTCGCAGAATAACATATATCACACATCTAAAAAAAATAATTCCTTCCCAGTGCATTCGAATAAAAGCTTGCCTATATTTTTTTTATTATTTTTATTCACAGAAACAAGGAAAACTTTATAGCCTTTGGTAGTATTCAGTATGTATTAGAATACATCCTATGGAGATGCAGCTGGGGGTTGGGTACAAGTTCGAAGGAACAAAAATGTGTGCATAGTGTAAGACAAAATTACACCCGAACACAATGTTAGAATAAAATAATTAATAAAAAAAACCTTTTTGAAGACAAACTTTTATTTAAATGCACTAAAAAATTTAAAATAATTGCTTTGGATGTGCGACGTAGGTTGTTTCGTGAGTTATAGATTCAAAAGTTTCTCGTGCAAAGTTTCCAGTTCGAATACAAAAGCGACAAGCTATTGAATCTATAACTCACGGAATAAGCTACGTCGCACATCCATAGAAATTATTATTTACACTTTAGCTCATTTGAATAAAAGCTTGTCTCTTAAAAAGGTTTTTTTATTAATTATTTAATGTGCTTTTTAGTAAGTACGCCTTAATCTATGCATTTTTGTTGATGCATCGTCATTATGAGGCCTTTTTCCTGTAATTTCTGAGCTATCTAGTTCTTCAATCAGGAGACCATCTATATAAAGATTAACTCGACCACCACCCTGGAGCTGCCATCTTCAATTTAGGAATTCTGACAATAAATCAATGATCTTCGACTAAATTCATAATTTCCGACCCCAAAAACCCCGATATACCAATTTTGAATAGAAACAATCCACTATCACAAAACTTGTCCACTATCTTGGAGCTGCCATCTTGAATTTATGAATTTTGACAATAAATTCATAATCTCTGACCCCAAAAACCTCCACATACTAGTTTTGTATATAATCGGACCATAATCACAGAGATCGTCCGCCATTTCAATTTTATAAATTTTGAGTTGAATCGGACTATAAACACATCTCGTCCGCTACCATTTTGTTTTTTCTCTAACAAAAATTCAATAATGCATTTTTATGGGAAACTATGAACATTTGCCATTTTACGTTAATTATTGGGCAACTAGAAGTGGGCAAATTGAACTTGCAAGATTTGATTACAGACAAACAGAAACCGGGACAGGTGAAACTAAATAAAAGCTTGTGCTTCTACAAGCTCTCAGCCATTTTGTGCGACGACTGCGATATTTTGTCATGTGTGCTAATATACCTTTGCCACATTGCCACAGATCTTAGAGACTCATTATGAATGCTAATCCGATACCGTTATCATGGCTCATTGTTCAAGGTGCGAACTCTCATAGAAATAGGGCTGAGGATTCCAGATACGGATTTGAAAATACTTAAATTATCTCCTTTATTCCATTTTAATGTGCCAATTGAAATTTGTCCACGTAATTTCATAGTTAATACTAATTTGATTGATTTCTAACCTTTTTATATTAGGTTTGGATTATGTTATAATCTAATTTTCTTAAAATAATCAGTACAAGCCGTCAATTAAACATATCATCTTGTCTGATAATTTCAGTGTATTGAGTACGTCCCTGCTAGTGGTCAGTCGATCGCTTAGCCTTATCAGCAATGAATAATAATTAATCTCTAAGAAGTATTGCATTATTGTATATATATATATATATATATATATATATATATATATATATAACTGTGGTGCTCTTGCACATCGGTTCACTGCAATATTTATAAAATAACTTTTTATTTTCCATTCCAATATAGATATTTCAATGCAACTACACCTGATAACCCACATGATACTTCCACACTCTGTAACCGAATGACAGAATAACTTGTACCTTGTATTTATTTGCCCGAAGTCGTGAAGAATGATGTCACGACCGTTCCGGGCTTCTAAGTTTGTTTGATATGATTCGCTGGCTTAATTTTGAATTTTGATCAAGAAAATGTTAAATAGTAACTATTTGTGATGTTATTTCATTTTTCAACATAGCAATGTGGGGTCTCTAGGTGAACAGACGATCGATTACCAATCCTAAGAATTTAACAGTTTCAAACCATTCAATGATCTGACCAGAAACATTCAGGAGTTTTTCTGGTAAATGGCGCTTCTGACACAAGGCACTTGCTTGTTTTGTTCGGATTAACTCTGATCTTCAAATCGAAAAACCATTGCCTGAGTTTGTTTGAAGCATTTTGCATATGGGCCTTTTGCTCCGAGTTTATCGAAAAGTAAGTAAGTAAGTAAGCATTTATTTCATAGGACTTGTACAAGTATAGAAATCGTCAATGGGATAGTTATATAATATTAAAATTAAATTACATCTATCTTAAGCCTAAAATGTGTGAGTTAAACATTGTGTGTGATTAAGGCTAGAGATATGTAAATATAATATAAAAACGAAGACTTGTAAGTATAATTTAAAAACGAAGACTTATAAGTATAGCATAAAAACGAAGATATGTAAATATAATATAAAAGCAAAGACAAGGACATTAAAATAATTAAATAAAATACATAGAATATGAGACGAAAACACTAAGTAAAAATTGATCATTAAAATATTCCTCTAAGGTTTTTTTAAATGATATAATAAACATAATAAGGACAACTTCTCTTGAAGATTGGATTCTTGTGAACTTTCAGTGAGTCAGGTAGATGGTTATATATTTTGAGGGATATTATAATAGGTCCTTTTCTTATCAGTGATGTTGAGAGAATGTAGAGTTTATTTGAGTTTCTAGTCGTGTAGTGATTGACATCACCACAAGATTTGAAATTTTTCATATTATTGTGAATGAAGCAAACAGCAGTTAGAATATAGATGTTGTATAATGTTGGAATTCCATGAGTACTGAAAATATGTCGACACGAGTCTGTAGGTCTCAGACCAAATATGCTTCTTATGATGCGTTTTTGGCTCCTGAATACCTTCTCAGTACCAGAGCTGTTGCCCCAGCAGAGCAGACCATACATGAGTTGGGAGTGAACACATCCATAGTAATATGACATTATGGCTTCAAAGTTCGCCACTTTCTTTAATTGTTGAAGTTTTTTGAAGATAAAGATTTGATGAGTTGCTGAGTGTGGGTCTCCCAGGAAAGGTTTTCATCCACATATAAACCCAGAAATTTTATGGAATGGCTTTGCTTGAGTGATTTATTCTTATCTTCACCCGGTCTCACTAGAAGGCTGAAATCGGGTTTCGATGTTATAGGTGAGAATAAGACAAAGTTTGTTTTTGCTACATTCAGGATTATTCCATTGATGTCACACCAATATTTCATTTTGTTGACACAGTTTGATGATTTTGAAGCGAGATTTTCATTATTGTTACTATTGATAACCACATAAGTATCATCAGCTTACAGTGTCATGAGTCCATCTTGTATATTATGAACGATGTCGTTTATCATAATGACAAAGAAAGTTGGGCCCAGAGTGCTGCCTTGTGGAACACCACAAGAAACATTCGACGGTTCTGACATTGAAGAAATCCCGTTTTTTTTATACAAACCTGTTGATTTATTTGCGAGAGGTATGATCGAACTCAATCTAAGGCTGGCCCTCTTATTCCATATGATTTCATTTTATTCAATAGTAGCGGGTGGTTGACAACGTCGAATGCCTTTTGGAAATCAAAGAAAATACATGAGGTTTTCAATTTTTTGTCAAAACAGTCTAGGAGTTGTTCGTGCAAGGACATTGAAGCTTCCTGTGTGGAAAGATTTTTTGTAAAGCCGAATTGTCTATTTGTTAATAGCTTGTATTTATTCAGAAAGTTTATAATTCTCACTTGGAAGGCTTTCTCAAATATTTTGGAGAATACTGATAAAAGGGCAATTGGCCTATAATTAGCCATGTCACATTGATTACCTTTTTTGTGCACTGGAATAACTAGGGCAGACTTGAGCTGGTGTGGAAATATGCCTAGCTTGAAAGAAATGTTGACAAGTGATGTCAATACCTCAACCAGTTCATTTGATACATATTTTATTATTCGACATGGCACCTCATCTATGCCACTGGAATTTTTTGTACACATGGTAGATATTAATTCAGATATCTCTTGGCAGTTTACCGGGGTAAGAAAGAGTGAGTTGAAATTATTATTTTTTAATTTCAGTTTATAACTATCATTAACTGTGGAGGAACGTGTTAAATTTTCTACCCATTTAATAAAAAAGTGATTGAATTTCAGAAGTGTCTGTTAATGTTTTGTTGTTTTCAGTGGTTATGCAGTGAGATGATTTCGAGTCATTCATATTTATTGTTGATTTTATAACTTTCCAAGTAGCGCTTGATTTATTCGTGGCATTGATGATATTATGTGAATGAAAATCTTTCTTAGCAAGAATTATTTTTTCCTCATGAGTTTTTTTCAATGTTTTATATTTGTCCTTAATATCCTTATTGTTAGGATATATACTCATCAGATGGTGTATTTCCCTTAGAAAGGCACCTTCTTCTATGAGAGTTGTTGTTATCCATGGATTGGGTTTGTTCTTTCCAGAGCTGAGAGTTTTGACAGGAAAGGCATCATTAAAGAGTGCATACATTTTTTTGAAGAATATATCAAAAGCTATTTCAGATTCATGGTTGTAATACACAGCCTGCCACTATTCCTGGGATAACAAATTTTTAAAGTTCTCGTTGTTTTCTGATGAAAAGCATCTTTTTCTGCTTATTGGATTCATTTTATTTTCTGTTTGATATTTCAGACAGGTCATTAACTGAGCACTGTGGTCAGATAGCGATGTTTTTAAAGTTTTTGTACTCAATTGTTCACTCTTGATGTCAGTAAATATATGATCAATTAAAGTTTTAGATGTACCTTGTACGCGAGAACATTCATGGAGTTGTTTTTCCAACCCAAAGCAAGATAAAATTGAAACGATCTCAGAAGTTTTTTTGTTGTTGTTCAGAAAGTCATAATTAAAATCACCACATACTATTGTTTTTCCTTTGTAGTTATTTATTAAATTTAGAAGGTTTTCTAGATCTAGAGAGAAGTAGAAAGAAGAGCAGGGCCGTGTTGTTAGCATATAATGCTACTTTCGTGAAGGAAAATCGGGAATATATCGTGTAATGTACAGCATAGGAGATGAAACTGCCCCTTAGGGTACGCCTGCCATGATATTGGTGATATCGGAAGGGTTTTTTTAATACAAATCTGAGAAGTTTCATCTTACAGAAAAGGCAAGGCAGGAATCCATTTTGTAAAGAAGCCCAAAATGCCAAACCTTCCCAAAGGCTTTGGCAATGTTGGAATGGACCTTTACATTTACGAAAAAAAAATTCCAAAACTTATATAGGTCGATTATATTTCATATGAAACGTCCAATTGACTTAGAATGCCATCATATATTTTTTATTTCGAAAAGATATTGCGGTTCAAAGTGTACCCGTGACGTCACGTTCATCGAAAACTACCCCCTCCATAATCAAGGTTCAGAAACACGCATTACTGTTCCTGTCAAAAATATAGCTCACTGCTTGATATACACACACCATTAATATATAATTGAACACTGTTTATTGATAGACTCATCAACAAAAAAACCCATTTCAACAACGGTTTTCTTCATTTAAAACATTCAAAGTTTCTGAACGGGCCTTCCTTTTGATGAAGAGCGACCATTGGCAACACCGCAAATATTAAAGACAGTTCCCATTAAAATCATATTGACATTTGAGGTTAATGTTTATTGTTTATTTTTATCAACTTATTAATTTCTCAATATCATAAACGATTTGGTGTGTTTATAATGAAACAAGGCTTCGTAAAAGCAGGTTCGGAAAATTTGCCAAGGGTGGATTATGAAATGCTTTGTTTATGCAACGTTCCTAAGAACTAAGTGAACTAATAACTAAGGATTCAACACTAGCAAATCAATGAGCGCGTTTATGGAACCCCTAGTACAAGAACTAAGAACCATGACTAGAAAGTTGCCCAACTTTTAACTAAGAACTTTGGTTCTTAGTTGAAACGTTCGTGATTGTTTAGATATAATCAATCATAAATGCATTATACTGTGAATATATATGTAGGCTTTATCTGTTTTTATTATAATATAAATAAATTCATATTCGGTACCTGTTAGTGTTTCCTTCATGTGATGAGTCAAATATTTATTAAGTTTGAACTACTGAAAATATAATTAATAATTTAGAATGAATAGACTTGAAGTATGTTCATACAAATTTCGTAAATTTTTTGAAAAATTATTGACTTATTTCACACCAATTCTTTGTTGAGGGATACTAATCTATTTTTTACAAATACAGGCTTACATTTTATATGGTAAAAATTTTCCCTATGGTTACAAAGCTATAGAAAAAAAAATATTTCTGAAGATATTGGCATTCATGAAGAGAATGTGACAACAAACCTTAGAAAACTTTGACATAATACTGCACATTCTAGTTATTCAAAGTATTTTTGAATTTCAATCAATCAAAATAGAAGAAATTATTCTTATCGACAAAGTTGTTAAAGAATTCGTCCACCGTATGCTCCTGAAATAAATTGTATTGTGCCATTTGGAGTAGCAGATATTAAAAATTTTACAGTATTGCATTTTTTCTATTCTGACCAAGTCATGGACAGACGAACAGGATCAGAGGGTTTTCCAATTTCCAGACAATAATTGAATTAACTTTCTTATAGCGAGCTCTGAAAGGGATCGGCAAATTTCTTTCAATTTCAGATATTTCAGGCCAATATATAAGCTCTTATAAATAAACAATTTGCCATCATAGGCACAGATTTTGTGAAAATCTTGTGAACACTTGATTTACTCATATCAGTCATCAGCCAATCAAGAGTATACATCCCCAACCCGTATCTTTTTTAAACTTATCAGAACATCCATATATTTAATTTACTCAATTTTGGTAATGTATTTCACAATGTGGTAAACATTTTCAGGGAGCCCCAAATAATATTACTCTTCTTTTCTATAAGTGCAATAGATAGGCGCTGGCGCTGCTGTCCTTCGATATTTTCACAATCAGGATCGGATGAAGACTGACTAGGAATATACTCAGAATTTTTTTTGGTGGTGTTATTTTGGTGAATGGGATAATGTACTAGCTTGGCTACTGCTAGGAGAAGAACTATTCGAAACTCTTGAGTAAATATTTCCCATGGATGTAATGTCACTCAACACAGTTTTACTAGCTGAAGGAGTGATGTTTTCATTTGGTTTGGGTTTCTTCCTCGTTGGTAGGTCATATACTTATGATGAAACATTGTCAGACCAATGTCATTTCAGGTTCATATGTGGACAGACATCTTGCTTCAACATAAATTTGGATCCCCTTGTTCTAGCATATTCCTAATTCGTAGTATCTTCTTTCAGCTGGAACCAAAGAACAATATGTTTATAGGACTGGATATAAAATACAGTACTGATCGATGATTTTGCAAACTTGCATTGAGTGAAATTAAAGATCGTTCCTTGACGTACTCACCTAGAAATGTTCTGCACAAAAGCATATATTTCCGCTTTATACAAAAGTTTGATTCACTTTCACTGGTGTTCAGACAACCGTGCACATAGCACTTTTTAGACATTTTCATAGTTATTAAAATTAGAAAATAATTTCCGAAATTTTTCAATACCAAACATTCATGACGAGCTTGTTCATTTGCAGCAGTTCTCTGCATATCTCGTGTCTCGTATCAGTCGTATCAGATATATGCAAGAAAAGAGCTGAAGAGAAAAACGATTGATAATATTCTATTCCGTGAAGCAAACGAACGAACCTATCAAAGTATCAAATAACAAATGTCATTACGTCACAATTCCATGATTGCAACTCATACAACGATGCCAAATCAACTTTTAGTGAACGTGACGTCACGAAACCACTTTTTTCCGGATTATGGAAAAACTACTCATCAGAAAAATAAAATAAAAAATCCCAAGTGATATTAGCACATATACTTTCTAATTACAGTGTTTTCACATAGTGCATAAAAAGGTCCATTCTCTCGGTTGTTCAAGATAGAAATAGTCGCAAAGCCTGAAACCGAACTGCTCTTCCGGGTAGATTTTCAGATTTATATTTCTAACCTAACCTAACCGTTGTACAAATCAAATTTTGAACCTGCTATATACAACCGCTCTAATTGAACATTTTTCCCTAACCGACATCCAAAGAAAATCTCTTAGGGGGATCTGTTCCCTCTCTTCTGTCCTTTATTCATCATCTTGTCGGACGACTCTATAAGAATACAGCCCCTTGATTCGTTTCACTAGAAACTGAAAGAAAACAAAGATAATGACCGAGTTTCAACTGGAAGAAAGCTGGAAAAAGAACAATTCCCTCTCTCCCTACCGCCCCAGATAAAATATGCTGTTACTGCTCAACGTAAAAGAAGCAGTAAATTCGAGCTGTTGATGAGTGGACGCTAAATCTGCATTTAGTTTGGATATCTGTAAAAAAAATTCAAAACATAATGTCAGACAAAGATATTGACATGTTCTCGCAATCCAAATTTAGGAGCTGATCTGAGAACCTTCCTGGCCCAAGTCAAAATACAAAATTAGTCAAACCCGAAATTAAGGTTACACAGAATGAACAGAGAGAAGTGCGCTAATTCCATTGGAAACCACTGCAAATACTGCAACTCAAATGAATTTTCAGGGGGGCTCTTGAAAAGCTCAGGCGGTAGAATCATATGCAGCAGCGGGTGCAAAACTATTTGCAATCAATCGAAATAAACCCCTCAAACCCATTCGAAATACCAAATAAAAGACCTATTTACAAAATTTGCCGAGACTGCCCAAAAGTTTTCTGTTGGTTTCAAAAAAAATCTCGCGCTCTTGGAGAGGGCATATTCCGCTACTGAGTGGCGCGATTTTTCACTAATTGGGTAAACCCGTAGCTCGTTATCTTCAGGAAACAGGCTCCGGACTTTCATGATGAAAAAATATCATAAGGAAGAGAAACTGGGCCCACAGATCATATTCAAAGAAATATGTTTCCTGGAGACAGAGCCCGGGCAAATCAACTCAACAAGGGAGTTACAGAGTCTGTCACAGATTTTAGAAATGAAAGATTCGGACAAAGCTTAGAAAGTTTAGAAAACAGTGGTCAAATTTGGAAACTATTTAGAAATTTAAAAAAAATACTGACCCCCTTCCAATCCATGGTTTGCTAGTAATATACTATGACTCTGAGTCTAAAGCCCAAGCCCGATGGAAAGTCAAGTTCATGCATAGTGAAAAGAACCTGATCTTGATGTCGTTCGTCCAGCTTTGTTGGATGAACTGAATGCCCTTATCATGGGTTTACATCCTCTAGAAAATTACCTAGTTGTGACTTGTATTTCTAATTTCATGATTGAGAAATTTCTGAAAGTTGCAATATTTATTGAATATTATAAACCATTCGACATTATCTCGATGGAAACACGCCATTTGTGATGATGTCTTATCTGCTTTGTGGGATGTCTTCAGCCAAACTGGCTCAAAAAGTTTTTCTGTAAAGTCTCGAGGAAGAAGTGGAGGACAATGTTCTGCCAAATGAAAAATTCTGTTTCCGATGCACTCTACAGAATTACAGACTAGTTGAAAATAATCACGCGCTGAATAATGGCAAATGTGTCCTCTTTATTGTAACTAGATATTAGCAAGGCTTGACGGCAGTTTGATATGTTATCAAAATGTAAACCAACCGTGAATAGGCATGTGCCCACTTGTAATGTGATAGAAAAGTTAGAGCATTTTAGGTATTAAAAACGTGAAAAAAGACCCAAATAAATTATTTATCCTAAGTTACATGAATGTTTATAACACAAATACTTAACCTATAACATGAAAAAAAAACAAAAGCAACGAAAGGCCAGTGTAGTAAATATTTTTAGTACAAAAATCATCACTTTGGCTATGGAAGCTTAAAGGTACTACAATATATGTGAATTGATCTACTTTCTGAAAAATATCCTTTTAAAGTTGGTCCTGAGACATCTCATCAAAATGTTGTGTCCTATTTTGCCTGTTCCTATTTTTTCTCCACATCTTGTCGTTCCAGGCATTGCACTATCATTTACTGTTCCCCACGTTTCTCTTTGCCCTTTGTTTATTTCATTCTAGATATTTAGGATATTACAAGAACCCTTTTTCTTATTCCTGCTATTTTTGCTTAGATTTTTTATATTGTTCTTGTTTTCGTTTTATCCCTTGTACTTTCAGTTCTTATACCCTTTCGAATTATCATTCTCTCATGTACGCCCAGATATCTGTCATTTCTGTACCACATCTAGGATGTTTATCTAGAAATGGAAGTGATGGTTGGTTGGTTGGTTGGTTTAAGGCTGACGAGCCAGAGACAGGGTTGGCACTTAGCTTCCCTTGACACTGCGACCAGCTGGGGTCTATTGTATCACTCTGTCGTCAGTGGTTCCTCATTCAAACAGGTTTGTGCCCCTAACTAGGTCTAGAAGCCCGTTGATAAGGTTCTTCGGACTCATGCCCGTTTCCGGGCCGATCTCTCCAAAGATTCTGTGTCGCCCACCACTTAGGGCGTCACAGTCGAATGAAATACAAGAGTTAGACCGAGGCCTCCTCTTGTCTCTTGATGACAAGCCATTCTTCAGTATCTATCCCCATGTCCTGGGTTTTGATGAGCTGAAGAATCTTTTCGGTTTCCATTTTACCAAATGGCTTTGGAATCCACTCTGTTTCCAGGAGTTTCTCAGTAGGTGTTCGACCATCTGCTGATCCCTCCTCAGGTTGGGTTTACGGTTTCTGGTGCCGAGTGTGATTCAACTGGAATCTCCTCGACTTCCATACCCGCTATCGGTGTTGGGTCTTCTTCAACTGAAAGTTCCCCAAGGTTGTTTGTGTAGGGGAAAGGGTCGTCCACACCTGCGGTGCCCCCTGCGCAGGTGTAAGGCAGATTACTCTGGGAGGTCGCCATGTATCCCAGAGGCTCCGTTTTTTATACCTGACTGGCTCAGGTATCATCCATCCCTCGGCACGGGTCGCTTGACGCCTTGGATTAAGCCATGTTGTGGTGGCATTTGGTTTGAGATTGACTTAGAGATCCGCAGGTTTTGACCATTTCTGGTCATTCCCACTGGATTTTCCTTGTCAACCCCGTTATCCAGCAATACCACTTGGAGGTAGCCACCTAAGTTTCCGCAACCCATCTTCATCTCTCGTAGGAGGTGAACATGTGTTGACGCAAACTACTGGAAGTGATAGTCTGGGATCAATTTTGACCTATTACGAGTTTCAATATTTTCAGCAGAAGCTTTCCAAAAGACTCATTCCACTGGTAGTAGGGATATAGGCCTATTTAACTGAACATCTTTTGATCCAAAAAATTAGAAAAATATTCTGATTGATTATTTTTTTTCAGACCACGGCTCGCGCCAACGAACTTCCCATTGATTCTCTGAGTTGGGAATTCACAGTTCTGAACGTGGAAGAAAATCAAATTCAATTGGCACCCGAAAATGGAGTTTACGTCAAGAGTACGTTTTTGGAAGGCGCAGGATGGGACAAGAAAAATGGCATGCTTATCGAACCTCAACCTATGCAGCTTGTCTGTCCAATGCCTTTGATACATTTCAAACCCGTTGAACAATTGAAGAAGAAAACAAAAGGTGAATTAGAGACTCCAGAGGCGAATGAATGACCTGAAACTGGAAAAATATTTATATTTAAAAAACATGTTTCTATTCGAAATACAGTAGTTACATATTAGGTACGATCATTCAGAACTTTTCCAGTTATTAATGGCAAAATATAATGCATCAGTTTTAGTTCTGAATCAGTAAAAGTACTAATAAGTAAAGAGTGTGCTGCCTGGAATTCTATGCATCATTGCTACGTCAAATTATCCCTAGGCTAATAGAAAAGTGGGAAAACATTCGTGAGAAATTTATTCTCAAACTATTTTAATGTATTATACTGGACGCCTAAAAGTTACCTATTGAATTGTGTCCCATTGCCCAGTCTGTAGAGAAATAAAGTTGATTAAATACATTACAGGTATCTGAAGGTATTAGGTGATGGACGGAGGGTTAGTACATGATCAATACTGTTACGAAACTGGGGTCCAAAGAAAATTCCAATAAATTCGTCCGTTTATTGCACTTTGAAATACAATACTCTAACAATACAATACTTATTCACAATTACAATGCATAACAATATTCGCAGGACTAACTTCTGACTTCTATCGCATATGACCCGTTATATATGGGACGGCCGAAATTTCCAGAACAGTGTTGATCGAGAATGTTCCATAACGTCATCGCTAACGGTCGGATTTCTTCTCGAGTCTTCGAATGGCAGTTATCGAACATTTGGAGCATGACATCATCGGTAACGGCCATTTCTCGAATTTTACAATGGCGGTTATCGAACATGTGGAGCATGATGTCATCGGCAACCAGCACAGGGGCGTACCCAGGGTATTTTCGTGATTTCCGTAACGATACATAAAAAAATACACCCAGTTCTGCCCTATTTTTTATAAACAATGATCAAAGTCAGAAAATTCAGTTTTCAAACGAGGAATTTTCCGATTACGTTTTAGATAAAAGTTGTCGGTATTGAAAAGACCTTTGATTTTATTTCTTGTGCGTTGAAATCGATAGATAAATTCTCGAGATAATGGCAAAAAACACTATTTTTTGCACTATTTCAGAAATTGGTCCTATTGGTCGTAGATTTTTTTTTCAAATACAGTGCACTCCGCTATTTGTGACAGAGTTTTCTAACCTTTTTCACTCAAGAAATCTCAAATTTCCCTATGTCTCATTACAATTCATATTTTGACGAGTCGTAATAGTGCTGGCGTTTAATGAGGTTACCCAAAAATCCATAATTTTGTAAAATTTTTGCCAAACGGGTGCCACAATTAGAATACCAAAATTGTAAATATGACACGTTTGAGTTTTAAATGTGACATTCCTTTAAACTATCTTGAAGAGTCCCTACCAGATCATCGTTTCATTTGTGACACTTTCTGTGGCCCAAATGTGACTTTTCAATTTAAAATGCTTATTGGAAAAATGTTTTCCATTTTCAATGTTTTTCGAAAATTAAATGATTAAACTCTCAATTGAAATAATAACATAACATTAATAAACATTCAGTCCACGAACTGAATTGGGAACATAAATTGGTTTCATCTCCCTTTCTTTGGCTCTGGAAATAGCATATGAACATTAGTAGGTGATACTGAATCGATGTTGTCACTTTGAGGCCAGGTAAAGAACTTAGTCTTCTTCCGAACCACAAGCAAATCCTCTGGAGTGTTGATTTCTAAGATTTGGCCTACATATCTTGTGACGTGTTTCTGGATGATAATTTTGTAGACCACCAAAACTCAGCCTCCTACTTTCAGCTCCTTATAATAGGGGAGCCCAATAGGGAATTTTGGGATTTACTCAAGCGCAGCAGATTGACATAAGGGGGGATACCTTGCTTGCACCCTGTTGAGTACCTGTACTATATATAAGCCTTCTGTGTAAGGCCGCGCATTTAGGGCAGCCGATCAGAATAGTAAAAAAACATCATTAGAAATACTCGAGCGTGTCAGATTAAGGTAAGGTGGGTTACTTGCTGAAAAGTGTGCATTTCAATAATCTAATGATTTGCCAAAAAAAAGTCACCTTGACATTCTCGAGCGCAGTCGATTTTAATTTTATTTTGATGGAAATAATTCAAGAATAACGGGAAAAATATATTCTGCCGATTTCCACAAGCCGAAGTAACAAAAGTCGTAAATAAAGTTTAGTGCGTGCAGCTGCAGTGAAGCATATATTCCCCACTCCGTGCCTCTCTTCTCTCTTGCCCTTGGCATTATATGTAAAATACTCTGGCTTGTTTGTGTTTTATAATAAGTTTTGTGAATTAAATATCTGTTATAACTATGAATGATATTACTATGAAGTGTGTATTTTGAGTGTATTATTATAAAGTGTATATTTTACACCTTCGATCAAAGATTATGAGCACGCTCTTCGAGGTAGTCCGGATGACAAGGATATCTACAACTCCGGTCCTCAACAAATGAGAACAGCAGATTTTGCGAAAGATTAAAAAAACATCAAGTCAAAAGAAGCTCTTGTCAAGTTTTTTATCGGTCATTGGGCTGATCAGGAAGAAGCGGGTACAAAAATAGTATTTCTTGCATATCAGCTGAAAGAAGATTCCACTGTTACAATCAGAATCAATCGATCAATCAATCAAAATATACTTTATTGTCATAAGAATTAGATCTTGTGGACAAAGTGTGTACAATATATATAAATAAAATATGATAAAAGCATTAAAAAATTTGTCATTACAGTAAATAATTTAAAATAAAATTCAATCACAAGTTGGTAGTAAGAGTACAATCACACAACTCGGCAAAACATAGTTAAGGGGGAGGTTAAAAAATAGTTAGATAGTATAGGTCAAAGTACAAATGCCTACATATATATAGGCAAATACATACATACATGTATCAGTCTTGAGTATCGCTCCAATTTTTATTAATAAATTCATTGACGTCATAAAAGGCCTTCTCTGTAAGGAATTGTTTTAGAGATTTTCTGAATAAATGACCCGAATTAATGGTCTTGATAGATACATATATTGTTGTTATCATGTTGGATAATATGGAATATCTTCAAGCATTGGTGAAAATTTTGATGGATTTCGGAGTAAGTTATGCACGCCGATATATCGACGTTTCCGCTCTCTTTGTTAAGCTAGGCCCAATAGTTTCACAAGCACTACCAGCTATTCATGCATTAACAGGATGTGATTTCAACCCGTTTTTTTTTAATCGTCAGATTAAGAAACTCCTTCCAAATAATCGTCAGATTATGGGTCAGCATGTTTGGACATCAGGCGGAACCATCTGCGTGATAATCTGACGCGCTCGATTATTTCAAAATGGCGATTTTTTTTGCATTTTCAAGAAGTTGCCGCGAGCATGCGTCACATTCGAATTGTCAGTCTTTTGAATGGGAGTTTCTTTCGGGTTCACTTAACACTTAACTTAGTTAGATCATTATGTATGACTAGCACTGTACACCCATTTATTTATTTTATTATATTGTAATTCCTCTGACTACTGAATGTAGTTTATATATCGTATAAATGTAATTTTTAATTGTTGAGTATTGTTAAAATTTTAACGTGTAGTATGACAATCAACTAATAACATTTTACCATGTTTTGGAAGTGTTATTAGTTGTGTTTGTATATGTGATGTATATATTTGTATTTATGAGTAAGTAATTTTAAATTGTTGAGTATTGTTAAAATTTTAACGTGTAGTATGACAATCAACTAATAACATTTTACCATGTTTTGGAAGTGTTATTAGTTGTGTTTGTATATATTTGTATTTATGAGTAAGTATTTTTATTATTAATAATTGTTTAATTGTTTATGTCCCTTTCACAAAGCTTTGTCAACAAGAAACTATCTTAGACAATAAAGTATTTTGATAAAAAAAAAAAAACATCCTCTTATTACCTTCGGGGGTTGTACGTGACTCTGAATGATAACCCAGAGATAAAATAATAAGAAAATGATGTATCGTGCTCTCCCTTGGTAAAACTCTAGAATCACTGAAACACGGTTTAGCTGGCTCGGGTGGGTTCTCTGTATAACTGGGTTTGGAAAAACTGTAGGTTGTTTCCTCCATCAACAAAACACAATCGTCCACATACTCAGATTTAATTAACAAAAATATATAGTTTCTAACAGTATGCCAACACTTTATCTCTAGGCGTTTAATACCATTCAATATAAATAAAAATAACCTGATTATACGTACCCAAGTGAGATCTCATTTGCGTGTGATACAATCAATAAATTATTCTACAAATTATGAAAACTTATGGAATATCATGTTCTTTTGGAACCTGTCATTACTTTTCGAAGTGATCAAACCAATTGGAAAGAGGCTCGTAAAATAAAACTTAATGAGGGAGATAGATTTAGCTGCCTTTGTCGCTTGCCAAGCGAGCTGTTTGCCTGAGGGTTGCTGGCTGTCCAAGGGTTGACCTGATGTGTGCCTGAGGGATGGTGACTGTCCAAGGGTGAACCTTGTCGCAGGGCGGCATCCACAAACGTCCCGAAATCCTTATTCCTGGGTCTGAGGGAAGTTGAACCTGGACTACCTCTTAATTACTGTGATCTACGACAACTAGGACTTAGGCAGGAGCTGACAGGGAACCCCTGAGCGTCGAGGCAAGGGGGCAAGCCCTTCGAAGAAGAACAAAATAAGTTTCGCCTCTATACAATCCTATAGCAACATTCGAGAATAACAAAAGGAAAGACTTACGTGATTGGAGGGTGGCTTGGGAAGAAACTGGCCCTTTGGCTGGTACAGGGGACTAATTTCGTTCTCCAGTACAATATATCCGACGTCGTAGGCATACTTAGCGGCTTTCACCAAAAATCCTTAAAGAAAATACCACAGATTTTCCTGGCACCAAATCACAAAACTAAGTCTGCTTGAATAAACTACCGAGTTTGATCCCCAAAAATTCTTAGGAAGGAAACGTGTTCTACTCAGTAATATACCGGAAAGAAGAAGAAATCACAATTCCTCGTTCTGCAAAGCTATGAATAATTCGCGGCTGCCCAAAAGGTACTTTCCCAGCATCGTATCATTTTCAAGGGAGTGGGAATGAACTCGTAAGGATGACAAAAATAACTTCCACATACACAAAAAAATTCAGGACCAACCCCAAATTACGAGGAAGACCAAGCAGTACATTTTTAGAGTTGAATAGCCTAAAGGAAGACATTGAAACTCTCCACTCGTTCAAATAAATCAGCAATACCCTGAGGCACGGCTCTGACAACCGATTTGGTTTGGTTCCATCCATAAAATCAGATCTATACAACCCCTGGCTAGATAATTTCGGGTCACTAATCGTTTACCGATATATCACTATCAATATATGTGAATTTTTATTAGCATGGAAGGTTTTGGATCTCACCTGCTTGCTCAATCTCCAAGATTTTGCGATTCTACCTGGAGTTTTAACTGAATCTGAATCTAAGCCAAATTTGTATACCTCTAACACTCTGAATATCTGACACACTCGAATATTTTTTTTTCTTCCCTTTTTCTACCCTTCCATACGGCCACCCTCACCATGCAAATTAGCAGATTAACATACCTCCGTTATCAGAGTGGGGTATATGCACTATTAATATCTCACGCGCTCCTATATGATTATTTTTTTTACATTTTTGAAAACCTGTAGACGCTCTTCCCACCGGTGAAACATTGTATAAAGATTTTTTCTTTCCGCCATCTAATCTTTAAAGGCACTAAAGAGGTTAAAGCCAAAACAAACGAGTGGTACTGATAAACTTCCGAGCTATTTGATTAGGGACTGTATTATCTAAGCCACTCCAAGTTATTTTCAACCTTTCACTAAAATCAAAATGTTTTCCTGATGCATGGAAATTATCTATCATTTGCCCAATCTTCAAATCAGGACCTATAAACAATATAACCAACTATAGTCCGATATCACTAATACCCAACTTAGCGAATGCCTTCGAAATAGGTATATACAATCAAATATTTCCCCCAGTTAAAAACATCATACGAATCATAATGGTAAAAGATCAACAGTCACAAATTTAATGTGTTTCACGCAAACAATAAGCAATGCTATATATCTCTACAGGTACATTTTCTTGCATCAAGGTGCATCCTATAGCGAAAGATGACGAATCTGTTTGAATGGTTGCTGGTTTTTTCACATCAATATATCTCAAAATGGTTTCCTTCTGGATCAGTTCTTCGATATTACTGAATGTTTTATGCTTTGTAATTTAGGTAGCCTGAGCTGGGATTGACCTTGAAGGTATTGCTTCAGTAGCTTTTTCAACTAACGGAGTAATACGTGAAATATCTTTATTCACTGTCTTGTACATAATGATCGCTTGGTAACTGTTATTTTAAAATACAAAGTGTTCAACAAAATATAACATATAACATCCCCTATACTTTGAATAAAAATCTAAGACATTTCATAATCTATAAATTTCTTAGGTAGTCTTGTTTCTCTTCTAGGCCTCGTAAATTTTTCTCTCTCCTCGACTATATTATTTTCTGGTGTTTCTACTTTATTTTTCATTGGTTTGATATCTGTTATATTTCTTCTCAGTTCACCGCTTTCATTGTCTATTGTGAAAGATCTTGGATTTATTTTTTGTTTTATAATTCCCGGACACCAGAATTTGTCGTCTTTCTTTCTTCTGTATAACACTTCATCCCCGATGTTTGGACTTGGTAGTGATCTGGTCGTCCTGTCATAGTAATTTTTTGTTTTCTGCCTTTGTTTTTCAATTGATTTGGAAACTGCCGGAACAATCTTTGGAATGAGTTTATTCTCCTTGATTGGTATGGTGCACCTCAAATTCCTAGCGAACAACCTTTTTGCAGGACTCGAACCCATTTTATTAGGTGTATTCCTTTCGAGCAGAAGCATTTCATAAAAATCGTTCTTTTTTTCAATTCTTTTCATTATAAGACTTTTCGCAATTTTAACAGCTGATTCTGCTTTACCATTACCTTGTGAATGGTTTGGACTCGATGTCACAAGTTCCAATATTTTCGGAAATTCACAAATTCTTAATTGAAAAAATTTGTTCCATTATCACTTATGACAAGTTTTAATTTTTTAAAATTTTTTTAAATCCTTTAGTTCTTCAATTTCGAAAAAATCTGAATAGTGGTCTACTAAGATTAAAAATTTTCTTGGCTTTCTTTTTATCCTGACTTCAAATACATCCATACTGTTGATTTCGAATGGTTTTTCTGGAATCACATGTGATTTCATAGGGGGATTCTGTTGACTTGTTCTGTTGGAATATTTCAAACAAATTTCACAATTTTGAACTTTTTCCTTAATTTGTGTGGTGATTGAAGGCCAAAATACTCGTTCTTTTGCTAGGTTGATAGTGTATTCCATTCCTAACTGGCTGTAGTGCAGTTTATCCAAAATTTTCTTTCGTAATGATGGTGAAATGACAATACGATCCTTGCGAAATATAATGCCGTGTTGGGTGTGTAATTCTTCTTTGAATTTCCAATAGGGTCGCACTGATAGTGGAGTTTCTGATAGTTTTTCAGGCCATCCATTATAAATTATTTCAAACAATTTGTTCATGTTCTCATTTTTTTTTGTTTCTTCCCGAATTTCTTCAAAGGTCTTGTCCGATATCGGCTTGTTTTCTAAAGAATCAATGTGTTCTATCTCTTGGAATATTGTATGGATTTCGTATATTTCATATTTTCCATCGTCGTTATCACCTGGTAGTCTCGATAACAGGTCAGCAATATACATTTCCGTGCCTTTGATATATTTCACTTTCAGGTTATATTTCTGCAGTTGTAAGATCATAGTTTGCAATCTCTTTGGGGCTTCTGTCAGTGGTTTTTTTAGAATATTTATAATGGGCTTATGATCTGTCTATATAACAACATCATTTTTTCCAGAAATATACTGATGAAATTTTTAGCAGGCATAAACAATTGCAAGCATTTCTTTTTCAAGCTGGCAATATCTTGTTTGAGAAGTTGTGAGCATTTTTTATGCATATGCTACAGGTACATTTTCTTGCATCAAGGTGCATCCTATAGCGAAAGATGACGAATCTGTTTGAATGGTTGCTGGTTTTTTCACATCAAAATATCTCAAAATGGTTTCCTTTTGGATCAGTTCTTTGATATTACTGAATGATTTTTCATATTTTCGTTCCCAAACAAAATTTTCATCAATGTGGGTGAGTTTTCGTAGAGGTTCATAATTGCACATGAGCTAAATTTGGAATATATTTGCTCAAATATTTTACCATTCCCATGAATCTCATGACATCAACCTTTTGTTTTTGGAGTTGCCATGTTTTTAATTGCATCAACCTTTCTTATATCAGGTTTCACTCCCTCATTTGTTAAATTATGACCAAAAAATGTAACTTCTTTCTGGCATAATTTCATTTTTTCTCTATTCAGTCTGACATTTTTTCTCTGTAAGCATTCGAGTAAACTCTTAAGATTCTTGTTATGATCAATCAAAGCTTCTTCATCTGTCTGGCCACTTCCATAAACAATCAAGTCATCTGCTATTGAAATCACCCCCTTCAATCCATGAACGATCTGGTGTAGTTTCATCTGGAAAATTTCCATAGCTGGAGCTAATCCAAATGGTAGTCGTAACCAACGATATCTACCTTGAGGAGTCCAAAAAGTTGTCATTTTACTCGACTTTTCATCTAGCTCAATATGCCAGAAGCCATTTTTGACATCTAGTGTGGTAAATACCCTGGCATTTGCTAGTTCTGGCATCATCTCTTCCAATGTAGGAATTTGATATTTATTACTCATCAAGGCTTGATTGACTTTCAATTACCCAATAAACAACATTGAACTGGAGCATAATTACCAAATAAAGGATATCGGAATTGAATTTGACTCCAAAATAAACTTTACTTCTCTCCTTAACAAAATTACATCATCGGCAAAAAGAATGCTTGGTGTTATTTCCCCGCCGAAATCCCACACACCGGTGAGGTCTAGCGTCTAGGTGGTTCGAAATAAGTTAAACTGTTCACAAAAACACAATTTACTTTTCGTAGTTGTCAAAAATACAGCAACATTGAAACACACAAATGATTGAACAATAGCAAAAACGTAGAAAACGAATACTTTCGTTAAATAACTGTTTACAAAAACATTGAAGATCTCAAAAACATTAGATCAAAATATACTGACAAGATGATGCAATACTTTTATGACATTTCAAAGCTTGAAACTTGATTAGAGGGCGCCAGCTCTCGGGACAATCGAGACATAAGGGTGGCGTACGTGCCGATTTTCACAGAGGTACTAGAATCACAAAATACAGAGCCGTATTAAGTTACAACACTCGGCTTCATCTATAGAAATTGCAGGAACTTCACAAACAAACATTGCACCCCTCTTTATATACATCATATGTACGAACATCTTGAATACGGATGCCTGATCTGGACTCCATATTACGAAACTCAAGTTCTTCAGCTTGAGTCTGTTCAACGTGCCTTCATGAAATATATGGCATACAAACTGGACAGACAATATCCTGAGCAAGGTATCGACAATGACACTCTACTCAACAGATTCAACCTCCTATCCTCCTACCTCCTCACTCAACATACTACTCATGTATATTTGTGTACAAACTTATAAACTATCAGATAAACTGTCCTGAGCTATTATCACAGTTAAATTTCCACGTACCCCGTATAAATAGCAGAAATTTTAAAAAATCTACTTTCATTCACCTAGAATAAATGTTTTTGCCAAATCACCTACATATGCATTGTGCATCAAATTTAACAAGTTTGGTGATGAAACTGATTTATTCAACCAACCTTTAAATACTTTCAAAGCAAAAATAAAGCAAATTCTATTAACAAAAACAGTGAGTGAAGTACACTTAAACCATTCGTATTTATATTTGTATTTCTTAGATAAGTACATATTATAACCCTTAGGCCCGGTATTTTCATCTACGGTTATACTAGGAATGAATTAACCAATGGTTAAAATGTGCTTTTGCTTATCAATAAACGTTAACAAAAGTATATTCTAATCGTTGGTTAATTTATTCCTAGTATAACTGGAGGTGAAAATACCAGCCTTAGCTGTTTATACACATTATTCTATCTTACTCTTTTTTTTTCTTGTATTTTATCACATAATTACAATATGCA
The DNA here is from genome assembly GCA_018342105.1 of Gonioctena quinquepunctata. Taxonomy (NCBI): domain Eukaryota; kingdom Metazoa; phylum Arthropoda; class Insecta; order Coleoptera; family Chrysomelidae; genus Gonioctena; species Gonioctena quinquepunctata. Next base: position 371,664 of record JAFIRS010000222.1, on the reverse strand, counting down.
TTTTTTAAATTCCTAATCCTAGCTATAGCTCACAACCACAAATTGTAACTATTATATATTGCTCACAACCACAAACTGTAACTATTATGTATTGCTGTCCTGTAATTGGGGTTCGACCCTGTTTGGACAATAAACCTCTTTTTTTTTTTTATCCAAATAGTCCCAACGACGCTCAAGTAAATCCCCATTTAGCCTCGTGGGCTCCCCCACTATTAGGAGTTTCCATATCATAGTTCAGGCTTTCTTGCTCCGCTTCAACAGAATCTTGCATAGTTTGGGTGTCGTCGCTGACGCTATCATATATCCTATCAAGGTCATCTTCCGCTTCAATGTGAGCATCAGAAACGAAGTCAACAGGTTTTTGCTTCCAAGCCGGCTTGCTTATTGCAGGTTTATTTGACTCTTTTTTTACTATTCAACATATTCCTCCCTGATCAGTACATTTGCAAAGGTAGTGTTTGAAACCCTTGCACCCCTGTGTCTTGTAATTTTTTGCAATAAAAGCGATTCAAATGTTATCGGTGAAGGAGCCTCTTTTTGCGAACTAGTGGATGCTAAGGGATCGTGACTATAAATATCCCAATGTTGCAGGAAGTAGATTCAACATGCCGCTCACATTTGTTTTTCAGTAACTAGCTGTAATTCGGCAGGTTTCAAAGCAGATTCCTTTATAATGGTTCTGTCGATAGGATTTTCAGGCTTCAACTCATTATACAAACCAGTTGCTTGAAAACATTTTTCCAGTAGTTTCTGAGGGACTTCTATCCACACTTTACCTACATATCATTACTGAAAACAGTGCTTTTAATAACCCGCTGCCATAGTTTTCTCTCTACCAAATAGTTCATTGATTTTTTTTCAAAACCCCAAACGCAATGGAATCCAGTGTTGTTGTATGAGGTGGTAGCCTCAACAAAGTGATATTTTCTTTAATGGCAGTTTTAGTGAGATCGACTGAGACGTGCGAGGAATGTCCATCAAACTCAAGCAATAAAGGTCATTCTTGAAGGCAGTGTTTCAGAAATTGATTTTTGAACCAACTCAGGAACGATCCTTCTGTCATCCAGCCACTAGGAGTAGCGGCTTATCCGGTATTGGGGTATGCCTCTTCCTGCATCCATATGTCCCAGAAGTGTTTTGCATGGTACAGGATGAAAGATGGAAGTTTCTCACCATTAGCTTGGATACTTTTTTTTTTTTTATGTTCTGGTTCCCACGAAAAGGGATATCCTGTAATGTTCAGAGAACATCGTGGGAACCAAGGGAAAGAAGGTAGGAGTTGGTGTTCTTCTTAAATTTCTGGAGGTTGTATGCCTCGGGGAACATCTCCCTAGGCAATGAGCTCCAAAGCCTCGCTGTTCGTTGGATGAACGAGTCTTTGGAAAGTGATGTTCTGCAGGTCTCCAAAGTGACCACGAAGGGGTGTGATGACTGAACTTGACGGGTTAATCTCGAAGAGACTGCCAAAGCAGGAACGATTGTTGATATTTCAGAAGAGCATCGCCCATGAAAATATCTATAAAATAGAGACAAATCGCCAACTTTTCTACGGTGTTCCAGACAAGTGAGCGAGTTTGTAAGCGAGGCATCACCGACGAGACGAATTGCCCTTTTTTGGACAGAATCCAATAGCCTCAGGATATGTTTAGGTGCCGCGCTCCAAATATGGGAACAGTATTCCAGGACCTGTCGGTTCTGTGCCTTATAGATCATAAGCAGCTGAGTGGGGGTGAAATAGCTCTTGGCACGAAACAAAACCAAGTTTTTGGGATGCACTTTGGCAATGGACCTCACGTGATTTTCCCAGGAAAGGTTATTGCTGATAGTAATACCAAGCATCGATATGGATGACTTCAGTGGTATGGTTACTCCTGACAAAGTTATGTTAGGCACAGTGAGATCGGCTTTTCTAGAGAAAAGACATGCTTATGTTTTGTTTGCATTGAATTCTACCAAGTTATTAGATCCCCACTCGAGAATTGTTGCTAAGTCCATATTTATATTATTAACATTTCTTCCTCGTTCATTTCTGGTTTCACGGGCTGATATAGGGGCCCTGGAAGAGAAAGCGGTATGGAGGGTACTATCATCGGCAAAGCTGTGTACTGGACATGAAGTTGCTTTCAACAGGTCGTTGATGTGAAGTAGGAATAGTGTTGGTGCGAGAATAGATCCTTGCGGAACACCAGCATTTATGAGTAGAGTGTCAGATGAAACTCCATCGACCACTACATGGAGAGACCTGTTTGAGAGAAACTAGCAAGCAGAGAACACAGCTGAGGGGGCAAGCCATAAGACGGAAGCTTGGCGAGGAGTCCCTGGTGCCAAACTCGATCGAACGCCTTGGAGATATCTAATGCCACAGCTAAAGTTTCTCCATACTTTTCAATAGATAGCGCCATATATGTGAGACGTAAGCGAGTAGGTCACCAGTTGATCTCTGATGGCGGAAGCCATATTGCCTATCGTTGACAATTCCTGAGTCTTCCAGATATTTCATGAGCTCGATGTTGATGGCTTTTTCCATGACCTTTGAAATAATAGATAGCAGTGCGATAGGTCTGTAGTTGCTAGGTAGGGCCTTTTTGCCTTTTTTAGGGACTGGCTGTACTCTTGCAATTTTCCAATTGGACGGAAATACCCCCAAATTGTAAGAGTGGTTGAACAACTTGCAAAGAACAGGTGTTAGTTCGGGGGCACATTTCTTGAGAACAATCGGCGGGATTCCGTCAGATCCACAGGCTGTGTTGGTGTTGAGACCCAGCAAAATCTTTCTGATAGTACGTTGGCGAAAGGTGATCTCTGGCATGTGACTGTCAATAGGTGTAATGTTCGGGGGTTGTTTTCCCGATGAATCCAGAGTGGAATTTCCAGCAAATAGGTGCGCAAAGATATTGGCTTTTTCCTGGGCAGTCGTTGCTAGTGTTCCATCTTCTTTGGTTAGAGGTGGAAATGAGCTGGAAGTGAAGTTTCTTCCCACAGCTTTGGCGAAAGACCAAAATGAACGGGATCCGTTAGGACATTCAGCAAGTTTTGATCTTATTTTGGCATTGTGGGCATCTCTTGAGCATTCTATTGTCTCTTTGCATATGCCTCTAGCCTCGACATATGCTGCTCTGGTCTCAGGGCCCGGATTTTTTAGCCATCGATGGTATGCTGCCTGTTTGGAAGCCACAGCTCTAGAGCAGTTTCTGTTAAACCAGGTCTTATCGGATGATGTTCTTCTTTCGGTATTCGGTATGTAAGTTTGCATCCCCAAACATGATGATTTCAGAAATTGTCTCAGCACATCGTGTTGGATCTACTGAGGAGAAACAAACTCTCTTCCATGGAAACGCTGAGAAAAACATACGAAGACCTTCCCAGTCGGCCGAATTGTAATGCCACATGAGACGGGGTGGTATTGTGCAGCCTCGATGGTAGATGGAAAGAGCATGTTGTGGAGATGAGGGTGTGATCAGAGTTTCCAAGTGGGGCACAAACTTCTATTCTATACGGGTCAGGATTGGTGGTGAGGAAAAGATCTAGTGTATTGGCAGACTGGTTGTTGACATCAGGGATGCGGGTTGGTAGCTCGACCAGTTGTTCTAGACCATGAGTGATGGCGAAGGCCTCGGCTTGACGACCCGCATCATCTGCTTTGTTAGAGAATTTGAGCCAGGCAGCGTTATGCACATTAAAGTCTCCATGATTATGGTTTCAGCTGTTGGATGGTTCTCCTGAATGTAGTCCAGTTTGAGTGATAAAACTCAAAGAGGTCGTTATATGAAGGTTCATTAGGTGATAGGTAAAGGCAGCAGAGGAACTTAGTCAGTTTGGTATCAGATAGCTTGAACCACATCACATCAAAGTCTTTCGGTTCCAAACTCTCTTCACGCTGGCATGAAAGGTTAGCCTTAGCGTAAAGGCAGACTCCACCTTTGAACCTGAATCGAGAATGGAGTTCGTAACCAGGACAAAGCATATGGACCTTGTTGGTGGACGAGTTTACTTGTGTTTCTGTTAGAGCCAGAATATCCGGTTTTTTCGTCTGTAGGTGATGGTGGACGTCATTGATGTTCTTGTTGAGTCCGCGGATGTTGCAAAAATTGATCTTTAATGTTGAGTCCCCTCGAGTACCTCTCGCCCGGAAATCCGAATGGAGAGGTATTTTGCTTCCGGAGTGTTTTACTCTAGGAGACTTCATCATTATTACTATTAGGATGCACCTGAAAATAAAGGAGGAATTGGGGAAAAGGAAAGAGGGAGACCGGAAAGTATCGACCGAACACTGAAACATGGAATGATCCATTTCACAGCACACAAAGTCGATATGGTGGTATTTCACCGGATACAGAATAAAATGGACGTGTTAGTTCTACCAGTTCCTTGGGTATTACAGATCAACGCCCGATTTGACGGATCCGAGCACAACGAAGAATTTCTGTCGTTGTTTGCTCTGTACGGACAGTTTTTTTTACCGGCTTCTTACTTGAAAGACGGTGTTTTCGGCAAAATTCCAAGAACCAGTCTTTGCCAGAAATACAATCTTTGAAACGAGTTTGTATATTGTTTTCCTTCACATAAGACCCTACCATCAACAGTATTTCTTTCTTTGAGAGCCCAAAATCCCCTTTTGTTATAGTTTTTATTTTATCTGCGAGATTTGTTTCTACTTCTGAGTTCAAGTCTACCTGCCGTTCAACTGACTTGTTTGTGGGAGGTTTTCAGTTCTTCCATCCCTTCAATTGCAAAATCAAAGTTGGCCTAGGAACTTTGAAGGTGATTGTGGCCTTTTTCACCGAATAGTTCTGCGATTTAACTTTAACTGCTGCTATAGCTTTTTGGCTGTATGTTTAATTTTAATAAATTAATTTTATATTTACTTATTTACTTGTTAGTGTTGTCTTGACTGGTGACTTTCTCCAATTATTGTACATTGTAACATTACTGCAACAACTGTACTTTTCAATTTGAGAAATAAAGAAATTATTATTATTATATAATTATTATTATGTTTTGGCTTCTTCCTGGCGTCCAAGTTTTCTAATTTCCTGAGAAAATTTGATATGCTGTAACTCAAACAAAATGTGATAAAATGATCATGATCGATATGTGCTTGTTCTTTCGAAATTAGTTTCATTCCCACCACCGATTTTTTTGAACGTGATCTGTAATCCCTCTGCCCCTCAGGAACATACCGTAATTCGTGATTGGAATGTTTCGAACATATCGAACTTCACCTTTGTGGTTCTGTGTCATATGGCTTTTGTGTTCTATATTCTGCATAAAATGAAACGGCTCTCATGTACTCCTAACAACCTCTTGGAGTAACGAAATTAAAGAAATTGTTGTTTGATGTTTTTTTCCCATTTTGCCTCTTCGGTCAGAAGGTTCATATATATCTACTTTATGGCATGAAAGTTTTCAGAAACATGTCGAATTTAGAGGAATTAGAGTTATAGAGATCTATTGAGAATATCAGTTTTTGCTGAAAGATGTAAATATACAGGAGTAATGCTAATGAAATGTATAGTAATCAATTATCGATTTACCACTATTATTGATTTCAATATGCTGATATCATAACTGCTCGTTAGTTTTTGTTAACTTAGCTATGCCTTAACCATACTGGGTGTTATCAGTCTATGACCAATAACGGAACAATTTCTCAGAGCGGCTTGAGATCTTGTTTTCCCCTGTATGTAATGAAGCGGGGGACTTAATTTGACAGTACAATGACTAATTTCAGATTGTTTCGGAATAATAATACAATTAGGACTTGTAATAATATATATATATATATATATATATATATGTATTTTCTAAAATATAAAAACAACTATTGATACACCTGGTATAATTTACTGAGAAAACATGTATAGAAAGTCAAAATGAGATTGAATAAACAATAATTTAAAATGAGAAACAATATGAGCTGACAATTAAAATAACTGTTCTTCAGTTATTTTAAACATTTGATAATAATTTTACTTTTGTTGAATCAATAATTTCTTCTACTATGAAATCAATAATGCAATATTTTCTTATTACACTATACATATATGCCTTGCCAAATAAACAGTTTCATTGCTTACCCTCCACTGAAGTAATGCACAATATTTTAATTAAGACTTAATTATTCCGTTTTATTTCCGAATTATATTACGCGTACACTTGTTGCAATATGATTATTTAGCTTCTTGATAAATATTAATTCCTTTCATTTAGTTATTACTGAGATGAATTCTGATGAGTTACACTTTCACTATGATTCTGCATATGGTTGATTAATTTGCTACTTCAGTTAATCTGAACGAGTCTACGCTTTTAACGTAGGAAGATGAGACTTCATCTTCTCTAATTGAAATTAAACTTTACTTCTAGTCGCTTCATAATGAAGCCGAACTAGCTCTGTACTGACTGATTCGTTCGACAACTGGATTCTGAATGAAGAGAGGAGAGAGAGCTAGTATGGAGAATCTTATATATATAGTGTTGGTATTCAAACGATGCCGCCCTAAAACAATAAAATTATATTTAATGAGTCGGCAAGTTGCCTCGAGTGAGTTGACACGCCGCCATGATATATCACCAAGCCTATTATCGCTTCCAATAGACCGCGGGTCATTCATCTGTCCCGACGTACTATTAGTTATGAATTACTGGACCGTCTGAAAATATGGTTGGAATTTCGATTGAGGTTCCGACACAAATGATAGTGGAAGTTATCGTCTTTATGAGTGTCATATTAGTTTTACTCTTAATGCGACCGGTTTTGGTTTCGTACGAAGATTGATTTATTTTATTGACATTCTTCAGTTTCAGTTTACATATGGCTATATTTAAAATACTTGATAAGGAGTGCTCATACACACCTCCTTTTCCCATTTAAAAGGTATTAATTCTAATTGATACCTTTTCATGACCTAATATCTTGGGTAGATGAGTGGTATTGGATCTCAACTTGGTTATGGCTCTGACAATTGTTTTAGCATACCATGAGCAAACTAAATAAATTCTTACTGATAATACCTATGATAACATATGACCTTTACCTTATTCAATCATGCACCTAATATTACATACATGGTCAACAATATCCCTACTTATATAATTACTATTCTAACATACTAATTTTAACATGCAAATCTTCATATAATTCTCAATAAAGATCCCTTCAAGTCAGTGTCTTCTGAGACGGTGCTGGCTTCGAATTGGAACGCCACCCTGTAGATATGACCTGTCATCACCTGCTGTGATAGAGACTGTCTGTGGTCTGGCGAAATCAGGTTGAAATTCTCCAACGACCTTATGTCTGCTCTTCGACTAGGGATGATGTAAACAACATATGTGAACCATATGACTTAGTTCCACTCAGTCTGCAGTGAAGTAAACGGCCTTGTCGTTAGTTCTTCGAGCCACCCTTCGTGTAGAGAACGTGTTTGACGGTAATTATCGACTCCTCTCTGAGATGCAAAATGTCACCTGACATTTGTTTAAAAGTTCCAGTGAAGTGGTAGTTTCTAAGGTTCTTCAGGGTTAAAGTGATGGTTCAACCTTCTATTTAGTTGGATAATTTGCGCACCCTTGCACACTTACGATGAGGCTTCCTGGGGGGTCCCTCAACTCTGCACTCTGACTATGGACTTGGAATATCCATTCATCCTTGGGTATTGTGAACTTAATTGGATTAAAAGTTCAAACTCTCCATTGCAGTACGATGCTCAGTAAATAACTATTTGATGAGAAGCTGATAATCATTAATTTGAACTCGGATATAGTTCAAAAAATCCATATTATATTATCCGTAATTGTTAACGATAATTTTAAAATGTTCTTTATCATCACCGATATTTTTCGCACATGTTTACGTTTAATTAATGTTATTTCACTTAGTCATTATCAAGGTAACACTTTTAATTACATGCTAAAATCTCTTCTCGGTAGAGAATTATAACCGTTTCTATTAATACTTCATTAATGTCTATAAAGTCCTTCCTAATTTTTATGAAATACACACAATTTTCTCTTACTGTCTATGCTTTACTCAAAAGTCCGATTTTCATGTAGAATAACCGACACTAGATAATTTCTGTGCCATTCCGTCACTTGACGATATTTCCAATGGTACGCGGTACGTTATGGTTCAGGTAGAAAGTCCCATCAATATTTATTTCGCAATAATTTACAGGGTGTTTCAATTTCTTTGACTACACATTTCGATACGTGCTTATGTATACTTGGCAAGATTTCATGATTTCCAATTATTTCTATAATGGCTTCTTCTATTTTTAACTGGTTTTAAAATATTACAATATTATTACTTCATAAGTTTTTTTTTTTTTTTTTTTTAATTTTTTTCTAATTTTTTCTTTGGAATAAATCCATGGAAACTCTTTTACTGTACCACGTGTTCTAGTCTGATAACTATGATTTATCTCTGGAATACTTTCTCCTTCATCTTCTTTTTGGTTTTTTTTTTTTTTTTTTTTTTAATTGTTAAAATTTTTTTTTTTTTCATTTTTTCTTTATTTTAATATTCTTAAGTCTTACACTCGGTAGAACAAACAATTGGCGGAATTCTTATCTCCTGTTTACTATGTTCACTTTCAATCCTTTTGATATCTTTCAACAAATTATTGTCTTGCAAAAGTTTGATCGCTTTCCCTTGGCATGCTACCGTATTGTTAAGAGTTGGATTGCCACCCCTAGATGGAAATAATCCTTTCCTATATACAGGATGCTCTGGGTTTAACGTTATTCATCCTTTTATTTTCTAAAATAATTTCCTGCCTATTTTCTAGTTGCAGAGATTTTTCTTCTCTCTGATTAACTTCCAGTCGATTCATATCTTCAATCCTGTTTCCAATTTGTGGGAGTTCTAAATTATCAAGCTATGAAATTTTTTTTTTTTTTAATTTTTATCTTTAACTACTTCCTTATTTTCTTCGGTATTTTCTTTCAAATCTCGTACCATAATACGTTTTTTCGATGTTGAAAATTCATTATTGGCTATTTTCTTTAATTTTAAATTTTTTTCCGAATTCATGTTACTCCTTGCTTTAACTATGCATATATTCAATAATCTGGGCGGCAAATTCTTGTCCTTGGACGAATAAAATTCAGCCTTTTGATTTTCGTCTACTGCGAAAGTACTTTCTTTGGCGACTATCATTCCGAGGTTCTTGGCATTTTCCAACGTCCTGGTGGGTAGAATATCTCCCTTGGGTGATTCATATTTACCTTTTAGACTGTCTTTCCACGATTTCCTATGTTCTACATCGACCATCTTCCCTAAATTCCTTGATGCGTTAGCTTCGGCAATTCCGATACTTCCTGTATATGGTTTGCTACCTTCTTGAATATTTTCATTCTCAAAAATTTTCATACCAATCCGTATATCATTTTCAATTCTCCGAACATAATTTCCTTCATTCCCGCTGTGGTACTGCATGGGCATTTTTCCGTTCCATCTCTCTGTTTCTTTAGGCAAGAAATGTTCGTTCTTTGACGAATAAATTTCTACTTTTAGACTGTCACTTTCGAGTGGCGTACTATTCATGATGGTCGTTCTCAGATCATTGATTCCTTCCATTGTTCTGGTTGAAAAAGTGTCATTCTTGAAAGAGCTGGCTCTTTCACTACGACTGTCTTTTGAACTTTTTCGGCTGTCTCGCTTGACTATCCTTCCTAGTGTACAGGGCGTTCCGGTTTTTTCCATACCTTTGCTGATTTTCATGGTTTTTTCAATTTCCACTTTTGGCAATTTTCTATCTTCATCTAGTTTAATGAATGATGTCACTGTCAAATCATCAATCATATTTGGCTTGTTTAATCGAATACCTCTGTTATCTTCCTTCCTTAACGATTTTCCATACGTTTTTGTTGAATCGGTTTCTTCGAAACCTAGTGTCTCAAACACTTCACTATTTTCAGACATTTCCATTTGATTCGAGCCGGCCGGACTCATTTCATGGCGTGAAAATCCATTTTTGATTACTCGGCAATTCGTTTGGGCGTGCACTCCCTCGAGAAAATTAGCCTTTCGTCAAAATTTAATTCCATCCAATGTTTTATCATTTTAGTCATGTCTTCCAACCTTTTTCCCATTTCGTCCAAACTTTTTAGCCAATTATTATGTTCGTTATCTAAATTAATACCGTTATTCTGTTCCTCACCTTCACCGTAGGTTAGTGCTTTCTTTCCTTGCCTCTTTCTATTTGAATTCCTGTTATATCCGGATATTTTTCCATACTTTCTTGGACTATTTCCATTCGCGTAACTATTTCCTGTTTGTCTTCTGTCAATTACTCTCCCAAAATTCTGATATCGGTTTCTATTTGATTGATTGATAAATCTACGTCCTTGTTCATTCATTCTTCCCTGAGTTCGAAATCTACTTTCCATTGAATAGTTAGAAAACTTTCTTCTTGGTTTCTTTATTTTTCCAAATTTTCTAAATCTGTTTCCCTTAGCATAGTCGGAAAACCATGGTCCTGATTCACTCAATATCTCATTTCGAAAGCTATTTCTTTTTGGACATCTATATGAGAGGTGACCAAATTCTTCGCAATGATAACATACACAATTTTTCTTCTTACAATTTGATTCTTCATGACCCTTACGATTGCAATGTGTACACACTATTTTATTCGTATTGAAATTTCTAAAATTCATATCAGTTTGAGCTGTTAGTGTCTCAATTAATTCTTCTTTCTCTGCTAATTTGATGGCTTCTTTTAAACTGACAGGACTGGCAGATAAAACTTTTTTCCTCACAGGATCTATCAATCCCATACAAAATTGCACAAGCGTATCTTGTTCAAATTTTTGCTTTAATACATCATCAACCCTATTAATTCCTGTAAATTTTCGTAATTTCGCTGCGGATGCTCTCAATCTTATGGAAAAATTCCTAACTGATTCACTTTTTTCCTGATAACAATTCAAAAATTCTTTTTCTTCTTCTCCAGGTAATTTCAATCTGCTAAACTGCTGCAATAATTCCTTTTTGAATTCAGGCCAATTTATTGTATTTTTTAATTTATCATCTATATCTATAAATAATCTGGCGATTCCTGTCAATTTTAATCTAACTATGGAACTGATCTGACTGTCTGTCCATCTTGCTACAGCTGCCAAATACTCAATTTCACTAATAAAATCTTTGATATCTGTAATACCATTAAAAGAAGGTAAATTATCCATACTGATAGTAATGGTAGGTTCATAGTTAATCCTACCAGTCCACGGAACTGTTGTCGGAGTTTCCATGATTTAATAATTTTAATAAAAATCCCCATTGAATAAAAAAAAATTTCACTTTCCTTTCCGAATACTTTCTGAGATCAGCCTTGTATAAACGATATATATGTTTTGATTTTCCACTCGTCAAACTCTCTGTACTGATATTACTTTCTAAATGCTTTTTTATTATGTTTTTCCAATTTTTCAATACTTTTCTGACCTTATTTGTTACCAAAGGTTTATCTTTTGCTGAATATTTCTACAATTTCATTCCTTTTAGCATTCCACAAACAATATTAAAAAAATATTCTATATTTGCAATTATATTTTTCCAGATGAATTTCCAATATGACAACTTTAGTGCAAACTGCAGTATATGCACACTTTTAACTAAACAAATTCTGGTGATATTTTTACGAGGAAAACATTTTTTTTTTTACTATATTTTCATTCTTATTTGCATCGAGTAAATTTGAGTTTGACATCTTTTGCGAAAATCAACATATAACGTTATTTTCCTGTAAATCCACCCCCACCTGACACCAAATATCATAACTGCTCGTTAGTTTTTGTTAACTTAGCTATGCCTTAACCATACTGGGTGTTATCAGTCTATGACCAATAACGGAACAATTTCTCAGAGCGGCTTGAGATCTTGTTTTCCCCTGTATGTAATGAAGCGGGGGACTTAATTTGACAGTACAATGACTAATTTCAGATTGTTTCGGAATAATAATACAATTAGGACTTGTAAAATATATATATATATATATATGTATTTTTAAAAAAAAATAATTAAAATAAAAATGATTAATTAATAATTTAAAATGAGAAACAATATGAGCTGACAATTAAAATAACTGTTCTTCAGTTATTTTAAACATTTGATAATAATTTTACTTTTGTTGAATCAATAATTTCTTCTACTATGAAATCAATAATGCAATATTTTCTTATTACACTATACATATATGCCTTGCCAAATAAACAGTTTCATTGCTTACCCTCCACTGAAGTAATGCACAATATTTTAATGAAGACTTAATTATTCCGTTTTATTTCCGAATTATATTACGCGTACACTTGTTGCAATATGATTATTTAGCTTCTTGATAAATATTAATTCCTTTCATTTAGTTATTACTGAGATGAATTCTGATGCGTTACACTTTCACTATGATTCTGCATATGGTTGATTAATTTGCTACTTCAGTTAATCTGAACGGAGTCTACGCTTACTTAACGTAGGAAGATGAGACTTCATCTTCTCTAATTGAAATTAAACTTTACTTCTAGTCGCTTCATAATGAAGCCGAACTAGCTCTGTACTGACTGACTCGTTCGACAACTGGATTCTGAATGAAGAGAGGAGAGAGAGCTAGTATGGAGAATCTTATATATATAGTGTTTGTATTCAAACGATGCCGCCCTAAAACAATAAAATTATATTTAATGAGTCGGCAAGTTGCCTCGAGTGAGTTGACACGCCGCTATGATATATCACCAAGCCTATTATCGCTTCCAATAGACCGCGGGTCATTCATCTGTCCCCGACGTACTATTAGTTATGAATGTCTGAAAATATGGTTGGAATTTCGATTGAGGTGCCGACACAAATGATAGGGGAAGTATCGACTTTATGAGTGTCATATTAATTTTACTATTAATGCGACCGTTTTTGATTTCGAACGAAAATTGATTTATTTTATTGACATTCTTCAGTTTCAGTTTACATATGGCTATATTTAAAATACTTGATAAGGAGTGCTCATAACACTGATCCAAATGTCGATCCATTCTTCATAAAAGAACCATTTCGTCCTTATTGCTTCTTAGGTTAGGTTGAGGTTTCAATCAAAACACAACCACAGAAATAAGAATATTGGTTTGTCCCTCAGTTAGTTCTTTCGAAGAATAATATTTGTGATCCGGATCAGTATTTCACGAACTTGATTTCCTAATCATGTTCCCAATGTTCCTGAACTAAGTGTCGAAAGAATACAGCTATCGTCTTATTGTGACAGTGTCACAATAAGACTCTCTAGGATGTCACATTTAGAACTTTCGAAGTGCATATGAGACATGCCCAAAAAAAAGTCTCTACACAATAACGTGACATATTCTACTTAAACCAAGAATCTTTATTCAATTGTTGACTGTTCAAACCCTCAACACTTATTTCACTAAGTAAGTAAAATTCAGTCACTATACAATTTTAAAGCCTACTGTGATCGTGAATTACGTTTTAGGATATAAATTTCTGTCGATTACCGTTCACTTTCCCATCAATACGACGATCACCGCAACTATAACAAACATCGCACCCCCCTTGCAGAACTCGACAGTGCAAATATTTCCTAAACAAAACGCGCAGTTGACAAATGTTTGAAAAAAGTCGCATTTGGCCGCCTGTCACAATTAGCCGAGTGCACTGTACATGTTTTCAACCAGCTTTTCAATGAGCCTAATTATAAGCCTTCATCATGAAGAATAATGAAGTTATTCTATTTGTTTATAAGCAAAAAATCACCACTCTTTTAATCGAACTTTTTAAACAAGAATTTTTTTAACAAGAATTTTTTTAACAAGATTTTTTTTATTTTAAGTTACCTTAGTAAAAAATTTAATTTTGAACATTATTTAAAAATTTTTTATTTTAAACGCGGTATATAATCAAATGCAATTATTCATAAACTTTTGGACCGATTCAGCGGAAATTTGGCACACTCATGAAGACCCATAATGCCCTCCTAACCAAGGTATTATAAATCACTTAATACAATTATTGCAAAAGTTATAAACATTTCTAAAATAGTGCAAAACATTGGGTTTTTCGCCATTATCTCGTAATCGGAAAATTATATGGCACAAAAACTGAATATTCTGACTCTGATCATTGTTTATAAAAATTCGTGCAAACTGGCTGTACGTTTTTATGTATTTATCATGTACTAAAATGTTTCTAAAATTTTCCATTAGATATTTTGGTAATTATGAAATATTGTTCCTATTTCCGAATTGAATGCAAGTTCCAAATGGCGGTGTCACTACAGAATGAACAAAGATGACACTCTCTAAAGGTTAATAATATTTTTAAGAGAGCGTTTCATCATATTAAGAAATATATTCAAAATTCACCAATAATTCATAATCCACAACAATGAAAGCCCCAAGCTAATGATTTTGAGTTGAAAAAATTAAATTTGTCGCCATTCTGAGTGTCTTAACATAATTATCTATCATCAGAGTGAAATTTCCCACACAAATTGCAGAAATAACCATTTTAAATTGCCACAAAGAAAATGTTTCTGTGGTTGATGAAAAATGTAATGTTTTGATTAATCTGGTATTTTCCAGGACTATATTCATGTCCCTGCTACTATTTTCCAATAAGAACTGGATCTGGAAATCGTCCTGCATTCGTTGTTGCTGTCGATTTGAAGAGTGGTCACGAGACGGCTGATTTCTGGATAAAACGTGGAACTGCCCTCTTGTTGAGCTTAGCTAATTGATCTCATTATCCCCCCCAATATTAGTAACATTAATATGTTTGCTTATACTGGAAACTTTGTATTACGTATATATATGTTATGATTTTTTATTGTTGACAAACAACTTCAACTAGAATATTTTGTTAGAATAAATTGTGTTCAAATAATTCTGAACTGAATTGTTTTCTTTTTTATTTGCTCCTATATACTTATTGGATTTTCACGATATCCACTGAATCCTTCCATCCATTGTGAATCCATTACTTGAATGGCCCACAATTACAATTATTTATGAATAAAATATGTTGTTTTATGCCAGAGTCAAAAATATAGTATATAGTAACAGCAAAATAGAAAATACAAAATAGAGTTTAAACTGAAATTCATCTGTAGCCCTGGTGGTATTTAGAAATAATTTGCAAAACATATTTCCAACACCGGAAAATGTAAAAATTATTCATAATGGAAAAATGGGAAGGGAGAAAATACACGTCATCTCATTCAATAATTTTTTTTGGGGACTTCGGGAATATGCAAAGTAGTCAAGACTGTTCAATATTTTCACACTGTCATCAGTATACGACGCTTTTTTGCCGCATCGGAAAATCTGAGAAATTATTATCAAGCAAACGTTTTTGGTAGACCTATTCTTCCACTGGAAAATAAATTATAAAATGATAGTATAACGGGAATGTAAGTATCAAGTACACTCCATAATTTACACGTTACCTGCAAAAAAAAATTATCTAAGCGATTTTACATGAACTTCACCCCTCTTCTAGGGGTGCTCGGGAAGCCGTGGTCATTGAATTGGTGTCACTCTGTTGTAAATGACAAAAAAGTATGACAAGCCTTTCGGCACAGTGCCCCATCGAAAACTACTTGATGTCTTAGAACAGAACAGGAATGCTGGAGGTCTTTGGAAACTATATAATGAACAGAAAACAAAAAGTTAAAATTAGAGAAACTGTTATCACTCCTGAAAATGTACAGATTGGTATACCGCAAGGAACAGTTTGGGGTCCAATACTATTTAATCTATACATTAAAAGTTTAACTGAAATATATATCCAAGGTAAAGTAATATCATATGCAGATGAGACTGTACTTATCTTTAGAGATAAAGATTGGGAGGCCGTGAAGATTAGAGCCGTAGCAGGAATTAAATACGTCAAAAATTGGTTAGATGCCTTTAAACTACAACTAAATGTTAAAAAATCAAATTATATTGCATTTTCCAAAACATCTGCTGATCGTCCCCAATTTAAGAAGTTAATATGTGCTAACTTAGACATTGAAATACAAGAAACTAAAACCTCTAAATATTTAGGTATAATTATCGACCAAAATTTAAAATGGGACTCCCACATAACCTATGTAACAAAAAAACTTAGATACTTAGTTTACAAATTCTATCTTATGAAACAATTTCTTAGCTTAGACCTCTTAATAACACTGTACTTCAGTTTAGTTGAATCTATTTTACGTTATGGTATCCTGGTATGGGGAGGTTTATATGAAATAGCGTTAAGTCCATTAAATGTTATTCAAAATAAGATTTTGAGAATTATTAAAAAAAAATTGACGGTATAGTTATTCTAATCCCAATTGGAATGGCAATAAAAATAAGAGCACTATGAGGAGTGTTCATATGCACTGCCCGGCAAATGGGAAATTTATATACTACCAGTGTTTTTACTTTCAAAGCGTTTCTGGTACAATCATTAAAAAAGTTCTGGTGTGTGTCCATAGTTGCCCAGATTATTAGTAAAGACGCTATGAAATATATTTGAGAAATAGAAGCTTGGCTAGCTGGATTTGGCATCTGTTATCTGAGGCCGCATGATTTACGCAGTTCACAATATTTCTTAATCAGTGCCGTGTGTTGGCGAGGTTAGGAATTATCCAATGAAAATAATTTTATCAATATGGCTTTCTGGAGACCTTTCGAAACAAATAATAAAATTCAGTTGAGATAACATGTGTCTACTTTTACATGGGGTGATCAATTGCTGATTGTAAGAATAAGTAACTGAAAAAATACCACTGAAAAATAATATACCGACGCCTATGTCAAGGCGGCGACTGCCAAGAGAATTCCCTCCCGAAACTTTTTATGTCGGTCCAATTGGGATTAGAAATACTATACTCTACTCTGCTATTATATAATGAAAAAATTCAAAATATTAGATGCATATACATTCATACCATATGTTGTTATATTCATAAAAATGAATATTCAAAATCTATTAAGATTGTCATATCATTAGAAATGTATCCAACAAATGTATTAAAATCAATCAAAATTCTAGAAATTTCTATAGACATTTTCTGGAATAATATAGGTTATATAGTGGTAATTGTATATTTTTCTCACATTATTTCCACATTTAACGTTTTTCCTATGTATTATAATTCTATTTCTTTTAAGACCTATTCACATGTATTATTATTACTTATAATATCTCCTTCAGACCATTAAGACTTATTCACATGACACATGCAGGTTTCCCTAACCTAGATGCCAAATTAAACCCATGGACTATTTATCAAGTATCTGTGAATTTAGCATTATTTTTATTTTTTTCTCTTTTCTCTGTAACTCAACTTCTATCTAATAGTAATAGTAATGTATAACTGATATATAAATATAAATACAAATATAATTATTTAATCATTGATTAATGTATTTATGAGAAATGTATAAAATATATAAACAATGTATGAACAATTTCAATAAACAATTCAATTTCGCCGATTTATAGCGAAATGCGATGGACCTAAATTATACAGTGATAATAAAACAAAGACATCAATATGCAAGATACTTGGTCGTACTTATTTCATTGCTAAACATTGTTGAATTGGAGAACTATTATGTATTAGTCTATAATGCTGAACATTTGGTGACTTTTTTTACAGCAAGGTTTCTGCGTGATCAAGCTGAATACAGTAGGTATTGTTTTGCTGTAGATGAGACAAGTCCCTTATAATCAAGATTATTAACAACAAAAATTACGATGTGGTTCTGCAATGAGTATTTGGTAATACTAACATCACTAACTGACAATGTACAATGTCGACAGGTTTCCCTTCTGTGAAAAATTACTTACATCCTGTCATGACAAACAATTGAATTTTCACCTGAAAATTGTGATAGTAAGGAAACGGCAGATATAAATTATGATAGTTTGATAAGCATTCCGTTTGGGACGTTTCATAAATATGTTGCACTCAAATTCGATCTTAAAATTCTACTCTCATCATGCTCAATAAAGTTTCCTTTTTGCGTCACGTCGCAGAGAATCGTTTCGTTTGAAATGTTACATAAAAACGTTGGACAGAAGTTTAGTTTGAAACGTTACTAAAAACGTTGCACAAAGCTTTTT
Organism: Gonioctena quinquepunctata; assembly: GCA_018342105.1. NCBI lineage: Eukaryota > Metazoa > Arthropoda > Insecta > Coleoptera > Chrysomelidae > Gonioctena > Gonioctena quinquepunctata. Next base: position 353,555 of record JAFIRS010000222.1, on the reverse strand, counting down.
GTTTAAACGTTACACCGTTAAACGATCCAAATGCACTAGTGCTGATACTATTATGATTACATCAATACATTTTTCACTTAAGAGCACTAAAGTGCAGTATTTGCTGTAAATATAAAAAGATATCTGACAACAAAGCAATTATCATTATCAACGGCCGCACTAAGTGCAAATAACTTGCTCCTTATCATAATTGAAGATATGTAATTGGATAGTCGTATTCACAGAGTGTTAGTTACCATCAGTCTTCATTTTATAATTAGCCTACTTTAATCTTTTCATAAATATAGGTGTCATTGAAAGATCACGTGCATGCGCAAATGTATCACCAACGGCCAATAGATGCTTGCATTTTGCATTTTGTTCACTCACTGATGCCTGTGATTGCGCTGTAGATAGAATAACGAACCAACGCGGCGCGGCGCCTTATACTCGAAAATTCCTTGTTTGTAATATTGTTAGTGTTGTATGGTGTTTCGTGAATATCGTGAACTGTATGATGGAATTTCCGAAATTACTGGCAGCTTGAGCATTTTAGTTATAGTATTTTTGTCTGAAGCTTCTGATACAAAGTGTGACATATTGGCATATCTTATTGGTAACATCACACCTTATATCAAAATTTTTTCACTACTCTGAAACCCAAACATAATTTTTATTACATTATCCTAATATTACTAAAACCTTTGCTATCAAACATCAACTGAAATTATGCCAGATATGTATATCAAATAGAGGATTTGAAAAAAATTGTGACTTTTGAAAAACATGCTAGTACCCAAAGTGTGTGTGATGTTATACCAGAGATAAAAGAAATATGCTCATCTACTGTTCTGCAAAAGTTTAAAACTGTAATTTTTCCAAAAAAAGTTCTCATTGAGAATGTTTCTTATGAATTGAAAAAATAATTAAAATCGCTAACATGGGTGTACCAATTTTTGGTATTGTTCTTTCATCTTAGTCAATTCGATTACTAAGTTATGTTTTGTTTTTGAGGAAATTAAAATAATATATTTGAACAGATATTTATTTGCTTATGAAGTGGAATTCACTCACAAAAAGAGATGTGTTTTGCAAACACAAATTGAGTACACTAGACACAGTGAAATTATTCCCCATTCAAAAAGTACATTACATGTTTTTGATTCGAAGCTTCCATGATCATTTCAAAAAGTTATTAATAAGTAGCATATTCAAAAGAAAATTCATAGCATCTAGCATTTTAGTTTTTTGTATCAAGTACTTGATTGAATACTTCTTAGTTTATTTTTTAATTTGATATTATTTATATTGTAACGTAAATAAACTTAACTTGGTTTTACTAATTTATTTCACACTTAAATTTACAACTAATTCATATTACTAAATACGCCACTGTATCGCTCGACGTTATCGGCTTCTCAGACTGAGACTCCCTCTTGAGGGCTGCCTATTTATCTCCGTTACAGAATTCTCGATGTTTACAATTCTGGCGGTTGGCGAACAGCATGTTTCAGTTGTTTCTAATATTGACCGTTGTTTTCCGCGGCAGCGTGACTGGATTGTTCTCGAATATCTCCGGGGATGACATCATCGTTGTCGATGGCAACGCGTGAGGCGACAGGTCCGGCCTAGGTTCGTTACATTGCCCCCTTCTTAAAGACATTTCGTCCCGAAATGTCATCCTTGGAGTGTGACGATATCTGCATGACTCCCCATATTTGCACCGTGAAGTTCGATGGAAGTAACACTCCACGGTCTTCATGACCGGTCGTGGAAGAGGGTTACAGCAAACCAAAATCTTGACGCCGCTGGATCTGAATATCGCCTCCAGCATACTTCTTATGACTCTCCAGTCCAACCCATCAATACCACAGGACAATTTTGGAATTGCTAGATCCACCAGATTCTGGTCCACCATAGTGTCTCTTAGTTTGGTGAGACTCTTCCAGACATCTTCATAGGACGGTTTATCTTGGGAATGCCTCTTGGTAACTAGGTAGTAGATGTTTCTCTGGCCTTTCTTCAACTGTAGCACCCCACCAACTTCTGGATTCTGCTCCCGCAGTGTTTGGAGTTGACCAAATTTCTTGGAAAACACTACGGCGATGCCGGCTGGACATTCGAAGATCTTCTGCCACACAGTGCCTAGTGCGTAGTCAGCAGGCACCTCGAAAAGGTCTCGTGACTCCTCTCTAGTAACCCCATGTAGAACTTTCTGCCCGTTTGAATACAAGGACATGAACTTCTCGAACGTCATATCATCCTCCGGTGGCTTGAGGGTGCGAACTTGGTCATGGTTTCCAGCGTAAGGGCCAACCTGTTGAAATGGACGACCCTTGGTTTCCCTCGGGGTGGCTTATGGATTCGGTACACAAGGTCGTTTATCCTTTTCACGATCTTATACGGGCCTTCCACGAGTTCCGCAACTTTGGTGATAGTCCACGACGACGTTTGGGGTTGTACAGCCAAACCAGGTCATCAACCTTAAACCCTCCAGCGTCGGCCTTGATGTCATAGGTCTTCTTCATTTTATCGCTGGCACTCTGGATGTTCAACCGGACTCGTTCGTGGATGTCATCCATTCTCTGCCGAAGTTTGCTGACGTAGTCCTCTCCCGCAGTGTCTTGTCCTGGCGGTATCCCAAACTTCAGGTCACAAGGCAGTCGCGGTTCTCGGCCCATTATAATACTAGCAGGAGTTTGACCTGTTGACTCGTGTACTGCGGATCGATAGGCCATCAGGAACAAATGAAGATACTGGTCCCAGTCTCTTTGATGGTCAGAGACAACCTTGGACAAGTGGCGGTTGATCGTTCTGTTCATCCGTTCCACCATTCCATGGGACTGCGGATGTAGGGCCGTGGTTCTTGTCTTGCGGATGTTCAGCAGTAAACATATTTCTTGGAACAGGTTGGATTCGAAATTTCTGCCTTGATCCGAGTGCAGCTCCATTGGAATACCAAATCGACATATCCACTCTTTCACCAAGACGTCGGCGACGGTGATGGCTTCCTGGTTGGGCAGGGCATAGGCTTCCGCCCACTTACTGAAGTAGTCCATTGCCACAAGGATGTATTTATTCCCGTGGTCGGATACGGTAAACGGGCCGGCGATGTCAATGGCGATTCTCTCGAACGGGCTGCCTACGTTGTACTGACGCATCGGGGCCTTGGGTCGTATTCGAGGTCCATTGCTAGCAGCGCATACAGCGCACTTTCTGCACCAGTCCTGGACGTCAGCTTGACAATTGGTCCAGTAAAACCGTTGCCTCACTTTCTGCAGGGTCTTCGTCACTCCCAGATGTCCTCCAGCGACTCCATCATGGATTTCCCGCAGCACTTCCTCTCTTCTGTTCCTAGGAACAATTATTTGGCGTCTGTCTTCCCCACCAATATCGGCCTCCAACACACGTTTCAGGATCCCATTGTCCAGAATAAGAGAGTTCCATTGTGCCCAATAGGACTTAACAGCCGGCGAGTAACCTGCGACTTCCTGCCATGATGGTCTTCGATTGTCCTTCTTCCAGCTGACGACTAAGCCAAGGTCGGGGTCTTTCTCTTGGTCTTTCTGGATCTTGCTGTCATTCCAGTTGTCATCCATTGCCGCGGTTCTACAAAGTGTTGCTTCTTTCTCTTCTGCTCGTCGGCAATGTGAGCAATCATCTGGACATGGTCTTCGCGACAAAGCATCTGCATTCTTATGGCTAGTTCCGGCTCGATGTTAGATCTCGAAGTCGAATTCTTGGAGTCTTTCGATCCAACGTGCTACTTGACCCTCAGGATTTTTGAACTGTAAGAGCCATTTGAGAGCTGCATGGTCAGTTCTCAACAGGAATCTTCTTCCATACACGTACTTGTAGAAGTGCTCCACTCCCTTTACAACAGCTAACAGCTCTCGCCTGGTGACACAGTAATTGCGCTCTGGTTTGCTAAGCGTCTTGCTGAAATAACCAATGACCTTCTCCTGTCCCTCCTGGATCTGAGATAGGACAGCTCCAAGTCCCACGTTGCTGGCGTCCGTATCCAAAATGAATTTCCTTTTGGGTAGGGGATAGCTCAGTATAGGTGCGTTGATCAAAGCTCCTTTCAGCTTCCTGAATGAGTCTTGACATTCTTCGGACCACTGGAACTTTGTTTGGCCTTCCGTGAGCCTGGTCAGTGGTTTAGCGATGTTGGCGAATCCCAGCACATATCGGCGATAGTATGTGCATAAACCAAGGAAACTTCGAAGTTGGTGAATGTCTTTTGGGATGGGCCAATCCTTAACAGCTTTGATCTTCTGGTCATCCACTGCTACTCCTTCCCCAGAGACAACGTGACCGAGGTATCGTACTTCTTTTTGGAACAGATGGCATTTCTTAGGGCTCAGCTTCAATCCGGAGTTCCTCGGTCGCAGGAATACTTCCTCCAAGTTTTTCACGTGGTCCTCGAACGATCTGCCGACCACAATTATGTCGTCGAGATACACTAGACACGTGTTCCATGAGAGTCCCTTCAGCACTGTCTCCATCAATCTTTCGAATGTGGCGGGAGCATTACAGAGCCCGAATGGCATAACGGTGAACTGCCACAATCCTGAGCCGATGGTAAAAGCAGTCTTTTCTCGATCTTCCTGAGCGAGTTCTACTTGCCAGTATCCACTCTTCAGATCAAGGGTCGAGAAAATCGTGGAACCAGCCAACGTGTCCAGGGTGTCATCTATTCTCGGGAGAGGGTAACTGTCCTTCTTCGTGACATTATTAAGTTGGCGATAGTCTACACAAAAGCGTGTCGATCCATCCTTTTTCTTCACCAGTACGACTGGAGAGGACCAGGGACTGTCAGATGGTTCGATAACTCCTTCTTTTCCCATATCGCTGACTATTTTGTCAGCCTCTTCCTTCTTGGCAAGAGGAAGTCTTCTTGCTGATTGCCGGATCGGTCGGGCACCCCCAATATCAATCTTTTGCTGGACCACATTAGTTCGACCCCCTTTTCCTTGTCCGGTATCGAAGATGTCTTGGTACTTTTTGACTAAATCTCTTAGTTTGGGCTGTTGAGCTGGTTTTATGTCTTTGGAAGAGGTGGCAACTAATTTTTCTAGTTCTGTGGACAAGTTGTTGGGTTGGCTAATCGTACCTCGTACACTCCGGATCACTGAGGAAACTGACGAGCAGTGCCCCAATATTGTTCCTTTCTTCAAGGTCACTGGAAAATAATTGACATTCATGACCCTTACCGGCACAAATTTGTCAGCACTCAACAAGGTCTTCCCTAGTGCAATCCCTCGTCCAATTTTCTCATCATGAAGTTTGGGCTCGAACATCACCACGTCTCCACTGCTCGCACTCCCGTCCAGGCGAGCCTCCAGAATGGTTTCAGCCCTCTCAGGTACGCTTACATCTTCAGCCAACAACACACGGATCAACTCTTCACTTCTCCCATGAAGCACCAGCTCTTCTCCGTTGACACGTAGGACGCCGTCTTTGAAATCTAATTCAAACCCTCTGGAATTCATGATGTCCATTCCGATGATTGCATCGTCTTCGATGTCCGCTACAAGTGCCTGATGTTTCACTTTAGTGCTGCCCAAAATAATTTCAATCGGTAGCTCGCCATATACAGTAGCTGGCTCCCCTGTTGCTGTGCGTAGCTTCCAAGTTGTCGGTTCAATCCGTTCCGGTGTTCTGGCAAAGGAAGGCTCGAGAATTGTCCTAGTCGCACCTGTATCTAGCAGCATGGTGCAAGGCTCGTTATTGATGAGACCGTCTACGAAGACACCTTTGTTCTGTCGTTGAAGGATAGCGACATACGCGTTGTTAACCGGGGCTTGCCGGACACATGCCGACGATTGCCCCATCTCGTCGATCTTCTTTAGATTTCCTGCATCGGAGTCGATGAATGTTGGACATTTGCTACGCACATGTCCAATTTTGCCACAATTCCAGCATCTTATCTGTCTTTTCTCAGGCAACACTTCCTTCATCACTTTTCTTATGGCAGCTTCCAAGTTAGCAGGCTCCTGTGAGTCTTCCTCAATCGTTTGAACTTTATTTTGGCTTTTGCAGCATTGTTTTGCTGCTTCGAATTCCAAAGCGCGTGCCAGTGCGTCTACGAGATGTGTTGGACGAGCTAATATCAACGCTTGTCTGGTTTCTTGGTCACGGAGTCCATCCAAGAATGCCTGAACCGCTAGTCGCTCCATTACATTTTCCGGTGTGGCTGGATATGCGAGACGAACCAAGCGTGCAATGTCAGCTTCGAATTCTTGTAAGGATTCGCCCGATTTCTGGCAGCGATTTTTCAGTTGGGAGTGGTATACGTGTTCCAAATGGGCCTGGCCATATCGTAATTCTAGATGTTTAATCAGTTGATCATAGTCCTCCTGTTCTTGGGCGGTAAGAGTTTGTAGAATATTCGTCGCTTCTCCACGTAATGCAAGTGTTAGTGCTACAGCTCTTTCCCCTGCATTCCATCCATTTGCTTTGGCCGCTGCTTCAAACTGTCGGCGGTAATTTTCCCATGGAGTTTTTCCGTCGAATTGAGGCGGCTTCATGGAAAGCTTCCCTATTTCAGAAATGACCTTGACATCTTGTATACCCTCTTGAACTTTATCCAAGTTCAAACTCAAGTCCAGCATTGCATTTTTGTTAACCATCTCTGTGGAGGGCGCACTATCAATTCGTTTTTCCAGCTTACTGATCGTTTCCTTCATCTTGTCCATCTCTGCCTCGACGGTTCCTATTCTTTTCAGACGATTCGCCACACCACAGAGTTTTTTTTTTTTTTTTTTCCTATATTCTCTTTCTAGGAGCTTATCTTCCAGGCTTCTTGAATTTTCTTGAAGCTTCTCTTCCAGATTTATAGAATTTTCTTGAAGCTTCTCTTCCAGGCTTCTTGAATTTTCCTGAAGCTTCTCTTCCAGATTTATAGAATTATCTTGAAGCTTCTCTTCCAGGCTTCTTGAATTTTCCTGAAGCTTCTCTTCCAGATTTATAGAATTTTCTTGAAGCTTCTCTTCCAGATTTATAGAATTTTCTTGAAGCTTCTCTTCCAGATTTCTAGAATTTTCTTGAAGCTTCTCTTCCAGATTTCCAGCATTTTCTTCCAAAGTCCTCGAATTTTGTTTTTCTTTCACGGATTTAGTAGTTTCTTCGAGTTTATTCATTACCAAACTTAAATCACGTCCGGAAACTTCGAATAAAAATGTTTCGGGGTCCTCACCTTCTTGTATAAGTCCTTCTGCAAGTCTTTCCTGGAGTACTTGTTTTTTACCCGTTGTTTCCAGTTCCATTTCCTCCAATTCCTGTTTCAATTCCGCTACCTTCAAATCCGCAAGGCGCACTTTTCTTGAACACATTTTGTCTTTGACGAGGTATCAGTCTGTTTCACACGAAAAGTTTATCAGTTTGTTAAAAATTCACTTCGCGAATTCTTTTCCACGGGCCACCAGTCTATTGTCTGTTTCACGCGAACAGTGTATCAGTTTATATTCCCACGCACAATTGTCCACTTCGCGAAAACAGGGTCACTGTCTATTTTGGGCGTAAAAAAAGGTCTATCAATTTATTTTTCTGACTATCTTTCCACGATCACGTATTTATTTTCAAAATCTCGCTTCTGACACCAATTGTAACGTAAATAAACTTAACTTGGTTTTACTAATTTATTTCACACTTAAATTTACAACTAATTCATATTACTAAATACGCCACTGTATCGCTCGACGTTATCGGCTGCTCAGACTGAGACTCCCTCTTGAGGGCTGCCTATTTATCTCCGTTACAGAATTCTCGATGTTTCCAATTCTGGCGGTTGGCGAACAGCATGTTTCAGTTGTTTCTAATATTGACCGTTGTTTTCCGCGGCAGCGTGACTGGATTGTTCTCGAATATCTCCGGGGATGACATCATCGTTGTCGATGGCAACGCGTGAGGCGACAGGTCCGGCCTAGGTTCGTTACAATATCATCGTATTCCATGTATATAAATATAGAGTGACAACAATAAAGTGACTGACAAATATTGTTTTATATTTTATATATTTTAATAACAAATTCTGGTAAAAAATATTTTTGAGTTTGTATATTTATTGGTGGATCCAAATAAAAAGAAGAAATGAAAATGTTTCGTCTTGGGTCGTCCGTGACTTTGAAGTTAGTTTCCAATTAAATTGTTAAACTCTTGACTCTGCATCTTGAAAGTTTCAGGGATATTTTTTCATAGGAAATAGTTGGAGAAAAGTGAATGCATTTGAGCAATAAATTCTATCAAAATTATCCACGAGGATAGTGAAAGTGATCGGAAATGATTGTTTTATCATAAAATATTTGTTACAATGTATTACTTATTTCATCATTGGTGCCTGCTTTTTTGCGGGCACTATATGAATAAGTCAAAAATGATCCTTGCTGACTGGATGCATTATGAAAATCATTTTGATATTTGAGACATTTTATTTAACATTTCCATTTTGAAAAATTTGCAGGATGTTTCTCAACCATGGTGTTAATTTGAAACTAATTGAGATATCTCTTGATGAATGAATGGGACTGCTATTTTATCTCAATGGTTTTGCAGATATTTTCAGCATTTTGCAGTTGAAAAAAAAAACTCCATTAGGAATTTTGAATTTTATAGTGTTTGATAAAAGGTTTTTTAAAAACTTCACTCAATTCCATATACTCTTCCTCTGTATGCATCTTAGCACGTTTGGGAAAAAATGATGGGTGTAGGAAACATTATAATGGGTCCTACTCATAATAAAATAATTAATTGAGGTAAGTAATCAATTTCATTGCTGTAAGTGGTAAAGTTATTAACTGTAATTTAAATTTTTTATTGTAACAATGACGTCATGTTTTTGTTATAAATGTATGGTTGAATAATAACAAATAGCTATTTTCATTATTACCACAATGACGGTGTTGAATAACAATAAGTAAAATCAATTGATAGTACCAAATGTACCCTTTAATAATGACAAATACCTTTTTCCTTGGACCAAATAAAACTGACAATAATAACAATCATAAAAACTTTTTAACAAAAAATGAAACAGACGAAGAAACTTAAAAGCAAAAAATAACCCTCAGACTTAATAACTAAGCTCCTAAACTAATGTAACTAATTTGGAGTCGGAGCCAAACAAACTAGCAATCTAATGAAAGAATTGAAGCAATTGAATTAGGTAAAGCGTAAAATGATGGTAAAGCGTAAAATGATTTGATATTTTTTTTTAAAGAAATTTATTGTATTATTTGGATTCACTCTACTCAATACTAAATCTTTTTCACACAATTGGCAGTACAAAAGCGTGTCTTAAAAAGTCTTCAGAGGTTCTATACTGAGGGTTGTGCAACTAAAAAAATTGACAACGGGAATGTACTCGGAGAACGGCCTATCCAAGTAATTCAATCAGTATATGATTAAGGTTCGTTTTAACCTATGTACTCGTCATATCTCAAGCAATAAAAAAAATAATAATAATAATATAGTTGTAAATTTAAAAGATGTAATTAACATCAATCATCAAAACCATTTCACAATTCGTTAAAACAATGATTTCTTATAAAACCATTTCATATAAACTCACCAGAAAATATGAGTATAAAAATAGCAATAAAACCATAGCAGAAATTAATATCATATCAAGTACAATGTTCTATGATTTTAAGGCACTAAACAATGTATTTTCAATCAATCAATCAATTGCGTGGCAAAGTCAAAGGTAGCAATATATTTTAATAACTTCTTTTGTGCTTCATCAATATATTCAAAAAAAAACATTCATCAATGTACACAAATCTAAAGGTCAATCTGGGTTGAAACAATTATCATTGTAATTGTTTTTCTTTAAACAACAAACTTTAATATTCAACTGGACTTGAAAGTGTTAATAGCAAATTTTTCAGTTATAAGCATAGAATAGTATTTATCATAGTATAATACATTTTTAGAACAATCAAACTATCCATAATCTAATGAAATGAAGAAATATTTATCAGAGTAGTTGAATTAAACTTTAAGGAATGTAGAGTATGAATGTAGAAAAATGTTCATTATATAAAGCCTGGTACACAATACAATCAAAGAGAAAACATATGTAGTCTCACCCTGTATATATATATATATATATATATATATATATATATATATATATATATATACACTTGGTACGAACATCACTTCACTAAAATCATTTCCGGTATGTTTTTTTGCAAATATTTTTGTGATTTTTAGTTAAATCTTTAAAAATCCCGTCAAGTATTTAATTATTTATTTACTTCTGGAGCAAATTATGAATTTCGGAGGAATATGTAGTTTGACTCGTTTTCTTTGTAGCTATGATGTTGAAGTTGATTGGCTTCTTATAAACTGGTAAATAAACCCATCAGTGTGAGTTCTAATAACTGGTACATTTTAAACTTGTTTGTATCTGAATATAACTTGAAGTACAATTAAAAGTTTTCATCTATCTGACTAAAATATGATCTGATCAAATCAACTCAATTTAAGGTGCCGATACGTATCATAAGTTACATACTGAATTGAAAAGAATACCTGAATGGAATGACTCTCATTGTTTCAAAACTGTTTAGATATCATCGTATTCCCCCCTGCAGGAAAATTATATAATCCAGTATAACATACCAAGTTGGCTTTGTTTTATTTTTAAATATAATTACACTGTCTCTCCTACTATGATGCGCTGTGTCGCTCCTTTTTTAGGGTCGATTATAAATAGGTAATCTATTTTCTTATGAACTCGTAGTTTACTGGAGTTCATAATTAGGTACGATTTTCTTTGTGCATTTACTTTTAGGAACCCGTTTTTTAAATTTATGGCTTCCACGTGTAGTATATAATTATAGTTTCGTCTCCAGCACAGATATATCGTATTATTTTTATAATTTTTCGGTGCATTGAGTTCAATACTTTGAATAGAATAACTTTCATGTTATATGAATTTATATATTAAAACTGGATTTTCCATAGTTTAAATATGATCTTTATAAATGAATATGTTCTATCAGTTCATTATTCCTTTCCAGGCTCTATATGCAGATTATAACATTTCCCACCCCTTCAGGCAAATGATTAATTTTAAATACGTTAAGTCATTTTGTGTAATCATAGTTATTATATTTATTCAATTCATAGTTTTTTTTTCAATTTAGGTATTTCCTTACTCTTGTCATGTCATTTATAAAACTAATGTCATACATAAATTTCATCAATGATAATAGTAGAATAAACATCAATAATTTAATTACAGTTTCCTAAACTAAAATTTTCTAGATTTTCTTAAACACTTACAATAATCTATATGGGAAATTTCATCAATAATAAAAATAAAATCAATAATCAATGTCCATGTTTTACCAATTAAAATGTCTATCCACCTTGCGAATCATCATCACTCTCCCAAGATGATTTGGACAATGGGGGGCTCTTGCAGTTCCACGTTCCACCTACAGGGCCCAGGGCCCATTCCCATTCACTGGCAGCCATGAAATATTCAGGTCCCGTCTCGTCTCGATGGCCCTGGTGATAGAGCTCATCCAGTATTGAAACGACCGTTTGGTAGGTAGAGAGGGGGAAAACACGAGTGGACACGATTTGCTGTGCTACGGCGAATCTTCAGCAGTGACTTGGCATGCAGCGTTTAAAAGGTTAGGATTAGTTAATTAATAAATAGGTAGTGGTGTTATTTATTCAACTTTGCAATAGTTTACTCGTTACCTTGCCAAAATGCCCAGTGGTAAGTACTATTCAGTAGCGGAAAAAGAAATAGGAGTGTTAGGAAAGTTATAGGAGTGTAAGTTCTCTACGTCTCGTGAATCGCCTATACCAAATAATTTGGTACGCCTATAGAATTTCTATTAATAGCCATAGTTAGACAATGGTTCGGGTATCTTCGATAAAAATTGGTTGTTAGGTGGGGGAAGGCCAAAGTGGTCGTTTCAATACTGGATGAGCTCTACTATTCAAAACTGTTTTCGTCCCATTGTTCCTCATCGAACCGTTCAAAAGTTAACAGGGGGGGGATACTATAAAAAGCCGCACTGTGTGTTGTAATAATATTTTTATTATCATGGTATTTTCAATTTTTGCTGAAACATCACATTAAAAGTGAAGTTGTAGAAATTGTATTTTCTATAAATATTCCAGAAACAACCACAATTGGCGCTAGTGTTTGGGGGAGGTTATTCAACTGAAGGTCAAATCGAGTTTGAATTGAGGAGTCCTTTTTGAGATTTAGAGGGCCCTCTACACCATCGGCAATGATGGACGATCACAAAATAGGCCATGATTGCCACGATCATTGATCTAATGTCACCGATCATGGGCAATTACAGGCGATTATGCCCTCCACACGTTCGTGAACGCCTGTATTCGTCTATCATGGCCGATGGTGTAGAGCCGGCGTAAGAAATTATTTTCACAAAATTTCATTTGTGAGGATCGAGCTGATGTAAACAAATATGATGAAATCATATGTATTGTTGATTATTTCAAATTTAAAGCAACGGAACAAATGACAAATTAACTTTTCACCTTTATCGGTACACGTTTTTTTCAGTGACATCTTCGGCTTCCTACTTATCTTATTGCAATAAAACGAAGGCCTTTGTCTTTGTGTCATAATTATTATTTATTATAGATTACAGGTTAGGGCAGAGATTTTTAATTTGAACAGTGATAATTTTAATTATGAATTTCGTAGCTGGGCTTAGGATGTCCTTCGACGATTCGCTGTTGCGTTCAAATTAACAGTGCTGCTCGTAGATGGCGTATGGAGTTAGTAACAAAGCCTACCCAGAACACTGTGTGAATGATACATTATATGTTTGTGAGAGTCCCACCGTCATAGACGTGCATTACAAAAATGAATATGGGATGCAGTATTGCCTAGAGCAAGACAAAGCTGCAACCTCTCGATACAGCCCCCTACTCTGTGTCCTTGTCTATGCCGGATGAGAACGAATTTCTCGCAAGGGGGTATGTCCATATTGCGCCGACTGGAAGCAGAGGGACAAAAAATTAAATGAGAGAGAGGGAGAGATTACAGGTTATTTTGCTTTAAATGGATTCATAAATATTTGTATATTTTTTGTATAATGACTGTTGAAAATTTGGAGAATGACCAAATAATATTGGCAACTGGCGGGTATGATCATACCATAAAATTATGGCAGACCCATACAGGAATATGTATCAGAACTCTGCAACATGCTGAATCGGTAAAAACATATTTCACCAAACTTACCAATTTGTCTATTTATTTTCCGTTTTTGGAGAAAATGCCGTTTAGGAAGAATCCACAGATTTGTAAAATATTGTTTTTTTTAAATAAAAGAGCCTTCTTAACCCCAGAAAAAAAAAACCGGCGGTCAGTCATAAAAAAAACTTTTTTTAATCCATTATTTTTACGAAAAATCTCTAGTATTTTCGCCTTCTGAACAATATTCCGAAGTCAAAACGTGGCATTTTCAAATACTTTCCGAAATACTAGCTTCCAGAAGTACGAAAGGCCTTATTTTTTAGCACAACTTTCGGCCACTGAGAACAATCACCATTCGTCCTTCTTTTAATAAAAATACCACACACACATACATATCCTTACTTTTAGGACTTTTTTTTGTACGAAAAACTGCCGTTTTCTAAAATATCCACTTTTCTTCAGAATGTAAATACATACCACAATTTTTACTTTTACCCCTCAGAACCATTTTAATTTTTGTATTCACAATGTTGATTGCCTTAACTCAAGGGTCAAAAGCTTAAATAGCTGCATTTTGTTAACACCCCAATTTCTAGTGTACAGCCCAAGACAATCCTTCGGTGTGGATGTTTTTGAAACTGGTCTGCACTAAAACGAACCTTGTCAATATCTTACTTTAAAGAAGGGAATACAACCTAACCTAACTTGTCTAACCTTGCTGTTGAATGCAAGCCAACCAACCCTACAAAGTAATGCTCCGCTGGTGGAGAGGTGACTTTTCTCGTTTTTTCCAAATTATTATTGAGGCACAATAGTGACAATGACTTGCCAGATGTAAGTACATGCTACATCCCAGACGTCGATCAATAGACAACACTTACGCCAACTAAATGAAACCTCATGATTGGCTGTTTTTTCTTCCACAGACAATATATTCAATCAAAAGAGTAAATTTTAAAATTAAATAACTTTTTCAAAATACCTGACCACCAAGTTTTTTTAAATTCAAATTTTTTTGGTGATAGACAAATTCTCCCCATACTGCATTTTTACCACGTTTTTTTTTGTAAACCCTTTACATTCTGTTGAAAGGTTTCTCATAGAATTCAATTTTAGCAAGTAAATGCTCTGGAAATTACACCTGACAAAAAACTTCTAGCAGCAGCAAGTTATCAACACATTTATATGTATGACTTAATGTCTAGCAACCCCGCTGCTATTGTCAACTATGAAGGAACATCTAAAAATGTTACGAGTGTGGGGTTTCAAGTGGATGGTAAATGGATGTACACCGGTGGTGAAGACAGTAGAGCGAGGATATGGGACTTAAGAGCTAGAAATAATCAATGTCCAAAAATATTTGAAGTGCAAGCTCCCATTAATTGTGTTTGTTTACATCCAAATCAAGTAGAGTTATTCGTTGGGGACCAAAATGGAATTATTTATAGATGGGATCTTCGGACTGACAATAATGAACAGTTGGTAAGTGATCAATTCTCCATCCGTGGTGAACATTAATTTCATTGAATCGAATTATGAAAAAGGATGAAAAATTATAAAAATCTGTTTAAATTGTAATTGTAGAAATTCTATAGGAGGCATTTATATTAATTTATTAGTACATATACAGTAATGATGCTTATGAAAATAAAATATAAGAAATCAATTACTGTCATTAACGATTGAAGGATGTAAACTTTCATTAAAAAATCTGGCATTGCTTTCAAAAAACACAAAAAAAAACGAATAATAAAAGCTGGTTACCATTATATCAGGTAATCAGTTATAGACCGGGAGGCCATAACACATTTTTTATGTCTCATTTGTTCACTACTCCGAACATAAACTGTGGACCACAAGGTGGGGGCGGCACCGGGAAGTTGTATTTAAAAACCCACGATCTCAAATTATTACTTACTGTTTCGGAGTATGTTGCAAATTACAGTAACTGAAAAAACAATTGGGCAGACGAAATTGCCGGACATGTAGGGTGGATATGAAGGGCAGTGGTGTTGTTTTTCATTAAAACTCAAAATAATATGATCGCCGAATATTTTGGTTGGTTCGGTACTTTTATCTTAAGGGTGTAGAGTATACGTGTAACATACATTAATGTTCGGCATTGATTTATCTTAAAATCTAATTTTGGTTAACAATATTATTTGTTACTGTTCGGCGATGGTGTTTCATTATTAATAATAGTATAATATACGTAATAATGTACCCTCGAACAGAATGATTGGAAATGTTTTATGTAACTAGCGAAAAGAGAATCCATAAATATTTTTTCAACACAACGGAATAAACGACCGATTTTGTTATGTTAAGGGTTTGAAAAAATTGAACGACATATATTTTTCAATGAATTATGGTGTGCTGAACGAAAAAATTTAATCGCTGAACATTAATATTGCTAAGGGTGGATCCCTTCCCCCATGCGCTGTTGTCCGATTTTGGGTATATTATAACATCATACCTTTCTCATGTTGATTATTTTTTATCATATTGAATTATGTATAAAAATTGCCGAATGAAATGATTCGTTACAAAGAAAGAGAACTGTCAAATAATCCAAAATTGACTTTTCGGGCTCCAAGCTTATGCTGATCCGGATTAAGCGACCATTCCAGTTTGACGGGCATGAAAACAGCTGCTATAGTTTAACCATTTTCAATTGCAGAAGCTGTTTATATAGGGAGCAAATCAAAAACTCACTTCGCTAACACGAGGGCATATGTGTGAAAATATCACATATGCATAGAACTTGCCTTCCCGCTAAAAAACATAAAAAAAAAACTGGAAAACCCAAGTGGTACACAGAGGATCTTAAAATAATGAGGGAGGACGTAAGACAAAAAAAACATCAATACACGAAGACAGGAAATTATGAAACAAAATGCGCCTATCATACAATTAAAAAAAAATACAGAGAAAATGTGAAGAGAGCGAAAAAGGGTATGTACGACAATGTTATTACAAACAGTAGGAATACTGCAAAAACAGTCTGGAAAATTGTTAACGAAACACAAGGAAAGTCAGGAAACAGTATCAACCAC
The DNA here is from genome assembly GCA_018342105.1 of Gonioctena quinquepunctata. Lineage (NCBI taxonomy): Eukaryota > Metazoa > Arthropoda > Insecta > Coleoptera > Chrysomelidae > Gonioctena > Gonioctena quinquepunctata. The sequence goes on along the minus strand of JAFIRS010000222.1, from coordinate 337,316 downwards.
AATACCTACCTTACTGCAAACGATTTCAATGAATTCAGCTCCACAATGATTGACAATATTATCAAACAAATACCCCCCACAGGTGTATCTGGGGATGAACTTGTGAAAATCAGCGCCAAAGTCTCAGTATTCCTGAGCCCAACAAATGAAAAGGAAAGTATGGATGTGTACAACATAAGTTCAAAAATAATCAAATTTATTCCGGAAATCTTAGGCAGACCACTTACACACTTAGTTAATACCTGCATGGAGAAGGGAGAATTTCCAGCACACCTCAAACTATGTAGAGCAACCCCAATTCTGAAGAAAGGTGATATAAATGACGGTGATAATTATAGATTTATAACAATTACCCCAATAATATCAAAAGTAATTGAAGTGATTGTCAAGGACAGGATAACAAGCTTTTTGGAAAAGGGAAAATACCTTAATGACCAGCAATATGGTTTTCGATCTCTTAGATCAACCTCACAAGCTGTAACTGAAATGGTTCACCAAATACCAAAAAATCTTGATGTGGGGATACACACACGTGCCATCTTGTGTGACCTATCGAAGGCCTTCGACAGTGTCTCACACAGAAATCTATTGACAAAGCTCTATAAACATGGAATACGTGGACCAGCTCTTCGTCTCATCGAAACATTTTTGACAGATACACAACAATATATATATCACAATAACTTAGTCTCTAATACAACACAAAATAAACATGGTGTACCGCAGGGTTCAGTACTGGGGCCACTGTCGTTCATAATTTATCTAAATGACTTGCCAACATTCCTAGATACTGCAGATGTCTTCATGTATGCAGATGATTCGACCTTTTTAATTAGAGACAGAAACTTAGAAGAAATAGACAGAATGTCAGGTGAGACACTGTCACAAGCTGAAACCTATTTCAACGCAAACATATTATCCTTAAACAAAAATAAAACCAAAGAAATAACTTTCACAAAAAACAGAGATACTGTAGGTGACTCGTCAGTAAAGATACTAGGTTTTCAGATAGATCCGGACTTAAACTGGAAAGAACATATTCAGGAAATGCAGAAAAAGTTATCAAAAAGCCAATTTTTATTAAGAAATCTCAGAGAGATGGTATCAGTAGAGGTACTGAACACGGTGTACTACGGTATGGTTCACTGTCATTTAATATATGGCGTGTTACTATGGGGCACAAGCTCAACATGCCAACAACTACTGATAAGTCAAAAAAAAATAGTTAGAACTATGGCTAAGGCGGGTCCGAGGGAACATGCAAAACCCTTAGTTATTCAAATGCAAATCTTGACAATTCCATGTATATATATATCATAGAAGCGATCCTATGGATACACAAAAACAAAAATAAGAATATTACAGGGCTTGAAACCCACCAGCACAATACTCGAAACAAAGATCTATATAGACTGCCTCGAATGAACCTTACCAAAACAATGAAGCAGACAGAATATTTACCAATCAAATTGTACAACCGTATTCCAGTGGACTGGAAGACCTACTCTACAAAAAAATTGAAACATTATTTGAAAAAATCGCTGTTTGTACACCCACTCTATAATATCGAAGACGGTTTTTCTCATGAATGGATATAATATGCATGTTCTATCAGCTTACTTCATAGTTTAGTTTTAGTTAAAATATACATGCTCTTTTTTACTTTTTATATATATAATATGGATATAATGTGCTATGTTTTCTCATGAATGGATGTAATATGCCTGTTTTATCAGCTTACTCCATAGTTTAGTTTTAGTTAAAATATACATGCTCTCCTTTACTTTTTATATATACAATATGGATATAATGTGCTAGCTTACATAAAATCTTTTATTTTCTTTACACTATATACACATGTACATATATACACTATTTTGGGTGCTAGTATTATTCTCTTTTGCTATAGTTTTGACGTACCTACACAATCCTGTTGTGAACATGTTTCAGAAACATTATTGTAAACTTTGAAGGTCAATGAAAATCTTATCTTATCTTATGCGAAGAAACGGAACGAAAAATTATGTGTATTACTTGTAAACATTCTCCATCGGCGAACGGTAGATCAAAAGAGCCGATAGTCAACGTGGGTTTGAGTGACCGCAAGCCAATGATAATGCTTGTAGGTGTGTCTATACGTTGAGACTAATAAATCACCAGTTTCAGGAGGTCTGAGTAAATGCCAATAGAGTCTCTGGTCTGGGATCGAAATAGGTTTTAAAATATTCTATCGTTGTGATGTGTTTTGTTAGAAAATATGCCTTTTTTTCGACCATGGAAAAATGAAATTATGATGATCCGATTTTTGGCATATTTTTTTATTTTAACGTATTTTTAAAATATTTAAATATCTAAATAAAATCAGTTATCTCCGCCTTGCTGCTCAAAGGATTGCGCCTCAAGACTGGGAAACTTGTTTTTGATGCTTCTGCAATTGATAATGGATGAACTATAATTTTAAAGATTTTTCTTCTCTAAATGAAATGAAATAAGCAGATACATTTTATGTCAGTTTATTTAAATGAAGTATTAGTACATAGAATTATTTTTTAATGTTTAATTATTATTTTCTATATTTTTTTTGTCGAAAATAATGGAAAAAAATATTGCGCTCAAAATTACACTACCAAACAAATCAACATGTCAGGGTTGTAAATGATTAGTTCAGTATTATGTTCATTATTGATTTTATACATTTCTAATTTTTATCATCTTCCTCTTCATCGCTTGTCTCTTCTGACAGCTCCATCTCACTTTTTCAGCAATATATATATATATATATATATATATATATAATAATAATCTTCATTCAGATATGAATTCCTAATTTACAAAATAAAATAACCTAAAATCATTAACAAAACTATACATATAAGTAAATAACATAATAATAATAATAATAAATATGGTATAGTTTTCCCAATATCAATTGCAGAAGCAAAAAAAGTCTTCGCGAAATCGTGTGAGCAGCAGTGGCGGAGATAACTAATTTTATTTAGATATTTTAAGATTTTAAAAATACTTCATAAATAATGAAAAATGAAAAAAATTAAAGACAAGCTTTTATTTATACAAATACATTAAGAAAGAAAAATAATTTCTTTCATTATTTGATGTAGGTTATTATTATATCCTAAAACGTATTTCGATCGGCACACACCAAGACCATAGACGCTACTGGTTTTTAATCTTTCAGAGCTATTGAAACACAAATATAACGCCTGAATTATGACCTCCCATCGTAGAGACACAGCTGCCAGCATTATGTCCAACTTGATTGGTCCAGACGAATCGGTTGTACAACTGACAGCCCTCACTCGAGTACACGTTGACTATTGGCTCTTTTGATGTACCGTTTGCCGACGGAAAATGTTTACGAGTAGTACAGATTATTTTTCGTTCCGTTTCTTCGCATATATGCTCGTGTTAGCGAAGTGAGTTTTCATTTGCTCCCTATAGAAACAGCTTCTGCAATTGATATTGGATGGACTATACTTTACTATAATCTATAAAATACAACAGTAGATATAACAATGAAAGTGTTGGCATTAATGATTAATCATAAATGAACTTTTTTATTTTGGATTTGAATACTTGAATAGACGGACTCATTTTGATTTCCATGGAAGTTTATTGTAATCAACTTAACCTTTGTGGAATAATGAATTCATAGTTCTTTTCATTTTGGTGCGATTAACATGAAAATCGAACCTCCCTCTAGTCTCATAATTGTGCATTTGATTATTAAATGTGTTAAATTCGTTGAAATATGTTGGGAATTCACAATGTACCACTTTGTAAATGAAAATCATAGAAAAGTATATAATCGTCTTTGTTACTGACATCCACTCAAGAACAGATAACATAGAGTTAACAGGGTATATCTGTTGCATTGAAGTAAGATTCTCATACTACGGTTTTGCAGAGATGCTATTATTATCTAGTAGGGAAAGCGAACTAAGGCAATAATCAAAGTGCGGCTGTATAATAGTTCTGTAAACTGTGGAGGAAGATTTAAAAGATAAATGTGTTCTAACTCTAGAAAAGAAATATAGTTTTTTAGCAATTTTTTTGTATATATAGTTGAAATGAGATTTGAAATCAAGTGTGTGGTCTACAATAACGCCGAGATATTTGATTTCTGTTACTATATCTATTTTATTTCCATAAATTTCTAAATTCAAATCATGAACATTAATTTGATTGTGCTTGTATTTTGAAGTTATAACCATAGCTTTAGTCTTTTGATGGTTGAGTTTCAGTTTATTCACATTCAGGAACAGTGATATTTTTTCCAAGTACCCATTCATTTTTCCTATAGCAATATTCAGATTTTCATCACTAACTTCTACCACTGTATCATCTGCAAATAGATTCATGAATTCAATGTCACCAATAGACTTTATATCATTCAAGTAGAGTATGAACATATATATATATATATATATATATATATATCGAGAATAAGAGAAATCTGTTACGAATCCAAGAGAGCCCACCATCCGTCTACAGCCTGTTTCATGGTTTCCCAATCATCAGGACGGCCTGTGGTCTTTTTCAAATTCGTATCAGACATCTCGTAGAGTTAATACCCATCGGCAAGTGCAAAAATGTGAAAAGCATCAAATTATAGATAGTGACACCTATAATCTGTGCGGTGAAGCTTAGACCTGTTATCGTGGAATTTTAATGACACGAAATTTCGTGCACATTAATAGGTCACCAACAGATGTCAGCATAGGCCAACCCACGACACCAATAGTCGTACTCTAGTACTTCTGAGTAACGCAAAACAAATAACGAGAATAAGAGAAATCTGTTACGACTCCAAGAGAGCCCACCATCCGTCTACAGCCTGTTTCATGGTTTTCTCAATCATCAAGACGGCCTGTGGTCTCTTTCAAATTCGTATCAGACATCTCGTAGAGTTAATACCCATCAGCAAGTACAAAAATGTGAAAAGCATCAACTACGAGATGTCTGATACGAATTTGAAAGAGGCCACAGACCGTCCTGATGATTGGGAAACCATGAAACAGGCTGTAGACGGATGGTGGGCTCTCTTGGATTCGTATGCTGACATCTGTTGGTGACCTATTAATGTGCACGAAATTTCGTGTCATTAAAATTCCACGATAACAGGTCTAAGCTTCACCGCACAGATTATAGGTGTCACTATCTATAATTTGATGCTTTTCATATATATATATATATATATATATATATATATATATATATATATAAACAAGGCAGAAGGACCTAGGTCAATAGCCTGTTGAATCATGTAATTTACTTGGTTCAATAAATATCATTTATTATTATTATTATATATAAACATATTCGTTGCAATTATTATCAAATATAATCCGAGTAATTCATAAAATGAAGATTGAACGGTTTTTTCCTGAATTTTAGCTCTCTAATTCTTTGACGATTATAACGATCATGCCTTGTCCTCGATTCTGCAGTTGTTTTGCTCAATTTTCCGGATACTTTGATGAATTTGGCGTAACACTCGGCATGGTATCCATAAATACTGTCAATGTCTGTTGGTAATTTTACATCAAACAATTCCCAACTTTTTTCTCTTTTTGTTTCCAATTTTACGTGGCACAGATTCAATTTTTTATATCGAGTGCTTTAACTTTATTTAATAAATTTGATCCTAACGAATTAACTGATACATGGTTGATATGTTCAGTGAAGTTCAATTGTTTATCAAATGTTACTCCCAGGTCTTTGAAAGAGGTTGCTTGTTGGTCATTATTTATTGTGTAGGAAGTGTTACATTTTTTATTTCTGTTGAAAAAACTAATAGAACAGCATTTTTAGTATTTAGAAATAGTTGATTAGTATTGCACCAATTACTCAGTGACTTTAAAAATTTTCCGCACCAATATTGCAAAAAAACATAGATGAACTTACATTTACTCGAATCAATTGAAGAGCAACTTTGACATAATTCTACGGAAACTTTTAACGCCACTGATACCAATATATTTGTATTAAAATGATTTAGCACACTATAACGATCAATAAAAATGATGGAGTGATAATATTTATTAACAATAAACTCGATTATAATAAGAAAAATATTAGCTTGGGTAATATGAAAATTCTAGAATTCAAAATTAAATTTAATAACAAAAAGATGATATTAACCTTGAGTTCATGTCCGCACGATTTCAATGAAGAAATTTTCAACTACAAAAGGTTGATCCAAGTGATATCCATGTAGACCCCCTAGTAAGGCCATAGAATTCATAGGAAAATTGGAGATTCTCCTATATAACTTACCACTAAATTAAAAAATACTGTTGACAGGAGACTTAAATATTAATTTTGAAAATGAGTCCTCAACTGATACCCAAAACTTAAAAAAATCTATTCCTTTCGTTTAACTTGACTATGCTTGTCACAGAACCCACCAGAGTATCTGTCCATTTTTCAACAACAATTGACTACATTTGTTCAAATTTTGTAGAAGATTTAATTGCATGTGATGTTATTCCTGCAGGTTTATCGGACCATCACGCAGTTGTGTTAAAAAGTAATATAGAAACAAAAAACTCTCGTAAATATAAAAGGGGTAGAATATATAATAAAACAAATTACACAAAATGTAAAAATTATTGCGAATCAGAAATTAAATGGGATATAATACAACAAAAGGAGCCGTTATACATTTTCCACAAAAAAATGTCTGACATCTTTGAGAAATGCTTTCCCTTGAGAAATTGCCTGTTTCCGGGCTGATCTCTCCAAAGGTTCTGTGTCGCCTTCTACTTAGGGCGTCACAGTCGAAGATAATATGAGAGGCTGTTTCCTCCTCTTCATCACATAGCCTACATTTCACGGTTTCCCTGCGTACTCCCATGGTGTTTAGGTGTTTTCTTAGGCCACAGTGTCCAGTCAACAGACCTACTATTATACGTGCCTTCGTTCTGTTCAAGTTCAGAAGGTCAGCCGTCAGGGTCCGGTTAGGGTGCCCTACCATGACTTCGTTGTGTATTTGCCCGACAGTTTGATCCCAATATTGTTGGTGTCTTCTTTTTATCCACTCGTCGATCAGGGACCTGCATCGGTTTTTGCTAATCCCATGCACAGGTTCTGGCCCTGTGAATAGCGTTTCAGATGCTTGTCTAGCTAGTGGTCCGCTTTTACGTTGCCTTCAATGCCTCTATGACCTGGCACCCACATCAAGGTGACCTTGTTGTGTTTTGCCAGCTCGATGAGGTTCTGGAGGTAGTCCCAGACCAGTTTAGACTTTAGCTGTATAGAGTTGAGTGCTTTGATAGCACTTTGACTGTCAGATAGAATGTAAATGTGTTTTTTCCTGTAACCACTTTCTAGATTCTTCTGAATACATACCATAATAGCATGTGTTTCAGCTTGGAATATCGTGGAGCATTTGCCAAGTGGTATTATGTAGTCCTTCTTGGCCTTACCCCATGTATTCCTGCTCCCGTTCCTTCAACTGTCTTTGAACCGTCTGAATACCAGACTATGTCCGCAGTTGAATTATGATTCTATATCCAGATCCGTCAATTCGTGTTTCGAATGGTTTTTCTAATGGTATAGGGGTTGCATGTAGTCTGCATTTCGAGTTCTTCGATATTGATTACATTGTTGGTTTTGGATTTCCAGTTTTTTGTTTGTTTCAGTCTGTATGCACTCATCCTGCCTCCCAATATAAGGGGTTCGGGTTTGGATGATTTCCATTGCAGCTGTTGGAGTGCTATTCATTGCACCCGTGATACAGAGAGAGGCAAGCCTCTGGATTTTCCCAAGGTTGGTTTTTGCCTGTCTTTGATTTGTTTTTGGCCACCATACGAGTGAGCCATAAGTTACTCTTGGTCTTATTACTGCTGTGTAAAGCCAGTGCATGGCTTTCGGTTTGAGCCCCCAGGTTTTTCCAAAAGCTCTCCTGCACATCATGAAGGTTATCTTGCTTTTATTGGTTACATGTTGAAGATGCGGTTTCCAGGTTAGTTTCTTGTCAAGAATCAGCCCTAGATATTTCACTTGCTCTACTACTTGTAATGTTTCACCGAATAGTCTGGGAGGAATGATATCTCCCATGTTTCTTCTCCGGGTGAAGGGTGTTTTGTTCGGATTTGCCCTTAGGCTCTCACTGTTACACCATTCCTCTACTGTCCTCAGCGCATTTTGCATTAGCTCTGAGGTTGTTCGAGTATTATTTCCTTTGATGAGGATGACCAAGTCATCTGCATACCCTTGAGAGTAATACCCTTGGTTATTCAGAGAAATTAGCAGTTCATCTACAACCATGTCCCACAGAAGGGGGGAGAGTATGCCCCCCTGTGGGGTACCTCTGGAAATCTCAACCTGCTCTGTTTCCTCGAACATGTTGGCTTGGACCAGTCTATTGTGAAGCATTGAGTGTATCCACCTGCAGGTGGTTTCGTCAATGCCTCTTCGAGTGGCCGCAGATACCATACTTTCAAATGCAATTTCTTTGTTTGCTAGAGACTCTTCAAGCCTTGAAACAAGCTGATGAAGTGCTGTCTCGCATGATTTTCCTGTTAGATAGGCATGTTGGTTTTGATGTAAAGGCTGTTCTACAAGAGCGGTTTCCCTTATGTCTCTATCTAGCCTGCCAGCCTTTGCCTGGTCGTATGAGTCCCGTCCAGGTTTTGGAATAAAGACCACGTTTACAGTGTTCCAGGTTTGAGGTAGCCATCCCAATGCTAGGCTCAGCCTGTACAGTCTGCACAGTTCTGGTGCTAGATATTCAACTCCGCTCTGAAATACTCCATCTGGGCCCTTAGACTTGTAAGGCTTGAAGGAGTTTATTGCCCACACTACTTTTGAGTGAGTTACCGTTCGTTTAGCCACTTCCCAGTCTGCCCTTTTTGCCCTCAAATGAAGGTTTGCAGGGATTTCATATCTGGGGTTTTGGTTTGTGGTGACAGTGGATCCTGGGAAGTGTGTATGGAGCAAGAGTTCTATAGTTTCCTTCCCAGTGTTGGTGTGATTGCCGTTGTGTTTTTTGAGAGTCCCCAATGGATTGATGGGGTCTTTGGAAAGGATGCGGTGGAGTCTTGCTCTCTCTGAGGTTTGTTCTATGTCCTCACAGAACTTCCTCCATGACTTTCTTTGTTCCCCTCTAATTTTGTTGTTGTATTCTGTGGGAGTTTTGGAATAATCCTCCCAGTCACCAGTTTTTTTCGCTCTATTAAATAGTTTGCGCGTTTTATTTATGTGAGTTCGGTGTTCCACCAGCTCACTTTAACTTTAGTGGTGCTGCGCTTTAAAGGGCAGTTGTTATGATATGAAGTTATTATGACCTCCTGTAACATTAGGGAGGTTTGCTCTATTTCATGGATCGTATTTGAGTTAGGTTTGACATTTTTGAAATTTGTGAGATTTGCCTTGAGCTCCTCCCGGTACCCCGGCCAGTTGGTTTTCTGGGATCCCGACACATTACTGCAGGTTCATTGGCATAGCCAATCTCCACATGTATGTGTCGGTGATCTGAGTTTGAAGGTTCCTCAGATACTGCCCATTTGCCGACGTGCCGAACCACCAAAGAAGAGCCCAAAGTGATGTCAATGATTTCCCGTCTGTTACGGGTTACGAAGGTTGGCTCATTACCTCTATTAAGTACTTCCAGGTTACTGGAGACAATAAATTCAAGCAATGACTCACCTCTTGTGTTCGTGTCGGTGCTCCCCCACACTGTGTTATGGGCGTTTGCATCGGCTCCGATGATAAGCTGGAGTTTGTGGTTAACACATTGTTTAACCAAAGCCCTCACTTGTTCTGATGGTGGAGGGCTTGTAGAGTCATAAGGCATGTAGACGGAGGCTAGTACTATATTCCTCTCTACTCCGTCGTCTTGATTACTGTTATATCCTTGTAACATTAGATTATTAGATTCAAGACGTTTAAATCATTCCTGGTAATAATGCAGGATCTGGCGTTTCCACAGTTTAGATTATAAATGAGCTTACTCTTGGATGTTCCGAGGCCTGATACTCGCCCTTTGACCAGCCATGGTTCTTGTAATAGGGCCACGTCGGTGTTGCCCTGTGCAAATATTCTGCACAGGGTTGCAGTAGCAGCCTTACTATGCTGCAGGTTGGCTTGAACTGCCCGCAGCATCAGGAATGTTCATGTTCCGGCTAACTTGCTTAAGTTTACCTGCGTTAGCCCCAGGAATGCTTTCTTCCCATGGCTTGCAGGTTCTTCAAGGAGGTCTCGTCGATTTGGAAGACAAGAGTTAGACCCGAGGCCTCCTCTTGTCTCTTGATGACAAGCCATTCTTCAGTATCTATCTCCATGTTCTGGGTTTTGATGAGCTGAAGAATCTTTTTGGTTTCCATTTTACCAAATGGCTTTGGAATCCATACCACTACCTTGGAGGTACTCAGGATGTCCTTGGCTAGCCCTACTTTTAGGACAGCCCCCTCCCAAGGTATCAGTCTGGGGATACTCTCGAGTAGCCAGGATTTGGTGGTTTCATCCGAGCATGTCAGGACCAGCACGCCCTTGTGGACGTAGCTGTTCCTGAAGTTCGGAACCTTACCCGGCTTCTTGTAAGAGAATCCCTTGGTCGTCTGATAACTGGTGATCTGGATAACTCTCCAGAGCAACAGCCATCTTCAGACCTCTTGTGACCTCCCTATAGCTGCCCTGCTCAGTTGGGTTAACTTGTGCAGAGACAGCCACTGGTTGGTCAGATCTAGGTTTCTTCACCCTTGCAGAGCTCTCCGTGGAAGAGGGTTGACTTCTCTGTGAGCGGTCCCTCATCTTGTTCGGAGTTTCTGGCTGCCCGCTGCTTCCAGCGATGCTGGGAGTTCGTTCAGGGAAGCCAGTTTTTGCTTCTGGGTATGGATCGCGTCGATTGCTTCGGTGTTTCCTGGGTTTAATTTCTTCCCCAGCTGCCTTGGCCTCCGCGATCCGCACCTACTTCTAGCAGCTCCTGAGAGATTTTTCCGCGCCTCTGACGTGACGTGCCTTAGGGCAGGTGTTTCTGGAGGTTTAGCGGAACTGCCACTGCCTCCAGAGAGTTTCCTGCTCTCTGTTTCCGGGAGTTTCTCAGCAGGTGTTCGACCATCTGCTGATCCCTCCTCGGTTGGGTTTGCGGTTTCTGGTGCCGAGTGCGATTCAACTGGAATCTCCTCGACTTCCATATCCGCTAGTGATGTTGGGTCTTCTTCAACTGGAAGTTCCCCAGGGTTGTTTTTCGTTTTTTTCCATATTGTTCCCACGAGTGTTGTGGAAAGGGTCGTCCACACCTGCGAGGTGTAAGGCAGATTACTCTGGGAGGTCGCCATGTATCCCAGAGGCTCCGTTAGTGATACCTGACTGGCTCAGGTATCATCCATCCCTCGGCACGGGTCGCTTGACGCCTTGGATTAAGCCGTGATGTGGTGGCATTTGGTTTGAGATTGACGTAGAGATCCGCAGGCTTTGACTATTTCTGGTCATTCCCACTGGGTTTTCCTTGTCAACCCCGTTATCCAGCGATACCACTTGGAGGTAGCCACCTAAGTTTCCGCAACCCATCTTCATCTCTCGTAGGAGGTGAACATGTGTTGACCCAAACTACTCGCCTTTGCACAGGGGGTGACACTGTTTCTTTTCAAGACCGCAATGCCATTCTTCCCCCGTCACGGGGGGCTCACACCTTGGATTCAGATCTATTTTCTAGGGTCTCGTTAGTCGAGTCGCGGCCGCCCACTCGAATGTCTTAAAAAAATGCATTTGTCGAGCGCCTTCGGCTCGTCTATCCCAAATCTCGGGTAGTTAAGGTTGGGCTTCAAGTAATTAGAACCGGGATTACTCCTCAAATATTTCATATAAGTGGGGAGTACATAACCACTATTCCCACCACAGTGTAAAACATTTTTCTTTTGAACTAGAACTTTTATTACAACCTCCTTTTAGTTTGGTGTATTTCCAAATAGAAGCATATGTTAGAGTGATTTTGTTTAATAAATACTGACTATATATATAAATTCGGTTTAGAACATATTGGTGTTGAGCCCCATAATTACAGAAAAACTCTCATTGCTAAAAAATCAACATGATATTACTAAATACGAACTTTATTGCCCGAAAATAAATTCCATGGGTATGAACATAGGTTCTAAATTCGAATAAGCGACAAACGCTGATAAGCACATTCCAGTTAAAAATAAGTCGTTATCCGAAAAGAATTAAAGAACAGTAAGATAACTCGTCCATCCGCCGACCCCCATAATTTATCAAAATTACGATGTAAACAAAACCATAAAGATGGGTGACAGCTCCCATAATTATCGAGCCACGAAATATCATAAAACTATTTTTTACGTAATCATAACAACAGAAAAATATTATTACCTGATCGATGATGACAGCCCATTAAAATTAACTCTTTAAAACTTCATCGTATTTATTCTTGCGTGTAGGACAAAACAAAGCCATTCATTATTGTTGAAGATAATTATAATTGCTATCCGGAACTAGACCAACTATCACGTGATTCGATAACGGGTTATAAAAAGCGCGAGTTTTCATATCAAAATACTCAATGGGGGTTCAACAGTGAACCAAAGAACATGTAATCTCAAAGTAAGGTTTGAATTCATTCGGCCACAACATAGTTAAATAATAATGAGAAGTGTACAAGTATATCGTTAAGTAGTGAACTTCAGAAACCATTAAGAATAAGTAGATTCAAATCAAGTTACACCAAAACCGAGATGTCAACGAAAAACCTCAATTCGACAGTTCATGATCTCTTAGAAAAACCATAGCCATATCGCGCTATACTAAGATATCGGGCGAATAAAATAAAATAACCAATTGACGCGAGATTACTCGAAATAATAATAGAATTAATTGTCGTTTAAAAAACCTACTCCAGTGAATAAGTTTGAAACAGGGTGAGTGCTATGTATGTTTTTCTGTATTTATGTTCATGGCAAATCGAACCCTTTATAATGTGCATGTGTCTGTGAAGGTATCTCCATATCTTCATGTTACTACAGATCTCAAAAGAGGATTATTTCTAGCCGTTTGTGGCAATTGATGTCAAGATTGTTTTTAGTAAATCTATTTCGATTTTGTAGCCAACTGTGAAATTAACTACCAATAAGCTACACTCTTTTTGTTGTATGAATATTATTTCATATTATTCGTCTATAGAACGAATGAAATAATTGTGTCAAATTTTACTAAATATATATGTACATTCTTACTATTTTTATGAGTGCATTATTATTTCTTGGTTAATTATTGTTTTTCGAATCCTTCCGAAGGTCATGTACTTCCTGGATAAACAACCCGTTCCGGTATTGAAAGAAAGGAGATTGGTCTATGTCGACCGCTCCATAGATCATTTCCGGTTCGACTCTATTCAGATAGTCGATGCTTTTAATACTGTTTTTTCCCAATCTAACGAATAATGTCTGGTATTACAGGTGTGGTGTGTTAAGTCATAACACCCTGTAGTCAGGCCAACAACATTGGTTGGTCAGGTGTGTGGTTTTCATAACACCCTGTATAGGCCAGTTATAACATTGTTGGTCAGATGTGGGGTATTTAATTCCCCAAATCTCCCCAACTACAACATTGGCCTGCATTCTCTTCTATTCTCCCAACCTCGTTCTTATTAGTTTCGTTCACATATATCTTTCCGAATTCCTTTGCTCCTCGTCACTTTGTATTTTTCTCTAGGTGTCCATTGCATTATATTTTTTGGGAATCTATCTTCTGTCATATGTTGGACCTGACTGTATCAAATAAGTTGTTTTATTTCCATGTACATCGTAATTGTTCCTTTTATGCCCATTCTTTGTTAATCTCTTCCTTTCTGTGGCTTCAATTTTTCTTTCGGTAATGCTCCAGATTTCTGCTCCAAAGAGTAGGCTACTTTTATTTATGACTTGATTCCTTTCTTATTTATTTACTCCTTAAAATACTATTGATATAGTGTTGTGTGCCTATAATAAAATGTCACTTTGTTACTTTCAGATTCCAGAGAATGAAGCTATGATTCTGGACATTGACATTTCACCTGACAGCCAGCTGATGGCTTCTGTGAACAATAAAGGAAGATGTTATATTTGGAGCCTAGTTTCAGGTAGCATTGACACTCCCACAAAAATGATACCGAAACAAAAGTTTGAAGCACACAAGAGGCATGCATTGAAATGCAAGTTCAGTCCTGATTCTAAGTAAGTTGATTATTTTCCAAAAAACATGCCTAGCTCTAGTTGCTTTTGACTTTGAGCAGTGATAAATTACATATATTCATTGTTCCTTCATTGTTCCTTTTGGTAACAATGGAACTTTCAAATGCTATTAAAATTCTGTTCCTTGTCGCATTTTTTCAAAAATTGCACAAGTAACCCCTTCACCACTCATACTCATTTCACACCTATATGCTCATTTTGATAATTAAGTTATAGGTAACTACACTCTCTCTCTGAGTTTTCGTAATTCAATTTGTTTATATTATGGAATGGAATATTCGACTTAAATTGTTAATGTCCGTTCTATTGTTGATGGCATGTTTGCTTTTTTTATAAATATCATTTCCTTGATAGTTCTTTTGTCTTCATTGGCTTCGTAGGCTAGAATTTTTATATTGGTGAAGTCAGGGTTGTGGTTGTCTGTGATGATGTGTTTATTCAATCACACATCATCATCACAGACAACCACAACCCTGACTTTACCAATACAAAAATTCTAGTCTACGAAGCCAATGAAGACAAAAGAACTATCGTGGAAATGATATTTATAAAAAAAAGCAAACATGCCATCAACAATAGAACGGACATTAACAATTTAAGTCGAATATACCATTCCATAATATAAACAAATTGAATTACCAAAATTATCCCCTCTAAAGAAACCAAAAACAGAAATGAACTATACTTTACCCCAGTCAACCCCAACATTCCGAAGTGTCGGACAAATAAACGAAGAACAGGTACACCAACATTGCCAGCCATAAAATCAAAGATTCCTAATGAATGTTGTAGTCTGTCAATCGTCCCATTGAAACAACAAGATGCACAACACAAACCGAAAACTAATTATAAGAAGTTGCAGTTCCACTCTCAACGGAAAAACTGATATGATATTTAAACATTAAGCAATAAGCTAAAATGTGTAAACAACGAGAAAATGGTTTAATAACCCTGATGTTGCCAAGGTACATACCGTAGCATAAAATTATAATCATAACAAACTCATATTACCACCTCAACGGTATCTCTATTGTCCCCCTTCTAATAATGATTGTTTCTTTCAGCAATGTTGTTAAACAAAATAGATGTAATTACCTACTTATAAAGAATTAAAAAAAGCCAATACTGATGAAGCCTCTGGCCAGAGGCGGAACGTCTATCTAAAAACTCTCATTTCTCTTATCGAATCTACATCCCAAGAACCTCAAAAAAAAAATATATCAACAAAATTCAAGAACCGTTTCTCTCCATGGTCCTTCTCACCGGACGATTACATGACTAATTTTCCGAATTTTCATTCATGTGAGTTGCCTTTATTCAATTATTAAACATTTAAATGAATTCTGGATACTTATTCTGGGTTATTTCACAATACAAATACATACATTGATTTATATCTGCAAAACTACTGCCTCACATTCTGTAACATTTAAACCTTTTTCCAATATGTGATCAGGTTTATAAATTGAAAATTTAGGGAAATATCGCTTCATTTGGCGAATAAATTCAAGGTCGAAAATATCGGCAGAGGTACGTCCTTTTTATCAGGTGTATTTTGCTGGTTTTTGTCCACTTGTTTCTTTCTGCTTTGCAATATGTTTATTGGAAAAAATTACTTTACGTTTAGGAAATCTTTTGGGATAAATTTGGGTAACATTCCACTACTGCATTTTAAAAATTATATTTAGATCACTCAATTCATTTTGAACACTTCGGTTCATTAAAATTTTTGATTGATTATTACAATTGAATTTATGAATTTATTGGTAAAATGTCAAGCAATACTGAACTGAAAGTTTCTCGATCTAAAGCCCTAAGGCAGACAGCAATCAATCGCTTGACTTTGATTTCGGAATCTGCGGCATTAGCAAAAACCAATTCAGAAGATCAAACTCAATTTAAAGTAAGACATCGTGATCTAAAAAGGTTATCAAAGATTTCGAAAAACATCATAATACAATTTTAACTCTGCTTGCTGAGGATGGGGCTAAGTTAAAAGAAGAACACATGAACATGACGAAGAATTTGTCAAACAGTGTCAGGTAATTGAAACGATTTTTTTGAATTATTTGAAAAAGATCTTGAAAGCTATTTGATTCATTCAAATGCTTCTGCCAATAGTACGACTCTGAACGATCACATTGTTTTGCCTAAAATAAAATTAACTGTTTTCACTGGAGACATCAAAGCATTTCCTACTTTTCAACAGACTTTTGAAACTTTAATTCATAATAATCGATCATTATCTAATGTTGAAAAATTCAATTACTTAATTTCGAGTCTTAGTGGACCTGCTCTTGAATTGACTTCCGACATTCCAATTTTGAATGGAAATTATTTGTCTGCTTACAATACATTACTTGATAGATTCAATAATAAGCGTTTACAAGCTTTAACTCATTGGAAATGCATTGAAGATTCTCCACATCTTGAAAATGAAAACGCAGTAGGTCTCCGTAACCTGATGGATACTTTCATAAAAAATTTGAATGTGTTGAAGGCTCTAGGTTTGAAACCGGAAGACTGGGATTTTATAATTACTCATATGCTCATCGAACGCCTAGATCCCTCGACTCGTAAGTCGTTCGAACAAAATAATGCTTCCACTGACATCCCTAAATATGAAGATGTAAAAGGCTACATTGATAAACCGTGCACAGCTTTGGAATCAGTCGTTAAGCCATGTCAAATATCCGATACATCCAAATTTACTTTTTCGAATACTCCTTGTAAACAAAATTATAAATCTTACAATGTGAACAATAATTCACACAATTCGCGCAATAGAACTGCCTTTTTGGTTAATGCGCCACGATCTAATATTCACAGCGCTTGTTTTCTATGCAGAGGCCCTCATATTATTTATAGATGTCACATTTTCCAGTCTAAAACGCCCCAACAGCGTTATGAAATAATAGAAACTCAAAAGGCTTGCATCAATTGTTTAGCTACAGCGCATACAATGAATCAGTGTACTAGTGAAAAGAGGTGCCGATCTTGTTCAAAACCTCATCACAGCTTACTACATTTTCCTGCGAATGCACCCCTCTCCTTTTCTGAAAATGTCTCAAATGAAAACCCACGAGCCTCGAATTCAAATGCGCCAGAGCGCTCGGAAGTTGCCACCGAGTTCAGTGATACTGCTTCACATTCTCATATTAACAAAACCACTACAATAGGTATGTTGATGAACGATCGTGAAATTTTTCTTTCTACAGTGTTGATCAATATTAAAGATAAATTCGAGCTATGGCACACTATCCGTGCCATTTTAGATAGCGGTGCCCAATCTTCTTTCATTAGCAAAAGATTTTCCATGAAACTAGGGTTACCAAAGTTCAATATCGCCATGACATTACAAGGTTTTGACAAAATGTGCATGTCTTCCAAATCCGGTGTCCATTGCACTATTGCATCCTTGCATAATACAAATTATACAGTTGATTTGGACGCTATTGTTTTAGATGAAATTTGTGATGAAATACCCTCTACATCATTGTTCATTTTTATCAAAATTAAAACTTGCAGACCCACATTTTCATGGAAGTGGATCTATTGATCTTCTCCTGGGAAATGACATATTTCCTCATGTTTTGCAGGACGGTAGATTGTATAATGGTCCTGATCAACCAGTTTGTATCAACACTATATTCGGCTAGGTCATTATGGGAAAAACTTCATTGACACCTTGTATTTCAAAGTCCATAAAATCATTTTTTACAAAATTTGCGGATACCAATTTAGATTTAACTTTACAAAATTTTTGGCAAATAGAAGAGATACCCGATATGCCGGTTACTTCTGCCGAAAATCGATATTGTAAAAATTACTTTTCCGAAACCACTACTCGAAGCCAGGAAGGAAGATATATTGTATCACTTCCTTTCAAAATTGTCGCTCCTGATTTTGGGGATACCCTTTCGGTGGCGCTTCGCCGCTTTTTCTTTTTAGAAAAAAGATTATTGCAAAATCCAAACTTTCATAAGGCATACTCCGAAGTTATATCTGATTATTTAGAAAGCAATCCTATAAGGCAAGTCACTGAGCCTACACGTTCTAAATCAAATAATTGTTTTTACATAGTCCACCATGATGCTTTTAAGAAAAGATTCAACATCCACTCCCCTACGCGTGGTGTTCGATGCTTCTAGTCATGCAACGGACAAAATTTCATTAAATAATGCCCTTTACGTGGGCCCTAAACTGCAAAATGACCTCGTAAAAATATTACTCCATTTTAGGTTGCATAAATTTGTTATATGTTGTGATTTGCGACAAATGTATCGAATGATATTGGTAACTCCGGAACATAGAAATTTTCAAAGAATAATTATGACGTTTTTCCCCTGACAAACCCATAAAAGATTATGAAATAAATCGCTTATTCTTTGGAGTTTCTTGTTCGGCCTTTTTGGCGATAAGATGTATCTCACAGTTAGCTGCAGATTATAAGAAGTATAGAAGTATATTTATTCGCCACAAAAGATTACACACAATGTACAAAAACTACAAATGTATACAAACTTATCGGACTAGTCAGGGGTTAATAGTTTGTATAATTAACATATTCACATAAGTACATACATAGATATACACATACATATACAGTAAAAACCGAATATAACGACATCGTTTATAACGACAGATCGGTTATAACAACCGAATGGCAAGGTCCTGGCTGAATCTATATAAACTAATAAGTACAGATACCGCCTATAACGACATCGGATACAGCGACATATCGCTTAAAACGACGAAACTTTATCGATATTCATCGGCTATTCATCGGCTATAACGACCAACCGTTTACCTATTCCAGCAAAACAAAACATTACGAACAATTTTCACCTTTATACTAATAATATGAAGGAATATTTTGCTATAGAACATCTTTCCCGCTCTTTGCCATTTGACCTTGCATGTTTTACGACTTATTCAGTGCGATAGTTGACCGCGTGAATTACAGGTTGATTTTAAAACTTTTGGTTTAGATCGTGTGATTACGCGTTACTATGTCGCAAAAAAGAAATAGGAAAGTGTTTAATATTGAAGAAAAATCACATATTATATGGAGATTAGAAAATGGCGAGTCAAATAGTGAAATTGCAAAGGAATGTGGAGTCTCACACTCTACGATATCGATTTGGAAGGATAGAGATAAATAAAATAGAAGCTCTTTTCGAGAACAACTCTTTGAAAATTAAACGATCGAGGACATCTGAACATAAAGTTATTTGAAAACAAGTTCTTATGCATAACCTATCCCCATACTACAAACAGACATAATATATACATGCATTCTTGTGTATATTGCTTATAACAACTATCGGACATAACGTCCGAAGTATACGGTCCCTTCAATGTCGTTATATCCGGTTTTGACTGTATATACTAGTATAGATACAAACAAAACAAATATATATATTTTTTAAATACACTAATAAAGATAGATATAAAGCAATACAATTTATAAATCTCATCGGACTAGTGGAGAAATTTACAAATTTTGCACACTTGCACATAATTAGAAAATCAATCACTCTCAGAAAATGTTCAAAAATTAATTGGACTGATTGGAGTATATAAATTGTATAAATGTATAGTCGAATTGAGAAATTCGTCAATATCATAGAATTGGTTATCACATAAAAAAGTTTGTAGGTTTCTCTTGAAGATAGTTATTGTGCTACCTGTATCCATAAAACTTTTTATTTTGTTGAAACATTTAATGCCTATATATTTCGGTGAATTCTGGCTCACCCCAAGCCTAGAGTACGGTTGGTGGATAGCTTCGCTATTTCTCGTGGAATATGAATGCACATCACAATTTCTCTTGAATTCTGTTTCATTTTCTCTGACATACATAATCAACTGGAATATATAGAGACACGGTAATGTTAGGATTTGAAATTATTTGAATAGTGGTTTACACGGTGAACGTGGAGGAGCTTTGTAGATAGTCCTCAGTATTTTTTTTTGTGAGCGGAATGCATCTATGAAGTAACAGGAAGACCCCTAGAAAATCAATCCGTACTGAAGTGTTGACTGGACCAACCCAAAATAGAGAATTCTCAATGTTAATTGATACGGTTTCTCTCAAATTCCGTATTATGTAGGAAGTAGTGCTTAGTTTAGAGCATCGTATATTTATGTGTGCTTCCCAGGTCAATTTTTGATCAAGAGTGAGACCTAAAAAGTTTATGGTATCCTTACTCTGAATAGACTGGCCACATGCATTAAGGTATAGATCGTAATCAGGTGCGACATTTTTTGGGAGAAAGCGCATGTAGTAGGTTTTTGTTAAATTCATCTTGAGTCCATTATCTGAACAGTATTCATTCAATTCCTTAGATGCCTCATTACTTGTTTCAACAAGATACTCGATATTTTTGTTTGACATCAGTATATTTGTATCATCAGTGTAAACAATCGTTTGATTTGATGACATGCAGGAACCATTAACATCATTGATGAATACAATGAAGAACAATGGACCCAAAATGGAACCTTGGCGTACACCCAAATGTATGTCTCTTGTGTTAGATCTAACACCATCGACAAGTGTGGCCTGTTTTCTGTATGTTAAGTAGGAAGTTGCCCAGTTATGTGCTACTCCTCGTACACCAATGCTTTCTAGTTTCCTCAGTAATAACTCATGATCGACAAGGAAGTTCCACGTTAAATGTCCTAACAACTGTAGCGTAGTAGCATATTCGCAGCTGCAGGTGTCTTATCAATGAGCACGAGATAAGACGATAGATATGCCGTCCTTCGGAGGGGACGTTAAGATGTCGGTCCCGAGTTCATGGATGTTGAGCTCGTTAAAGAACCCTACCTCTGAAACAACAGAGGATTCGGCAAAATTTCCGGTTGGGAGGAGTGTGCTCACCGGCGTCGGTGTTTAGCCTTGGTAGCAGAAATAGGCCAACGTTAAATAAAGAAGGAAAAAAAAAACAAAAACTCATGATCAATGGTGTCGAATGCACGACTTTAATCGTAAAACAAACTTACGACATGATCTTTATGATTTAGTGCTGCATAAATGAATTCAACGCAGTCAAAGATTGCTGTTTTTGTCGATCTCTTGCTTCTGAAGCCATGTTGAATATTAGACAGTAGCTTGAATTTTTCAAGATAGTTTATTAGTCTTGTGGAATAAGATGCTTCAAAGATTTTGGGAATTTGACTCTGTACACATATTGACCTGTAATTTTTTATTTCCGATTTTGAGCCTTTGTTTTTGTAAACAGGAATACATTTGGATTCCTTTAAATCTGGAAATGTCCAGATGTGAACGATTCATTGATCAAATATGATAATGGCTCAGCAATAACATCACCTGCTTTTTTATGACCTTTCCATTGATATCGTCCCAACCAGCAACAGGTTTAGAGGTAGTCTTGTTCAATATTTTCAGAATTTCATCTGGGGTGGTCGGTAATGAGAAGAATGTCATAGGGATATATCAATGTTCATTTCGTAGTTGGGTTTGGAGATTGTTTTAAAAGAGTCTATGAAAAAGTCATTTATGAAATTAATTTTCTCCAGTGTATTGGTAATTGATTCACCACGATTATCAATAATATTTACAGAGGAATTTCTATCACTATTAGGTTTACCTTCATTTATTATTTTCCAACTTTCTTTGTAATGTCAGTAGATCCTATTATTCTGTTATTGTTTTTATGCTTTTGATGTTGTTTCACAAGTTGTCTATATTCCTTTTTGGACTGTCTATAATATTCTGTATAGTCAGGGTCATTGAGTTGCTCTTTTCCTTGTATACATAAATGATTTACTGAGTTTACACACTTCTGGAAAAATTACTTTATTTGCAGATGACACCACCATTCTATGGCATAGTAAAACTGTTGACGATTTGAATAATAAGATATTCAGAGACATACATACAATCAAATCTTGGTGCGACTCGAATCTCCTTTCATTTAACATAAGAAAAACAAATATAGTAACTTTCAAATGTACTCTTGAAGATATACCTCTCGATAATGAGATGATTGAAAATAAAGATTGCACAAAATTTTTGGGTCTTTTTATTGACAGCAATTTGAAGTTTGAAGCACACGTCAAACAACTGAAGAATAAAATCTCCTCAGGGTGCTATGCAATGAGAATTATTTCAAGGGAGCTTGGTACTGTCACGGCTATGACCGCATATTATGCATTAATTGAATCTCAATTGAGATATGCTATACCTTTCTGGGGGGTATGTAACTCCAGTCTGCTGGAGTCAGTACTTAAACTGCAAAAGAGAGCCATCAGATATGTGTTCAAACTAGGACCACGCAATTCATGTAAGAAGTTATTTGTAGAAAAAAAGATATTGACAGTTGTGGCTCTCTTCGTTATGGAAACTGTCTGTCTTATACATAAACATATTTCAAAATTTGAAAATATTTCATCGTGTCATAATACTCGCCAAAAATCAAAAAATGATTTAAAATTACCCTTGCCTTCCTCATCCCTGGTAAAGGACTCAATTTTCTATAACGGCGTCAAAATGTATAACCACTTACCGTCTCATTTCAGAGAGAGCCACGATAGTACTGAAAGCTTTAGAAAATATATTAAAAAACTACTCGTGAGCAGACCCTATTATAGTTTGCAAGAATGACAACTTTCACTAAAAAAATGTGAACTGTCTTTTAATTTGTGATTTTATTGCTTTTATTGTATTTGTATACTCGATTAGAGCGATGCTTATAAGTCGAAAAATTGACAAAATGCTCAAATAACATTTTTTATATCGATATTTTATTCATGTATTGACATTTATTTTATTAAATAATATGTATGTGTTTGTATATATGTATATGTATATATATACTAAATGTTCAAAGAACAATTTTTATAGGTGTACTTTTTTTATTTTATTTATTTTACATGCTTGTGCGTATATAACCATTATTATTTTGTATTGTTTACTTTTACTTTGTCAACAAAACTAGATTTTATCGACAATAAAGCATATTTTGATTTGATTTGCTTCCTAATTTTGTTCATTTCACACAGCTGATTGTGCAAGTTTTTTATTTCAAGTAAATACCATTTTTTCTTCCTATTTGTATCAGTTTTCCTTCTTGTGAAAGGAAAAGAACAGTTGTAGTGATAAAGAAAAGTACTATGAAATGTAATAAACTTTTTTTCAAACGTTTCACTTTCATACATGTCCCTCCACTTTTCGCAAGACAAAAGATTGCGAAAAGTTTCGAGGTTTGTGTTATTGAAATTTCTTCTGTAAATATATTTAGAGTCATTGTGTATTGGGGAAGCAATTTCAAATGTACATACCTGGTAGGTATGATCAGACATGAAAGTATCGCTAACAATTACATTACTCACCTTTGAGTTTGAGAATAATAATAATCAATATGCTTTATTATCATAAGACAGAATCTTGTTGACAAAGCTTGGTTAGTGAATACACATAGAGTAAAAAAATGCAATACAGACAAAAGATAATAAAAAATAAAAACTGTAAGGGTACAAACAATGTTAATATGGACGATATAAAAGTGAATAGAGTATATGTTATCAATACAGGTAGCACTTTGATTGGTTATTCTAGTGGGTTCCTCTATGTGGTGTATGATATTTCATTCAAATAATAGATTTGTAAGAGAAAATTTCATTGTCCTTTCTTCAAGAAAATTTACATTGACATCACCGCAAATAATGTACTGATCACTATATTGTAGATTTCATGTAGCAGTGATTCTAGGTTACATATGTAGTCTTTGAAGTCACTGTCGGGGGTTCTATACACACCATTATCTTTTTTTCAAATCCATTCGGCCAAACATACTTCAATTTTTATTTTGTATTTCCTTGAGTCCATGTCTTGCATATATATACATACTCCACCTCTTTTGTAATGGGTTCTGGCAAAATATGAAATCATTTCAAAGTTTTTGATCATAGTGGTGTTTATTTCATGATCTATCATCCAATGTTCATCTAAACATACCAGATCAACATTCATTGAAGACAGGGTAACACTGAGTGAGTCGCACTTGTTTGCGATACCTTGTATGTTTATATGTAAGATTGTAATTGATTCGTTTTCTGTTGAATGATCGCTGGTGGCTGATCGGCCAAAGAAAAATTTTCAGCATTTCCGTTAGTGCTCTTCTCTCTAACAATGTTCTTTTCTTCTTTTCTGAAATCGAACCTAGAAACTGCGACTCCTCGAGGCCAGAAAGAGCTGGTGTATGCCTCCTCTTTGAGTTCAAAGTCTAGGCCTACTTTATAACATTTATTGTCCTCCCTTTTTCTGTATGTGTCAATATCTTTGACATAAATAAGGTGTTTCTTGTTTGTTTTCTTTTCTAAATATTTTTTTATCATGTCTTCAGATACATGATCACGAATATTTGCTAAGAAAAGCCAGATTCGACTTTCTCTGGCTTTCCCTACAAAGCCATTTCTTATATCCACTTCACTTCACATTATAATGACCTGCCTTTAGCCTCAGAAGTACTCAGAAACTCTGTGTATGTTGATGATCTAATTTTTGGTTATAATTCGCCCCAAACAATTTCACTGATGAAAGCCCAACTCGTTGAACTTTTATCCAGGACCGGCTTCGAAGCTAGAAAATGGATGAGCAATTATTTAGAGTATTTGTCAGATTTATCTGAATTACTTACTACTTACTTACTACTTGCTTACTACTTGCTTACTACTTACTACTTACTTATTACTTACTTATTACTTACTTACTACTTATTTGTTACTTATTTACATTGTGTAATACAAACCACCCAGTTTTTACTATCACAAAACTTCTGGGTACTTTCGTCCAAAAGAGTAATTAGAAAGGTTTTGCATACATGCTTAACATGTTGGAAAATCCAACCTATTGCATTTCAGCCCCCGATGGGCATTTTACCAAAGTTTCGGGTAACGCAAACGAAAGCTTTTTCGATAGTAGGTGTTGACTTTTGTGGCCCTTTTTCCATAACCATGGGTAGATAACGTGGTTCTAGAACCGTTAAATCATACGTTTGCTTATTCATTTGTGTCGCTACGAAAGCAGTTCACGTAGAATTAGTCTCTGATCTATCTACAGAAGCCTTCTTAGCTGCATTGCGCAGATTCATAGCTAGAAGGGGCAGATGTACAACCATCATTTCTGACAATGGAACCAATTTCGTAGGGGCAGGAAAATATTTACAAAAACTTTTTGTTCACGCTATTAAACAAGAGTCGATTACTTGGAAATATATGGGAGGGATTTGGGAAGCTAATATCAAATCGCTGAAGTCACATTTGTATAGAGTGATAGGCAGTCAACTGTTAACATATGAAGAGTTCAATACGGTTCTTATTCAGGCTGAAGCAGTTTTGAACTCTCGACCTTTATATATATTGTATAGGAGTACCTTAGTTTTCAAGTTGGTGTCATAACAATTGGTGTTCTCTGGTCTTTGTTTTAAATGAAGAAATAAGTGTTTCAGTGTTTTTGTAAATTTAACCCCTAAAGAGGCGAAATAGGGGTTAAAATGGAGATTGGAAGTTAGTATGAGGATTCCGTTAGTTTTTAAGGTAGGGTCAGCGTTCATTCTGGATTTAAAAATATAAGTACTGAAATGCTTTAAAATTTTCCAGAATAATACTATTTGAAAATGATTTGCTTAAAATATAATAGTTTATAAAATTATGAATACAAAATATCGAGGGCTTAATTCGCAAAACTTCTGAGTTCATTTTTGTCTAAATTGACCTCCGGTCACAACCTGGTCATAACACATGGTCTGGAAAAACTTTGAAGTCAAAAATATGCAAGAAAAACACTCGAATATTATTATTTGAATTGGAAAACTTTGTATTTTCAAATTTCATCAAAACTCTAAATTTATAATTTTTCTTCCAATTACGAAGCTACTATATCATTTTGAAAAAAGAGAGATCTAAAACCTGACTTTTGGAATGTTAAAATTTAATACAGTTTTTGTCTCTCCTGTGATAATGACATTTTGTGTCTTAGGTTTGCGAATTCAGCCATTGATATACTTCCTCTGATGATGTTTTGGAAAATACCTCTGCTACCTTTCACAAATTGATTTTTAATTAAAAAATCTGAATGAGATAGTTCAAAACTTATAATACCTCGAGATAGGAATGAAGCCTTTGAACAAAAAATTAAATATAATGAATTGCGTGTACAGTTTTCCATGTATTTGTTGTTGAAACCTTTGAATATAAAAAAATCTGAACACAAGAATAATATAAAAAATTCAGAAATTGCAATTTCAAAATTAGATAAACATATATAACACACTTCCCACATATGGTGGCTGGAACCATACGAACATTCTAAATGACTTAGAAGACAATTAAAAGAAGCTTCCTGTATTTTGTTGAACGGAAATGATAATATAGCTATATTATGGATCAAACATGGATCCCACTACTGAAAAAAAAGTGGTGCTAGATACATTTCTAAACATGATGTTGAATTGATCATCCTGTGAACCTATGTTAAAATAACATAAATCTTTCTCCGTGCAATTTCAATTTGATCTGTGCAATGGTGCAGAGTTGGCTTCCGAAATGTCATCAAAGAAAAGGTTTGTAGTTTGTAATGTCGAATAATATTTTCGGAAAATCATTTTCAAATAATATTACTGCCTATTTAAATTCTTTATCTTCCATAGGAAGATACAATATTTTAATACCTTCTCAAAGAATTTAGGCATTTTTTACATTTTTAGCATAGGGAAATAAAATAATCAGAAAACAATTCGAATTGGGATATTATTCAAACATGAAAAAGCAGTTTCGACAATTTTTATTTCAGTAATACTGATTCAAAGTATCATATTTGTTTTTTTAATTTCATCTGTTATTTTGTTTGTAAAGTTTTCTTACTGAATAACACATGTG
This sequence comes from Gonioctena quinquepunctata, assembly GCA_018342105.1. Lineage (NCBI taxonomy): Eukaryota > Metazoa > Arthropoda > Insecta > Coleoptera > Chrysomelidae > Gonioctena > Gonioctena quinquepunctata. Next base: position 310,197 of record JAFIRS010000222.1, on the reverse strand, counting down.
CTTAATTATTTCTGGGAAAATATTTTAGTCACAAATATTTGTCAAAAATAATTAGAAAACTTCCAGAAATGTTTTTTTACAAGTAATATTATAAGTGAACATTTTTACAAATCATTGAATTGAATATGAAACAGTTTCACCCATTTCTATCTCTCTGACTTCATTATGGATAGGTTGGGAAAGTCTGTATGGTCAAGAACTCTTGACTACTTGTCAAACAATGTTGTTTGATTTAAATTTTTCATCTTTTAATTAGGTTTTTCAATGAGTTGATTTTTTTTCAGTTTATTAGTCACAACATCAGCAGATCAAACAGCACGCATTTGGAATAGATTGGATTTTTCATCAGTGCAAGAACTCAAACAAGAAAATCAACGATGGGTTTGGGATGCTGCTTTTAGTGCTGACGCACAATATGTTTTCACAGGTAATAATTACACATAGCTATTATTTTGGAAATTGTATAAATCCATCACGACGAGTTTTGTGATTATGGTCGATTCGATTCAAAATTGGAATGCGGCAGTTTTCGCGGTTGGAGATTTTGAATTTTTTGTCAAAATTTATACATTTAAGATGGCGGCCCCAAGATGGAGGACGATATTTCTGATTATGGTCATATTTTCTTCAAAATTGGTATGTGGGTTTTCAGGATCGGAGATTTTTTTTTTTCAAAATCTATAAATTCAAGATAGCGACTTCAGGATGGCAGACGAGTTTTGTGATTATGGTCAGATTCTATTCAAAATTGGTGTGTGGGAGTTTTTGGGGTCGGACATCATGATTTCTTTCAGCTCAAAACTTACAGGGAAGAGACCTTGTGATAACGATGCTCTCTTAGAAATGAAAAGATTAAGGCGAAATAACTAAAAAGCAAAAAATGAACATGGCTTTTGTTATTTTGTTATCTGACCGAGATATTTTGCTGTTTTCGTAATGCTGTTTTTTTGCTTTATTTAAAAAATCGTTGCAATTGGCTTTTATTGCGTTATAAATGGTTTTATATTTACCATTAAAAGTTGATAAAGTCTGAAAAAGTATTAGTTGATTTTTCATCCCATCAGATGTGACCATAGTTTTGTTCTTTTGAATTTTACTTTTGACCTTAGGAAAGTTCATATCAAAATAATAAAGAAAAGTATGCAGAAAACGAAAGTAGGTCATGTCCATATCCTGATAATTATAAACATCTTCCCAAGTCTCTTCTCGTATCTGCCAGCAGAAATTGTACATAGTGCCATCGTTGAATTTACGTTTTTCTATGTACCTACACTTAACAGCATTTATCATGTTACCTTCTATAATTTGTGCAAAATGATCTGAGAATCCGGTGGGAATTACAGTTCCTGACTTATTCCCTTTGAAATTAGTTATGATATTATCCAGACACTTACTAGACATAGGGGTTACTCTGGTAGCTTCAAGAATCGTTAGCTCTGCACCGAAACTACATAGAAGTTGTAAGAAGACTTTGCAGTCATGGCTCTCCTTCCTTAAAGTATCAATATTAAAATCTCTTGCTATGAAATAAATTTGATTTTCTCTGTTTAGAGTACATCTTATTTAAAAATACAGTGACTTCACTATTTGGAGTTCTGTATATGCACCCTGTGCAATAAAATTTAAATTTTTTGATCTGCATTTGACACTTGAACATTCAAACACTCTTTCCTCAGACAGATTATTAATTTCTTGAAAAGTAGTACTTGACAGTTCTTTCGACACATACAAAGCTGAACCTCCATGTTTTCCCTCGTCTCTGCAGTAGCTCGAGGCTAGAGTGTAATTTGATATATTGAAATACTTGATGTGTTGATTTGTTTGCCAGTGTTCAGTTAGGCACGAGACCAACAGTTTAACTCATCATGTCCATGTCCAATTGACTGCACATTATGGTGAAATATTATATTTCTGACATTGTCATTGTTTACTCTGCATGAAGGTTATATTTCTGACATTGTCGTTGTTTACTCTGCATGAAGGTTTAGGGGATTCTCTGTTACTAGAATTGTTCTCTCTTTGATTGCTTTTCATTGGATTTTGGGATGTCATCCTTCTGATTCCTCATTGTATTGAGCGTGGCATAACACCCTGTATTTAGTTATCATAACAAATTTTCGATTGATCTTTACAAGCACGTCTTAGCACGGAAAATACTTGATGTTCTTGATTTCTCCTGCTGAGCATAAAATTTTTGTAAGCCAACTTTTTCTGCTTTACTACACACCATTTGAAGTAGGTTAGGTTATTTTCGAGTGGGGCGATAACCGCCCCTTTCACTGCGACCTTCTCATATCTATTGTGGCTCGATCCTAATTAAATTAGAGTTCACCATTCAGTCCCGCGCTCTAGCTGCCCGTAATCCATACGGTAGAATCTTGTTCGTTCCAGACCCTTGCATCTGCACAAGATGTGCTCTGCTGTTTCTTCTTTGTCTTGACAAAAGCGACACTCTGCGCTTTCCGCAAGTCTGTCTCTTTGAAGATGCTTTCGCAGTCTACAGTGACCTGTCAGTAGCCCTGTTTTAATCCTAAGGTTTTTCCTATTCAGATCTAACAGGGCTGCAGTTTTTCTTTTCAAAGGGTTTGGTATAAATGTCTTCGAGTGGACTTGTCCCACTGTTTCATTCCAGTACTCGCGTCTGAAAACACTTCTTTGGTTCTACTCTTTGATATTCCGAAGAAGGGCTCTGGACCTATGAACTCTTTCATAGTGCCTTCTTTTGCCAGAGGGTCGGCTTTTCAATTTCCTTCAAAGCCTTTATGTCCAGGGACCCATAGTAAAGTTATTATATTGTCCTTGCCTATGCTTTGAAGGGCTTTCAGCAGTTCCATACTAATCTGGATTCTATCTGACTTGATGCCAGAGCTCTCAGTGCTGCTTGGCTGTACAGGTGTCCTCTCATTGGGCTGTGATCAGTGAGAAGACCGTTATTGTTCTGACTTGGTTCCTACTCATCTCGAGTAGTTCTTCAGTTCTGCGCTTCGGTAATTTCTTAATAAATGCTTTCCCGTGGTGCATGAGAGGGGTTCTTTCATGCGCTCTCTTTGTTTTCGTTAAATGAGCCTCAAAAATTCAAATATAATAAGAATTCTGGTAATTTTAAATGTGATTGAAGAAATATTCTTATTAAATTGTTCAAGATCCTCTATTCCTATTTATTTGTTTACATTAGAGTTTTGTTACAATTTTATTTATTTATTCGATGAATACCCTCAATACATTCTGAGAATAATTATAAGCACATGTTGAGAAAACTTTGCGCGTCACTTTGTACACTTATATACTTCAATGCGCGAAAACAGTTGATAGGCACAATAACAAGTCAAGAAAAGTGCATGAAGTTTGATCGGTTTCATCATCCTGTCAGAACTTAATATTTTTCCTGTTTCTGGGACCAATATGTTAGCTGTATCATTTAGTGACACCCGCCTGGTTAGAAGAAATTTAAATGCAATTTGGGGCTTTATCAAAGATTAAATCACTCAAGCTTCACTTTCTTGGTTTAATCAGATAATAAGACCAAAAACTGCATTCAGTAAAATTTTCAGGCAAAATGCTTTCTCGGAAATTTGAAAAATTTATGAGCAATAAAATCCGTGAATGAGCAATAATTACCCTCGATAAAATCCCTAGCAGTTATGTTTAGCTAAAAATACATTACAAAAAAATTGTAAAGTGGAGCTGACCAAACTAAGTAAACCAATAGTTGTTATATTAGGATTATACAGAAAATATAGCAGTGTAGAGTGAATGCAGGGATTCTTTGATTGATGAAGAGGAAAATTTGGATTTCAAATACACCATACAATAAAAATATTCTAGAAAAGAGATTTAATATCTTGAGATGTTACAAGTGTTGAGCTTTCGGCCTCAAGACATCATAATGTAAAAAAATTTTTTTTTCTGTACCAGAGGACATTCAGTAAATTAGGGTGATACAAAATGTGCCATTAAATGTACACATTGTTTTTATGCAAGAGAAATTTGTAAATGACAGAAGTTTAAATCATTGGTGATGATCCCAAGTCTCAATACTGTAGAATGGGGTCACTTTGCTCAAATTTGGCAGTTTTTTCAAGTTTAATTTGTAGCTGTTGGGCCTACAAATTGGAGATAGAAGTATATGGTACAATTATGATTACCCTACTGATTCCACAAGGTAGTTCAGCGTTGTTTTGATTAGAATTTAATTTTTTTATACATGTTTCATCAGGTTCACCTGTATGTATAAATGTAGGTAATAGAATCTTTGAAATTAATTTTCACCCACTTCCAGATGTCCGAAATATTTGATATTTTGCACATCTATTCCAAAATATGGCGAATGCACATTCGTCAAAATTTAGTTATAGTTTTCATCTCATGTGGAGGAATCAATCAAAGAGTTTTTCTTTTTAGTCTTTTGTAGCAATATAGACTAAAAAGTTAAAAATAAAAGGACTAAAATGTTGAAAATACTTATCATAGCATTCACTGCTGAGAGAATTGCAGTGATCTTGTAACATAGAAAACCTTTGGTAACACTATGAGAACGTGTATATTTTATTTTTTTATGGGCAATATTCTTATGAATGATAATTTTTTTTGAGATCAACAAAAAACCAATTTGGAAAATTACTGGTTCTAAAACTTTTAACAGGAACAAAAACATTAATACCATTATGAATTAAAACCAATTTGAAAAATTACTGTACCTAACTCTTTAACAGGAATAAAAACATGAAAGTAGTATGAAGTATGTCATAAAACTGTTCTAGAGCACTATCGATCAGAAACATTAAGGACATTATCCCAATAAATACCTTCTGAGTATTCATTCAAACCGAGTTTTAAAAACATCATAAAAAAATATATATTTTAAAGAGTTATATTCATGATTAGTTATGAGTTGAAAATTATAAGCAATGTGATGTAAAGTCTCAGAAAATAATATATCATCTGCACGCGATATATCATATCAATATAATTTCATGTGTGAAACACAAATCTAGATCTGGATGAAGATTCACTTGTAATTGAAACTTTCTGCACCATTGAGGCTTTTGCATTATGAGGGTATTTATCTGGAATGTTATAATTACCCCAAATTAAAAATCCATGCCCTGGGTGTGCCTCACACAGCATTTTCTGATCCTGGAGGAATATAGACTGCACCTATATATTTTATTTTACTCTAAGATAGAGATATAAACAAATGTTCAACTTGATCATCTTGTTGCGTTTTTATCAATCTAGTAGATATTCCCATACGAGTCATAATCATCACTCCACCATCTCTTCCTTTTATATATGTTGGACGATCGCTACGATAAATACATTTATGATGAATCCTTCTCGCACCACTGTTTATTTTATGTGGGGATTCCAAAAATCATAAAATTATGTTTGTCACTGGCTATCACATAGTAGTCAAAGGGTTTCTGTGTTGAATTAGATGTGAATTATTTGTCATTTGCTATTTAAATACCAATTACTACCTGAAAGTTTACTTTAATATTGGTTTTCGAATTTTCCTTTCTGGGCAAGTATAATGAATTAAAAATGCCAGAAGGTAAAAATTGCACTATTTTATTTATTTAAACTGATATATTCATCAATAGAATGAAGTAAATCTCTTTATGTTGAACTTTTAAATGTTTGGGAATACTCTGTGAAACTGGAGTTATATTTGAGGCTAATATAGATAGAATATTATTTATTTTATATTCTCAGTATTTATATTTCACTGAAATGTTAATTATATTTATTCACAGCTTCTTCAGATGGGTTAGCAAGACTATGGAATGTCAAAACTGGAGTTATGGAGAGAGAATACGCAGGACATCAGAAAGCAGTAATAGCCCTAGCATTCAGGGACGCTCCATAAAAGTTAGATTTATTTCTACATGTATATTTAAAATACATCAACAGTGAATTAGATATAAGAATATAAGTTAAATGGAATCCTCTCGTTATTTTCAACAAATCTAAATAAAAATAAATGAATTCATCTCATAATTAGGTGAACAATGTATAATAATAATTAACTTAGTATGATAAACCCCAAATATATGGCCTGTCTGGGAAAATAACTATTATTATTATTTGTGGTGGCGATTCACTAGCTAGTGGTATTGTAGTAAAAAGTTTTTTTACATCAGATAGTTTTTAGGGATGACCATGCAACTGGTATACAACATTCTTGAAAAAGGCAGTTTTTATAAGTGTGTAGAATTTTATAATATGCTTCCTAGCAAAATTAAAGAGATGAAAAACCTCTCCAATTTTAGAAGATCAGATACTCATATAAAATTGAGGACCTAAACCAAAGAATTTTTGCCCAGCCTTAGTGTTAGATTTGGTTATAACATTAGTTCCACCATATATATATAGTGTGTATCTCAATGTTAGTAATAATGGAATCTGTATTTTATTTCATGATGGTGCTGTAGGTTTTGCTGGGTTTTCCTACAGTTTTAGAAAAGCAAATGCACCACCCTGTTCAATAGAAGCTGCCCCAGTGCACAATCAAAAATACAGTCAAATAATTGCAAATTCCATTTTTTGCTTTGTATTATTGTAATAGTTGAAAGCACATATAGGAGTCTTCTTGCATTAGTTATGACTTGTACTATACAAATTGTAATTTGTCTCTGGTATTAAAATAAATTATATTCTATTCTACAGTGAATATAACAAACCAAATAAAGGGTATGAATTCTATACACCATTTTTCCGAGTTGAGAATTTCGAGAAACTAGATGTCCTAATATAAATTTTGATTGAAATAGGCTAAAGACACAGGAACACATATGGTTGTTTCATAAACATTAATAAGGAAAAAATCAAATAGCATCTCCGAAACATAATGTACTCTTAATGCATTCCCAAGTAGCACAGAGCCATAAAATTGACATAATGACTTCTTATAAAGTCTTAAAGACTACGCATTTGCAATGTTTCACAACCAAAAAGTTAATAAACGTTTTATAACTTTTAGGCGTTGCTATGATGTTGTAGAGTAGTTATTATGAGAGTACAATAAATAATTCTCGAGATGAAGTTGTACTGTGGTTTGTACGTGAATGAATTGTATGGGTCGTTAAGTAAAGCTGAAAAGAATTTGTGTGAGTTTATTATGACAATGAACATATGTGGTTCTAATTAATAGATTTTTGGAAACTTTTCAATGACTACATATCGTACTCATGTAATGTACCGTATGATTATGGACATGGAGCACATTTGTAAGTGGCGCCGCAGTGGCGGAACCGGCCGACTGACTCCAGATTCCGCAAATTATCTGTATTTGCCCCTGTGATAAATAGAGTGTTTTTAAAGTGGAACAGTTTAAATTTGTTTGTTACAAACGTGAAAACTGCAGTTGCATTGTGATTCGGCATGTATAATCTTTGAATTAAATTGAGCCCGGGTTTTGGAAATTGCCCTAGTAATGAATAAAATGCAGATTAAGACGAGTAGTCTGTGAACCGCATTTAACCGATGACACGTGCACTGCGCATACTCAATTCGCCTGTCATCGTAGTGTTAACATGTAATTTATTATCAAGTTGAAAAGAGTTTTATATTCGTGATGGATCAAGTGGTGGTAGCAATTGGGTTTTTACCCATTTCAAGTGACATCGTTTTCGAGAATCAGTCTAGGAAAAAAGGTGCATTGGTGCGTTCGGGTCATGTGTGTCAGGTGCGGGAAGTAAAAACAATTGATTATTCCAGCATACATGCGAAAGTGCCAAGCAGCAGCGACAACCAATCAGTACTCTGTCGATAAAATTCAATTTAAACTTACATATGTCTGACATAGGAGTAAATTACACGAATAAACAAAAATAATAAAGAGATATTGATAAATATTGAGGAAATATAAACAAATATATTGAAAATATTGTTTTCTTTTATACATACATACATTTTCACATATTTTTCATATTGTTCGTTTACTGTCAGAATTTGACTAAAAAAATTATTTTGAATGTGTATTACATGAATAAAAATATGTTTCATGCATGTTTTTTAAATTATTGTAATTATTAGTATAAAAAAATGTTATTGTTTATATCAATGTGAAAATTGAACTTGCAAAATTTTTCATTTTGCATTTTTACGCGTGTTTTTGCACCCTAGGAAACAGCAGTGGTCACCCGACCACTTCTTTTTTTTTCTTCAAGTCATTTACATTTGATTCGAGGTTATTTGCGGCCGACTCGTTCATTGCCATTCATTTATTATTGTAGGCCCGCTTTTGACACTGTGCCTCTCTTTGATAGGAAGCTTTCATCCGTCGAATCACAATACAAATGCCATTTTGACGTTTGCAACCGAAAAATTTAAACTACCGCACTTTGTAGACAACCTTTTTATCACGCTTCAAATGGGGATAAGTGGTACTGTCTGGATCCATTTTTCCGATTCCGCCACTGCGGCGCTGCACGTTAAACTCCTCCCCCATGCTCCAAGTCTATAAACAGATTAACATTGGTCGTGATGACTACATTATGTACCTTCACTTAGATTCTTTTTGTTGGTTATATTGTGTTATGTAGGTATTTAGTTCTATATGTAAATATAAATTAAAATGCCAAAGCAAAAATCTAATCTGTCTTACGAGATATCTGAAGCGTATATATATATATATATATATGTATATATGTATATATATATGTATATATATATATATATATATATATATATAAATATTAATTAAGTGATTGGTATTTGGGTTATGCAGCAGGCCAATGAGTGTACTCTTTTACACGGATTCTAAGCTTTCGATAATATTTATTATCATCATCAGGGATGCTACAAAGTAAAAGAGTACACTTATTGGCCTGCTGCATAACCCAAATACCAATCACTTAATTCGTATCTAGTCAGCAAATAAAACTACAGATTCTATAAATAAATATATATATTATTATGTTATGATAATTTGAAAAATGAATTGTTTTTATGTAGTACGATAGCTAATAGTTTTTGCTATTCTTTGTGAACCAAATTGATATGATATAGATAGATATTTTGCCCTGTATAATAATTTGTATGTGGTAATAATAATTGCCAACGAATGTCACTGTTCTCTCGTCACGTAGCTGACAATTGTTATTCCTTTTCTCACCACAGCTAGCACAGTTGGTACGCCCTCATCTCAAAGTGGCCGGTTCAAAGCAATAGAGACACAGTTTATTGAATGGTCTTTGGTATGTTATTGATCATTGTGAGAAAATAAACAACAAAATATCAAAAAGCAATTATCTCCTTTATTCAGGAAGACTTAAAATACCTGGCCTACGAATAACTTATACTAGGGTGAATCAAACAAATATTCACGGATAAAAATAATAAATCAGATCATGGATAGATAAACAGAACCTCACTTTTTCCGTGAGAGTGACGTTTTCTGTTATTGTTCAAAATAAGGTGACATAAAGTTCTTCGAATGTGAAATATGTTATTTGTGAAATAGTTCAGGACCGAAAATGCACTATTAAAGTTTTTATACCTGTTGGAGATGTCGGTGTTTCAAGATATGCCCTGAAACTGGATACCTTGTCACTACAAGCGCTATCAGGAACTCCAATACCATAAATCAGGAACCATGCAGATGAGGAAATCAGCTTTGGAGACATTATGATGATTAAACTTCCCAATACTATTATAACTAACTTTTCAGAACATGTAAAAATTAAATAAAGCCTGAAGAAGTCCCCGGTCAGGGACGAAACGTTGCCATAAATGATTTGAAATATTAGATATATCCTACCCAGAATCCAATAACCTAAGAAAGCTCCGCCAAATATATATATATATATATATATATATATATATATATATATATATATATATATATATATATATATATATATATATATATATATATATATATATATATATATTATATACAGGGTATCCCTGGACTTCCTCTTTTCCTCTCGGCAATGTATAGATGAGGTCAAAATATCACCAGTACTTCATATAACTTTTGTTCCTAAAAGCCTTCGTTACCAAGTTACGGGCCCTCAAAGTTACAGAATGAAAAATGTTTTTCTTTGATAACTTTCAAAGTGAATATTCAAAATCATCTAAATTTTGGTGATTGACTAAACAAATGAATTCCTTCGATGAGCTTTCATGCAGGAGTCAGTTGTTTTGCTACAAAGTCAGGAACGGACTACCCCCGATGGTCCACACCCCAAAATTTTGAAATGACTGGGATTTGTCAATATGTTTTAACAAAACAAGGTTACCTGGACAATTTCCTAAATAAAAGTACTCGTGTGGAAAATCGATCGGAGCAACGATTCTTAATAAAAATGCAGTTTTACTCGACGACATCAAACCCGATCGTCCACTATTATTTGAAATGAAAAATGTTCACAGTAGAAATACTAATGCTAACGTTAATTCAACAACATTTATAACAGGGATAATACAAAATATGCTAAAATATAGTCGTAAACAAAAAGTGCAGTACCTAGTTGAAAGTTTCATTCACAATGTAGATATTTTTTCAAATGAAATATCAAGTTATGTAGATTTGTGGTGTTTTTGAACTAACAAGCTACTCCACTATGAAATATCGAATTCAGTCCATATTTTGTATGTACGCGTGGAATAAGCACATTTCGTGTTGTGTTATCTGAATCTCATGAAACTCCAACATTTGGATGTTGCGAATGATCTGATGATCCTTTAATGGGCATCAGAAACCTATCAGAACAGTTCCATACATCCAAGTCCACCATTCATAGAATAATTAGGGAACAACTGCTCCACCCATATCACATCCAGAAGGTACATGCCATGACACCTGAAGATTTTCCAGCACGACTGGAATATGCCAATTGGTTCCTGGATAAGCAAAGAGAGGATATGACTTTTATTACTCGAGTTTTATTCACTGATGAAGCAGGTTTCAGTAGAGATGGAGTAATCAACTATCATAATCTCCACATATGGGCCGAAGAAAATCCCCATGGAATATTGCAAACCAAACACCAACGGAAATTCAACGTGAATGTTTGGGCTGGTATCATAAGAAACCATCTTATAGGACCATTCGTTCTACATGACCGATTGAATGGAGAACATTATTTAGAGTTCATTCAGAACGATTTGAATGGACTTTTGGAACATGTTCCATTGCAAACCCAAAGAGATATGTGGTTTATGCATGATGGCGCTCCTCCTCATTTTAGTTTGATTGTGCGGGACCATCTAAACCAGATTTTCCCCAATAGATGGGAGATGGGTTGGTAGAGGTGGGCCATATTCATGGCACCGCGGTGTCCGGATTTAAATCCATTGGATTTCTTTCTGTGGGGGCATCTAAAAAGCCTCGTTTACCCTACACCTATTCACACCAGAGATGCCTTGTTGAATAGAATTACATTACATTGTGAAGCCATACGAAACGACCCTGGCATGCTATTTCAAGTGCAGAGAGGGTGTTTGCGCCGACTAAGAAAATTTATTGAGAGAGATGGGGGTCATATCGAGCAGTTTTTGTAGCGGATTTTGCATTTCAGTTTGCTCTTGAGGCTTGCGATTGATTATTTACACCATGAGTTTTGTAAGGTAAACGTGTTTGAATGATAAAAATTCATTATGAACATTGTACCTATCATTTCTATTTTCATTACAAATTAATCTTTTCGAATAATGGTAGACATCTCAGGTTGGATGTCGTCGAACAAAAATGCATTTTAATCAAAAATCGTTGCTCCGATCGATTTTCCACACGAGTACTTTTATTCTGGAAATTGTCCAGGTAACCTTGTTTTGTTAAAACATATTGACAAATCTCGGTCATTTCAAAGTTTTGGGGTGTGGACCATCGGGGGTAGTCCGTTCCTGACTTTGTAGCAAAACAACTGACTCCTGCATGAAAGCTCATCGAAGGAATTCATTTGTTTGGTCAATCACCAAAATTTAGATGATTTTGAATATTCACTTTGAAAGTTATCAAAGAAAAACATTTTTCATTTTGTAACTTTGAGGGCTCGTAACTTGGTAACGAAGGCTTTTAGGAACAAAAGTTATATGAAGTACAGGTGATATTTTGACCCCATCTATACATTCCCGAGAGGAAACGAGGAAGTCCAGAAACACCCTGTATACCTAAATACATTAAAATATGTATGACCTATTCCTGGGAAAATTTTAAGAAAAAAAGTCTATATAAACTTGTGTCCGGGAATGCTTCTTTTCGGAGATACAGGGTGTTGAAATTGAATTTTTTTGTTCGCTTTTTAAAAATAATTTTTGCAAAAAATTAGTTATTTGCACGAAATTTGGTACCCGGGGTTTTTTTGACGTGAGAAATCATAATTTCGTATTAATTTTCATGTAACATCTAGAGGGCGCTGCATACGCTGTCATTATTCATTTCAAATTGCCCTAACACTTTTGACAGTAAAGTTTTGGTACTTTTCATGAAAAAAACCTATTTTCACACCTTTTTCAAGTAACAAAGGTACACTTCCTCAACAATGCTGGAGGTGATCGTTTTCGAGATGTTTACAATTTTCTATATCGATGCATGTTACTTAGCTCCTAGGGCGCTAAGTGAAGTTGCTGAGAACATTACAAAAACTAAGTATGTGGTAGGTCTTGTCAAAATAAACTACTTTTTTCCTATGAAATGTTTATCGAAAAATGATTTGTTTTAGATACAGATTGTTGAAATTTTTCAAAACATGGTTGGTTTTTGTCATAAGTTTTTTGCAATTTTAGTTATTTTCATCAAACTTTATACGCAGTATACCCGGACAGACTTCTTCTGAACCGAGCATTATCAAACTGCTTAATCAGTATAGCCAAATTTGATTTCAATAATTCTTGTCACTCTCCGCTAGATGTTACATGAAAACTAATACGGAATTATGATTTCCCACGTCAAAAAAACCCCGGGTATCAAATTTCGTGCAATTAACTTATTTTTTGCAAAAGTTATTTTTAAAAAGCGAACAAAAAATTCAATTTCAACACCCTGTATCTCCGAAACAAAGCATTTCCGGACACAAGTTTATATAGACTATTTTTCCTAAAATTGTCTCAGGAATACGTCACTTGAATATTTTAACGTACTTATGTTACACCCTGTATATTCAAAGAGGAAGGAGTACCTAACCCGAAATTAACTACAGAAAATATTATTCAGACCTTCGAGATACTGCAAAAAAAAAGTTCATCGGGTCCTAGGTAAAAATGTAACAGGAACAAGGAAAGACAATTCCATCAATCAATCAATCAATACTTTATTGTCCAAGAATAGCTTCTTATTGACAAAGTGTCATAAATAAACATTAACAAAATAAAAGTACAAGTATACAAGTGAAGTATAAATGTGGAAGTAAAACATTAGTCGAAAGAATGAGATGAGATAGGATTAATCTGTATAAACAAATACTAAAAAAAATGAAAATAAAAACATACATTTAAGGCCACGCCTGCCTACTATACAGTACTAAGGTACACTTAAAACTACAAAATCATCGCAGGAGTTTTACACTTAAGGCGTATCGTTAAAAAACTCATCCAAAGTGTAATATGCCTTATCCAACAGTAACTCTTTGACACTTTTCCTGATTTTTCTTTCTGAATTTAGAATTTTGATATTCTGAGGTAGATGATTAAAAACTTTTTTTGAGTTATAAATCAGTGAATTCTTAACTTGTGTAGTGTTGGGCTTAGGAAGATCAATATTATCCATCTGTCTAGTCTGAAGCGAGGATTTCTTATGGAGTTTTTATTTAGCTTATGTTTTTTAAACATCAAACACGCCGTCTCTAGTATAAATATGCAGGTAAGGGTCAATATTCTATGTGATTTGAATAAGGGCCGACATGAATCTCTGAAGCCAGCCCTACACATATACCGGACAGCTCTTTTTTGGAGCATAAATACATTATTAATTGATGCTTTGTCTGAGTTCCCCCAGTAGCAGATCCCATATCTCAGGTAGGTCTCTATAACTGCAAAATATGTTGTTCTTGCCGTGGTCTGGTCGAGTTCCTTCGATATGACTCTAAGTGCATAACAGCCTTTAGCTAGTTTGGTACATAAGCTTGAGATATGTTCCTTAAACGTCAACTTATTATCAATATATACCCCTAGGAATTTAGTCAAAGAGGATTCGTGTAGACTTTTGTCACCTATTGAAATAGGATTTAGCAAACATTTAAAGGTGAGAATGTGGGTTTTATTTACATTGAAGGACAACAGATTGGCGTTGCACCACTTCTTGACTTTGAGGATGTCATTTTCTATTAGTGCATTCAAATGATGAGTGTCTTTATTATGCCAAAGAATGGTGGTATCATCTGCAAAAAAGGTGAATCTACCCGCAATATCCAGTAGTGCGAGATCATTCACGTAAAGCAGGAATAATAAGGGGCCTAAGACAGAGCCCTGTGGTACCCCACAATCCACCAAAGACTCCTGAGAGGTTAGACCATTAGAGTAGACCACCTGTCTACGTTTAGAGAGATAAGACTCAAACCACTTCAGGGGCACATCGCGGAAGCCATATCTTTCTAACTTTCTCAGCAGTATTCTGTGATCCACACAGTCGAAAGCCTTTGATAGATCGCAGAACACCACTGCCGCGGCTTCATTGTCATTAAGCTTTAGGTATAGATGCTCGAGAAGTTCAAATGTGGCATCAGAGGTGGATTTGTTACGTTGGAAACCAAATTGGGCCGTTGATATTATATTGTTTTTATTCGTGAATGATAGAATTCGTCTTTTAACAAGTCTTTCGATAATTTTGGAGAGAGCGGGTAGGAGAGAGATAGGTCTAAAGTTACTGGGGTCATTATGATTGCCCCCTTTATATATTGGAATAATAACAGCGTTTTTTAAGCAGCCTGGGAACGTGCCTTTCAAAAGACATGTTAATTGCCTCAGCTAGAGCATCCAATGCACTAATGGGTAGTTGTTCAAAAATTTTTATAGATATTTTATCCCAACCAGATGCTTTTTTGTTTTTTATTTCAGCGAAAACTTCTTTCAATTCATGGCGGTCTGTGGGACTAAAGAAGAAGGAGTTTTGGACTGTTACATTTCCCATATAGTTCATGGGGTCTTCCGTGATTGCTATGGTTTTGGATAGATTCAAGGCGACTGTACTATAATATTTATTTAGTTCATTACAAGACGGTATGTAGGTGTTAGTTGGAGCACTATTTACTCCTCTTAGGTCATTAATTATTGCCCAGCTCTCCTTTTGTTTATTTCTAGATTCCAATAATCTGTTATTGTAATATCTTTTTTTAGCTTCTAGAATAATAGTCCTATATAAAGTTCTGTATTTATTAAAGTAAGAGAGAAACCAACTATTTGGCGAAACAAATTTTCTGATATGATGAAGGGACCGTAGGTTCTTAGAGGAGATTAGTAGACCTTTAGTGTTTTTTATTTTTCAGGAGGCGACAAGGGAAAGCTTTATTAAAGTTATGCACCAGTTTAGTGTGGAAATCAGTCAAAGGATCGGTGTGACTGATGATAGTGTTCCATTGGGTGGCGGAGTTCAAGGTATCGAATTTATTGAAGTTACTCGTGGAGTAAATGCGTCCAAGGTGTTTCACCACTCTATCTTTTGCTCCTAAAACCGGGAATGTGAATAGGATTGCCTCGTGGTCAGATATACCAGCCATTACCACATTGCAGGACGTGTTGGCGATATTAGAACATACATAATCAATAATAGAGGAAGAATGCTGGGAATATCGGGTTGGAGCATGTACATGCATTGTAAGATTTAGGGAAACAAGTAGATTTTTTATGGATGAACTGAGCGGACAACTGGTGTTATCGAAATTTATATTGAAGTCACCCGTTAGTATTAAAGAAGTTTGGGGAGTAAATTTAATCAAGAGGAGCTCAAGTCTTTCTATGAAAGTGTGAGCATCGGTTAGGGGAGAACGATACAAGCAGAGTATTACCAAAGCTAGTTTTTTGCTTGATATTATACAAAATTCGAATTCTTTTTCAACTAATATATCGTTGTATTTGTCAAGGCTAACAAAGTCTGAGGTTTCAAGTAACTCTTCATGAGCGAGAATCATAGTACCACCATGAGAGAAGTTATTTCTGCAGAAGCTTGTTAGAATGTGATAATTGGGTATGTGGATTATTTCGTCAACTTTCAGCCAGTGTTCAGTTAGCAGGACAAGCCTAGGCGAATTGAGACTATCCAAAAGTAAGGTTAGTTCGTCGGCCTTGTTGCGAAGAGATTGTACGTTGAGTAACATTAAGGATATGTTCGCATTATTAGACTTTGCTCCAAAAAAGGGGATGATGGATTTGCTTCAAAAGAGTTGTTGCTTCCGTCAAGATCATGAGTACCAGCAGTTGCATTATTGGGGATCTCAGAATACTTGGGGATCTCAGAATACTTGGGAGTCTCAGAATACTTGGGAGTGGGGGGCGGATCTAATGTACTAGAAGTTTTTACAAAGGTGAGACATTTGACATTGTTCCAGTTGCTTTTAACTTCGTTAGCAATTAGTTCAGCAATTAAATTATTACCTATTTTATAGCCACGGGCATTGTTTATGTTCAGTAGAGATATGTATTGCTCAGAGAAGTTGTTCACCTTAGAAAGAAAGTCGTGAAGTCGCATATTGAACTTACTAATGATATTAAAATATTTCCTACTAACTGTAGGGCAAGAGAGAAAAATGATATTAGTATGTAAGCAGTTTTTGATTTTGTTCCATATATCTTTGACTTTTGGGATTTTGTTACTTTCGAAATCGCCATGACCAGCAAGAACAACAATAAAGTCTTGTTGGGTGTAGTCTTTAGTTAAAAGATTTACACTTTCAACTATGTCAGCAAATTTACCTCCTGGTTTGTGTATAGACTCAATAATAAAGTTAGTCATGTTGTTACAATTGGATAAGGCCTTACATAAATGCTTACCATTGTCGTCCGTTAAGAGTAACATTTTCCTTTTAGAACTAGAGAAAGAGTTATTAGGTCTAGATTGAGAGATTAGAACACTATGGGGAGGGATGCTCTGGTTCGCAGAGTTGTCTGTAAGTGTCGAAGCGTCCCGATAACATTTGGGTATTAAGTTTACTTGGTTTTCAGGTCTTGTATTATCACGTAGAGTTTCAAGTTCTATTTGGAGACTTTTGTTATCGGTCTCGAGTGTAGAAATTGCAGTGATCATGTTCCCTTGTAGTGTATCAAGTCCCTGCTTGTCCTTAACTAAGCCTTGTATATATTCTTCATTGCGGGCAATTTCCTTCAGTAACTCATCGTACTCAAGTTTGTTGACTTGAAGCTTTTTCTGAAGACCGTCAATGATGCTTTTTGATTCCTCAAATTTAGTTAACAATTCTTGTTCAGATTCAAGAGCTAGATCCTCAAAGTCTTGAGTTCGTCTTTTCTGGGTACTTATAACTGAATCTTTATCTCTAAGAAGGCCAGTTAGTGCTGTTACTTGATCATTCAAGTCTGACACTATTCTCTCATTCGATTCAAGTAAGGTGTGACACTCGGTTGAACAAAGAATTTTGTGTTTGTTGATCTTAACGAATCCATTTTTCCTTTCAAGGCAGCTAGGATGATATATATCAAAGCACACTATGCAGATGTAATTACCAAAGTCTTTTTTTGAACAACATTTAAATTTGTATAGCATTTTGATGATCCGAGTTCAATTTTAAGTTCAGGTTTCAGAATAATTGACACTATTGAACCCACAGAAATTTTATAAGCACAGCACTGGTAGGGTGTATAAATTGTTTCCAGATAAAAAGTCGTAAAGTTTTTATTTTCTAACACTGAAACTGCTTTTTATTATTTGTTCCTGTTTTGTTGGTCACTTTTTTGTGTGTGGGGATATTCCGTATCTATGCACTTTGGAATGTTTTAGATATCACAATATGGCAAGAAGTTCACAAATATTTTATATTGTACTTTAACTTTTTTACCAAATTTTACATATAGTTTTGAAAGATCACTCAACGAAAATCCGGTACTTTTGATTAGTTTTTCCCATAGAAAATGTATTTAAACTGAGGAGCTCAACAACCCAATGTCATGATATATTTAATAATATTCCTTATATTTTCAAAAATTGAGACTCTACTACATGTCAAAAATAAGGTAGGTATACACTGACTGCATAAACACTTGATAAGTTCCAGTTTGAAATTGAAACTACTGGTAAGATCTGTTACGTTGTAGATTTGCTCTTAGTACCAAACGGGCCCAGTACAGTCAACACTCGGTATTATCAGTCCACTCATTTATTTCCGTCATGGCTACATTGTATTTTTCATGAAAAAAAAGGATATCAGGTCATAGCGCTTCGATGAAACGGAACCTTCTCATCCTATCGGAAACTCCTCCTCGCTTGTATGTGGTTCCATACCTTTGTATAGTGTTTATATTGAATCCAGTAGTATAAGTTGTCTGATCGATTTGGATATTAAGTGGAATCATATTACAAGGCTGATGCATTAATTTCAGTCTGATAGGAGATGGAGAACCTGAAAAATAGAGGTATTTGATATTTTCCGAGTTCTATGGTTTGTGGTTATGGTACAAACGTCCTGTTGAAATTACCACTACCTGGTGTTATGCCAAATCTTTGAACTACTTACCTTGCATCTGTCCTAAGATCTAATCTGTCCTACGTCCCCTGTATTGTATTTAAGTGAGTAGTAATATATTGAAATAGGCAAGCCTAATATACAAACAGTAGGTAAACAGTAGTAATAGATATTTCATTACAATAACACTATATTAAATTTTAAAAAGTAAAAAAAAAATAATTTAAGAATTTAAACTTAAAGTTCAGCATTCACAACATGTTCCAGCAACAAAGACTTGAAGCTTCTCAGATTCTGTAATCCTTTCACATTTTTTGGTAGCTTATTGAATTCATCGAGGCCTTTAAAAAATAGAGAATTCATACAATTCTTCAAATTTGTTTTTTCAATATGGAATTCATTTTTCGACCTTGTTTCATAGCCATGAATCTCATTGTTCAACACAATAAATCTATTAAAATATTTTGGTTGTAAACCCTTCAAGATTTTGTATATAAATATCATCGCCAAGTAGTATACATTTCTGCGTACTAGAATCCATTTCAATGTTTTATGTATTTCTTGGACTGAGGTGAATCGATTACATTTAAGAATTATTCTCATACCGAGGTTTTGTAATTTCTGTAGCTGGGATATTTTGTTTTGATTAAATAAATACATTCGAAATGAGGTTTGATAATACAATTATAACAGGTGATTCTGGCATTCAGTGATATCAATTTTATAGCCCTTGATAAAAAATACAGTTTTTTGCTTATTTTGTTTATAACATATTCAGCATGACTATTTAAGATAGTGCACTATCTACCATAATCCTAGATATTTCTGTTCGGATACGATTTGTAATGCTTCACCGTCAATTTCAATATGAATTTCTTCCAATTTCACTTGATTCATTTTATTTTTTGTTGGTATAATCATAGCTTTAGATTTATTAGCATTCAGTTTTAATTTTTTCGTTTTAAAATAAGTATTAATAGATTTTAGAGATTCATTTATGTTTTTCATGGCTATTTCTAAATTCTCATTTGATGTATATAAGAGAGTATCGTCAGCAAATAAGCTCATAGTATGTAAACCAGCGATATAATCAAAGTCATTGAGATAAATGATGAACAACTATGGTCCCAATACACTTCCCTGTGGAACACCAATGTTCACAGTAGATTCTTCAGATACGAAGTTTTTTATTTTGGTTAAATAATCTTCCAGCCAAGCTAATACTGTACCGCTTATACCATAGTATTTCAGTTTTTCAACAAAAATGTTACTATTTATGATCTCAAACGTTCTTTTCAGATCTAAAAAAAAATATTTTGGTCAACATATTTTTTCCAGTTTGTGATCGTAAACTGAATTGCTGTTTCACATGAATGATTTTTTCTGAAACCAGATTGGTATTCCAAAAAAAGTTATTTTTATTGAGGTAACTCACCAACTGTTTATAAACTGAAATTTCAAGAATTTTCTCAAGTGTGGGAAGTGTATTTACAACGCGGAAGTCTTCTGCTTGTATGGAATTATTTATTTTGGGTATTGGTATGATAGTACTCGTTTTGAAATGATAAGGAAATGTTCCTTTTTCTAAAGATGTATTAACTAAATTCAAAATGACATGACCAAATACTTCAAATGTTCCTTTCAGTATTTCAGCTTTGTTTATCTTGTTCAACCCGAAAACTATTTCCCTCAACTAACACATTGTGAGTAATTCAAATTTACCCAAACTGCAATTTAAAACTCTGAAGTTTTCTGCAGACCTTGGCGGACCATCATTTATGCTTTTAGATATGTTGTAGATACTGTTTATGTAAAATGAGTTGAAACAGTTTGATATTTCCAAACCATTAGTGACAACTCTGTTTTTGCTTTCATCAAAAAACATAATTTTTGAAAAGTCTGTGTCATTTTTTGGTTCAATAAGAGATTTTAAGTATTTCCACATTTCTTTGGGGTAATTTTTGTTTATATAATTTTTTCTTCATAATTATGAACTTTCTTTAACTTTAGCAAAGCAACATATTCATTTCTAATAGTTTTGAAAGCGTTCCATGTTTTCTTTTTCACGGGAACTTGCTTTTTTGAAAATCTTATATGCCTGATCTCTTTCTTTTGCTTTGCTTTTCAAATCATTGTCGTAATATGGTAATTGGTTTGATTTTATCACTATTGTTGTTAATGGTGCAAATTCATTTACTGTACTCAGTCGTACACAAAATATCATCTAAGATTACATCTACATCTATTGAATTCAAATTTAAATTTGAACTTATTAATTTTTTATTGAAATTGACATATGAAGCACTATTTATTTTTCTTATTTCCACTATTTTTTGGTCAACATAAAACTTTGAATGGCTACCGCAGTTTATTGATATATTTGAGTGATCACTAATTTTTGGAGTATCATGAATTCTGCTCTAACAGTAAGACAGTTGGATAAAACATAATCAATTAGTGTACTACTAGTGTTAGTACATCTAGTAGGACCTTTTGCTAATTGATCAATTCCATACATTCTAAAAATATACCACAATTTTTTTACATAAAAACAGTTACTTTGACTGGTTAACTTGTATATTGGCTTTTTTTAATTTGTTTTGACTATCTTTCATGAATTTGTAATTTGCTCTCCTGACAAATAAACAAATGTCATCTGGCATTCTGAATCTAAATAATTTGTTAGTTTGACATTCGCCATGCCAATTCGTTCCGTAGTACATGTCAGGAGGATGAATGTTTAACGTTATGATAGCGTAAAGACGTTAGTACAACTTTGTTAACGTAAAACTTGCCACTTCTGGTCACAGCGACTATTCTTTTATGTATGATATTGGGATGTCTTCGAGACACTCGTAAACTATTCTAAGATAGTACATACAGGAGTAATTACAACTTTTTGACACTAGTAGGACGGCACCCATGTTCTTCGTTCGATTGATACAGCATCATGGTAGCCATATTGGAACAAAAATATTTAAAATGAAAAATTTGGGACTCTGGGTGTTATATCAATTGTAAAATCATTAAAGATGAGCAAATGAAGTATGTTTCATCATATGGTGAACATATTTCAACGATTAATGAGAAAAATTGATGAAATATATTTTTTCTGAAATGAAAAAAAAAAGATTGATCTCTCTTCATTTACGAGGCGCATTAATTTTAAGTGAGTAGAATTGGATTTTGATCGTGAAAATGGGTTTGCTTGGTCACTAGTGCTTCAGAACAATTCTCTAGCATCACTTTTATCTCAACTATCACGGCCATTTGCTGTTAGTATTCATAGTGACATTGCCACAGAGTATTATAAAAATAGAAAGGAAGACTGAATTATATATTAATAAAATGTTTTAATATGGTAAACATATTGTAGTAATACTATATTAGAAAATGTATGACCTTCATGCATTATGATATAATGACTACACTAAGACCACAGAACGACGTAATAATAATATGCCATCCAACCCTTTTGTGACTGGCTTATATAAGTCTATTTTGGCAAGTCATATTTTTGAACAAATCAATCTAACCACTACTTTATGACGTCGATTTGATATCATAAAAGTGTGCCTTTTTGCCGTGTTGGCATACATACCGAAGTCTGAGCATATTACAAGATATAAGTCACGGACTTTTGCGAAATGTCTTGTAGACGTCCGTATAACCGAATTTTCACCTCTGTGTGCTACTTGGGTTGAGAGTGGAATGGATGGATACAACTGCAGCAAAATTAAGACACATTAATCAAAATAATGGTAACTACTGTACCTAAGATATCTAGAAACTTTGTAAATATACTTTCCACATCGTTTAGTATTTTTAGGGGACATCAAAAACGGCTTATGGGAGCTTTTATTTCTGCCTATAGAAGGCACCAATCAGAAATAAACTCACCAATCAGAAATAAACGAAATAACGAGTAGGAGCAAAGTTGATCAGATAGGCAGGTGTCACCAAGTTTATCCTAAACTTTGATAGTATAAGTTAGAGCATTTTATTATGTTCAAATGTTTACCAAAAACACAGATTAAGCAAAACAAGTCATAAAATTTGTATTTTGTCTCTCCATGAAGTGTAGATGAAGAAAAATTGATGGATATTACTCAGTACCAAAATAGCTACACATGGAGAAGTCTCTTGAAGGTTTTTTTTTATTTAATAGAATACTCAAAATATTTTATTACTGAATAAAATATCTCTGACGCTGATGATGGAATAATCAACACTCATGGATTCATGACAATTTCTTTTGTTTCCAAAGACATCTTGTTTTGAAAAGGGAAACATTCTCAATTGAATATTGATAGAAAGATTTTTCTGTGAATTAGAAAATCCACGATTAAAATGAAGTTATTTTTTGTGAATGTCTAACAGAAAACAACTACTTCCCCGGCTGAAGCCACGCTGGGCATTGAACTACATCTGATAGATATTCTGAAAAGGCCCTAACTCAAAAGAAAAAATCTGACATTGAAAATTTGCATTTTCATTCAGATAGTTATTTGATTTTCTATTCGTCCTAATTAATTTTCAATTTCAGATTTTTTCTTTTGAGTTAGCACTCGCACTCGCTTTGCTCTCACATTAAAATATCTCGATCATTAATCGCCACCTATAATACACTAGTTGATTGAACAACTATTAATTTTTCACTCCCGTTGTTTAAATAATTGTTATAAACAAATGCATTGTTTATGAGATTTTTTTTTTAATCTAATTGTTGATGAAATTTATGATGTTTAACAAAAAATCGTTTCTTAAAAAATGCAACGCTTGAAAACGCATTAACTATTAACTATATTTGAACTTTTCATTTTTCAATTGTTAATAAAAAAGTGAAAAATCAGTTTTTTTTAATTTTCACAAAGGAACCTTTTTCAGAACCTTTAAAGAACAGATCAAAGCAGTGGAAAAAATCTCAGGTTTTTATGTTTCCAACTTGTTAAAATAACTTAATTAACAAAAGCACAACTAATAGAAATATCGCGGATTTTTTTTTCAGGCGGTTTATTGTTTATTCATGTATCCAAATGAATGTTTGACTGCTTCCAATGTCCTTATAATGTTTTTTCTATAGACAGTTGCGGTAAAATTAACTAGATCAAAATTGCAAACTACTAGGGATTTTGTCAGCTTAATTTTTTTTTTCAGCGCCGTGAAAAAACATTTACAAAATTATCAAAATTTGATTGTTGGATAACTTTAAAAATCGCGAAAACTTTGATTTTGGTACTATTCTTAAAAAATACCAGTAAACAACAATCAGATCTGGTGAAATGGCAGATGAGCTTTGTAATTTATTGTCTGATTCTATTCATAATTTGTATGTATGTAAGTTTTTGGGGTCGAAAACGATATTTTTTTTTATTTCGAGCGATTCTTTTAAAAACTGGTTTTAGTTTTACAGTTGAAGATTGATTTTTTTGTCGACATTTATGGCGATTACTAAGAACGGCTAAAACAAGTTTAAAGTAACTATGGTACTATTAGGGTTCAAGTTTATTCACGGTCTGGTCTACAAACTAATTCTTAGTTTAGAAAATAGTTGTAACTACCCAACGCTACTGGAAATATCATAAAACCAAGTAAAAGAAAGGGCTGATTCCTTTTTGCACAGTACAAAAAGGGTGGAAGACTTTTTGGCCTATTTTTATTGGAAGGGCAAAATAATTCAAAATAGTAAAAATGTAGTATACTTTTTAACCAGGAGACAAAAAGTCAAGCCCACTTTTTGTCCAGTTCTTATGACAATCGGACAAAAACGTCTTGTCAAGGTTCTTATCAGAGTTTTTGTATAACTCCAAAAGATATAAAACGCGAAATTGAATTAGAATCGGGGCTTGTTCCTGGTTTGTGCCCGAGGGGTTTGTTTCAGTTATATGGAGGTTAGATTATGACTTCTAGTCCCAGAGCAAGAGCTTGCTTGCCCTGTTAGTCGTGGTAGTAACAAAGTGAATTTTCTGAATTGTTTAACAACTGAAAATTTGTTTTCCAGTAGTAAGTTCAACTTTCCGTAACATTGTTTGACATCAGTTTGTTTTGTGCCAGTAAGGCACCCATGTAACCTTAATTTCCTTTTGTGCTTATTTCTCCAAATGTATTCAATGCCCGTTTAATTTTATCACGATAGTGAGACACCTGAATAACTTTATTTCGCTTGTTGTAAATATTTCGTGTTATACTTCAATTGCGATTGAGCTTCATCGCGGAAGTGGTGGTAAAATTTAAATAAGGAACGACACATCTCACTCTTCGCTTTTGCGATTCTGTATTTGCTGTTATAACACCAACCATTTCACACAGCCTAACCGATATTTCGCGACCTGTCAAATATGATTTGAACCAATCATGAGGTATTCCTCTCAGGCCATAGAAAAATAGTTTGTTCAAAAGGATGCTGAAGTCAAACAGTCAAACGCTTTTGACAGGTCGCAAAATATTCCAAGTGTATTGAATTTTTGTTCCAAATTGGATATTATCTTATTGACGAGAGCATCAGATGTATTCTTACGTTCACGGAAACTAAACTGTGACGTTGTTAGAATTTTATTTTTTCCTAGATATTCAACAAATTGCACTTTCACCACTTTTTCCAAAATTTTTGAGAAGACTGGTAGGAGTGTAACCGGCCTGTAGTTTTTGCTCTTTCTGAAAAGAGGTTTAACGACTCCAATTTTGAAGAGCTTGGGGTAAGTACCTATTCTAAGCGAGAGATTGAATATATATGTCAAGGGTGGGACTAAGTTATCAAGGCATTCTTTCACCAATGTAATTGGGATATTATCGTGACCCCTAGATTTCTTATTAGCCATGCTTTGAATTATGTCCCTTATTCATGTTCTGCGACAGGATAAGAAAAAAGATTTTATGTTATTAAAACTGACATTGTTCAAGAGATCTGTATGGTTTTGATCGCTGGTTAATCCAGATGTGAGATCACAAGCCCCATGTAAAAAAAGAACAAAATTCTTCACAAACCTTTTTGATTTGTGATTGAGGTACCATTCTTCCTAATATGAACTTCACTGTGTTCGTCTTTTTTACTCGACCCAAGCATTCGTCCACGAATTTTTAAGTACTTTTGATTTTGTTTTCAGAAACATTGATCTTTTCTTTTAAAATATATTTCTTTTGCTTTTTTTATAACTTTTTTTAGAGTCCTACAGTAGATATTGACAAACTGGATTATAATTATAATAATAATAATATGTCTTTATTCATTATTTGCTCATTAACCTTACAATAGTAATTCGCTCATTAACATTACAATAATAATGAAAGGGCGGGGTTCAGCTATAAAGCTGCTTTTCAACCCTACCGGGAGAATATGCACATACACATAAACTAAATACATTAACCTTCGAACAGCTTCCATACTAAGCTGTAGCAAGTATCATAATACAAATAAAAACAAAAACTTATACGTATATGTATATCATGACCAAGTAGACTATCGAGCTGTCGTGCATTGTTATTGCTGCCTTGCCAGAAACAAGGCTTTCAACCGTTTTTTGAAATTTTTTAGTGAAAGTTCCTTGATTTCTACCGTACAGTATTGTAATGTTTAGCCGCGTTATAGGAAAAACTTCGGGTAAAGGTCGTCTTAGTATGTCTAGGGATTAATAGCATATACTTGTTTTGTGAGGAATTTTTGAGAGAAAGTGGAACCAGTTTCTTGCGTAGATACGGCGAACTACCAGAATTCAAAATTTTGTGAGTTAGTGTAAGCGAGTGCATTTTTCTCAAATTATTTAATTTCAGCCATCCCGAATCTTCAAACGATACACTGATGTGATCATACTAACGGATACCGTAAGAAAATCTAATGCAGCTGTTTTGAATTTTTTGTAGTCGCAATGCCTCTCGTTGTAGGAGGGCAGGTCCATAAATACTGTCACAGTAAGCCAATCTGGAGAAGATGAGGGACTCGCAGAGACTCAACTTCATGCTTCTCGATAATATATCTCTACTAGGGTAGAGTTGTCGTAAAACATTGAACGATGTTTTACATAAATGGTTGACATGCTTAGTGTACCTTAAATATGTGTCAAGCCAGAGACCCAAATTCTTAGCTTCATTCATGAAGGATATGACATCGATAGAAATATTTTTCTGTGAATTAAAAAATCCCCGATTAAAATGAAGATATTTTTTGTGAATGTTTCCCTTTTCAACATGAATACCCCACAAGAGGTTATCTTGACGATGGAAGATAGTGACTAAGGTTTATCTTTCAGTCGCAGATGATTCCACATCTGATTTTATGAACATCCTGTTTATATTTTCAACAAATCGATATGACATCATTGTTGATTCGAATGGAGAGAGAAAGACACACGTCATTTCTCTTTCTTTTGGGTCCAAAAAGCATAACTTGTGATTTCTTTGGATTTAGATTCAAGTTGTGCGCACAAGACACATCAAACAGTGATTTTAGGTTATTATTAATATTAGACTTGGCGAGTTTAGACTCCTGGTAAGTGAAAGAGCTATAAAGTTGAGTGCCATCGGCATAATGATGTATGCTGCCCCACCTGCTGGATTCATAGAAGTCACAAATGTAAAGTCTAAAAAGTAGTGGTCCCAAGATAGAGCCTTGTGGGACGCCAAAAGGTTTCGCAAGGGAATTTGATTCCTCTCCATCTAGAAATACACTCTGTGTCCGATTAGATAAATAACTGTTTAATAGCAAAATAACTGTATCTGAGGAGTCAAAGAACCGGA
The DNA here is from genome assembly GCA_018342105.1 of Gonioctena quinquepunctata. Lineage (NCBI taxonomy): Eukaryota > Metazoa > Arthropoda > Insecta > Coleoptera > Chrysomelidae > Gonioctena > Gonioctena quinquepunctata. The sequence goes on along the minus strand of JAFIRS010000222.1, from coordinate 282,895 downwards.
GTTTCTTACATAAAACCAATGGGTCGAGGGTATCGAAGGCCTTGCTATAATCAAGAAGAATAAGACAGGTGAAGTTTCCTTTGTCCCAGGATTTGAGTATGCCATCTGTTATCAAGCTCAACGCTGTAGTAGTGCTATATTGTGCGCGGAAACCCGATTGGACATCCGTTATCAAATTTTTTTCATCCGCCAAATTTGTCATCTGTTCTTTAAGCGACATTTCGAAGGCTTTCGATTGAGTAGGCAGGATACTGACAGGTCTTATGTCGGAAAATTCCTCCGGGTTATTACATTTAGATAGAGGGAGTATTCTAGCTTGCTTCCACAGTGAAGGGAAAGTGGAGGATGAAATGGCGTAATTAAAAATAAAGGTTATATGATGCGATAAGTGAGGTAATACCAGAGCATTCTGAGAGAGATGTCATCAGAGCCTATCGCATTGCTTTTTATTATATTTAAATGTTTCATTACGGTCTCAGGTTCTACAGTATTGAATATAAAATCAGGCTCATGTTTTGGAGTGTCATACGTTTCGATCAGGGCGAGTTGACTCACAGTTCTATCTAGAATCGGCACGTTGGTGAAATGATTATTCATCAAGTTTAAATTTTGAAGATGTGCTGGTATGGCCGGTGACGTTTTATCCCGAAGAACTTTAAGAGATTTAAGTGTGTTCCACGTAGCTCTAGAGTTTTTCTGTCGCAGAATGTAATTGAGGTAAGCAGCTTTTTCTCGGCGAACTGCACCACATACAAAGTTACGTAGGTCTTTGTAGTAAATCCATGATCCGGGTGTATTCAGTCTCTTATACCGTAATTGGGCTTTGTGTTTGAGTTCTAGCATTTGTTTTATGTTATAAGTGATCCATGGTTTAGGTGGCTTGGACGCTCTAAATGTACGGTACGGGGCATGGATATCGAATATTGCAATCAGACTGTTGTTGAAGAACGAGACCATATCGTCCACATTATTATAAGAATAAATTTTGTCCCAGTCAACACTTGAGAGATTAGCTATGAATGAAATTATGTCTAAATTGGAGAATGGGTTATAAGTTTATCATATTTATATGACGGCAGATCGAGTTCGCAAATTAAGGCCATGTGGTCCGAGATACCATCTATATCTATAACATCTGTGGATGTGATGTATGCAGGATTGTTCACGATAATTAAGTCGATGAGTGTTTGGCTCGTGTCATTTACCCTAGTGGGTGAATTGATCAGCTGGAGCAAATTGAAAGAATCCAAAAAGGAGTGCAGTAGATCACTTTTGCGATCATGTTTCATCATATCAAAGTTCAAATCTCCTACAATGAGAAATATGTTACTCTCAGGCAGAAATTTGACCACTGCGTCCTCAAGCTCACTTATGCAGTTATTAATGGGCGCAGAAGGCGGGCGATAAACAACAGATAAAATAATTGTATTGCGACAGTATTTTATGGAAACCCAAAGCTGCTCAAGACATGTAATGATGTGTAAATGAAGAATAGCACAGTTCAAATGATTTTTTATATATAGTGCCACACCTCCCCCAAGCCCTACTCTATCTACATGCAGAAATTTATAACCATTTATCACCACTGAATCTAAATTACTACGTTCATTTAGCCATGTTTCTCCCAAGGCAACAATGTCGACATCACTATTGAGAATGTAATCCCTCAAAATAGCAAATCCGGATGACAGGGATCTAACATTCAAATGCATTACACTGATGTTTTTCCGCATTTCGCCAAAGATACACTCATAAAAAAGAAAAGGAAAACAAAAATTTAAATACTAGTACAACCAAAATAATAAGTATCTAAAACAGACTACAATCATAATCATCTAATTCTTGTTAAACGAACGAGTTTTTGGTTTCTCATGCAAAGCTTTGGCCTTAGGAACTGGTTTATTCAGTGCAGGAATCCGTGGGGTAGTAGGGACTTTTTGCGGCGCCGATGAAAAATCTTTATACTCGGCTGTAGGGGTAGAAGGTACACTATTTGTTTGGTTCTCAGAAGTTGCGTCTTTCTCCAAATCTTCAACTCCATAAGTTACTCCGTCCACAATAAGTTTATTTCTCCTCATATAATATTCCTTGTAGCTTCCTTCTTGTTTGGCAAGGAAGAGATGTTTCCTCAGAATTTTGTTCTCACTCCTTTGAGCCGGTGTGAGATCGTGAGCGATAGAAATATTTGTTCCTTTCAATCTGCTACAATTTTTTAGAATTACTCTTTTTTTGATGTTTGAAAGAAACTCAATTTTAATGGGACAATCGTCCGACTTTCCTAGTGGGTAAACGTCGACAAAATCACTTGTATTCAGATTCACACCGAGTAAACCTCTGAAATCTTCGCACAATGCTTCTGCGACAACCTCCTCTCTCTTCTTTTTTAGACCGAATACTAAAATGTTATTCTTATTCTGGGCTCTTTTGATATATTCTAATTCTTCTTTGAGTTTGCTATTTTCCCTTTCCAAATTTGCCACACTATTTTTCAAATCTTCAATATTTAGAAGAAGTCGTGCTTCGCTAGCTACGATGCAGTTCTTTATTTCCGTATGGCTAATCAAAATCTCTTCCCGAATGATTTTAATCGCTTTATCCAGTTCTGACATTTTACCGGACCACAAGCGAAGTGTAAGGTCACCTTTAAATCAGCTGGAACCTTTCGAGATGATGAAACAAATTGGAACGCCACTGGTCACCCAAACTTCAAGCAATCAGATAGTTTTTTTATTTTTCAGGTCTTGTGAATGTTTATCAGGAAGTTTTTATATCTTCCTTTTTTATTTGTTTTTTTTTCACTGATAGTCGTTTTTGATGTTGAGGTGATTAATGATTATGAGTGAAAACTTGGTATAACTGATATGCAGATAGGATTGGATTTTATATCACATGAAAGAGTGTGATTTCACTAATATTTTGATGTCAAGCTCAGCATAAAGTCAATTTGTTAACCACGGAAATATTCAATTAACTTGGAGCACTAACAGACACATGTGCACTTGCTGAGATATCACAACAAATGTACATTTTCAGTTTCTTTTTTCATTTTTACCAAACACCTTTTATTTTTGTATGATATCCTTATTCCTTGGGTAACCCATTTTTTATTTATTTTATTGTTCTCGTTTATTTTGATTTGTTATTCTGGGAAACATTTTTCGAAACAGAACAGTACTTTATCATAGAAGTGCTCCATAGCTGCATGTTAAGCTATATAAATCGGACCAATCTATTACACGGAGCATTTTTTCGAACTTTGCTTTATTGCTTTTAGTGAATAGTCTTTTCATTTCAAAGCGAGGCGATTGGGGTGAAGTAAGAAGTAGCCAACTTGAGGAGTTGGCTACAGTGATCCAATATCCATATTTCTATATTTTCCGCCGTGTACGATTCTCCATTGTTTATGATTGAATTATCAAGAAGTGTTCTCGTTGTTCTTAGTCCACACTGATTCAAAATTATATCAAGTTCTTTTTTTAATGTATTTTCTGTAAGAAAATGTATATTGAAGTCCCCGCCTATAACTACATGTCTAAAATTGTGCTTATTGAAAATTTCATGCAATAGGTTTCCAAAAATATGTAAGAAGTTATCTTTATCACCATTAGATGATCTATAAATAGCCAAGACAATACATTTATTGTTTTCATCGTAGGCAGTTGCAAATTCGCAATCCTTTTCTACTGGTATGGTTCTTAGTTTATCAAATGGAGCGAACTGTAAATCATTTCTAGTGCATATCATCACCCCACCGTGTTGAAATGTTGATCGGCAAAAAAAAGAAATTGTATTAAAAATTAAATAAAGCTATCAAATCTAACTCCAAGTTGTTCAACCAATGTTCTGTTAAGATAATAACATATATTACATTTTCCCTTTTGGCTAAATTCATCTAAAAAAATGTTAAGTTCATCAATCTTGTTTCGTACACATTATATATTCTGATGAAACAGCAATACTGGAGTTTGATTGCTGCTTTTCATCAGAGTTCACTTTGTAGTTGCGCATGTTCCATCTTTCCCCTCTATTTTCTGGAATGTTGTCTAACTGCATATCTATGTTGCTTTGGGATGTGGATGGGTGATTTTTGGTTTGAGTTATAATTTTTGCAATACCTTCTATATATTTGATGGCTAAATCGATCTCGCCTTTGTCTATGCGCTGTTTCAACTCTTGGCGTAAACATTGGAGATACTCCCTTTCTGCCTTCGATTTGTCCTCTTTGATTGATACATCCTTGTAGTTGGATAACTCCTTATATTTTGTTCTACCATTCAATCAATATAGCCTGTTTCCCAATTTACTCGGAATTAGAGGAAAAAAACAGCCATTTTAAATTTTGAACATATTTATTTCTTTTTTAATCCATCAATAAGAAAAAACTTTGGTTTCAAATCTTTGGAAATGTTCCTGGAAACAAACTTGACACAACATATCTTTGGTTTAATAAACACAAAAAAGGCACCAAAGATCTTAAACTCAATACACACACATATATGTATATAAAAAAACTTTTCTATTTAAGTTACACAAGACTAGAAAAAATAAAAATTTCATAAAGAAATACAAAATTAAAATATGTATATAACAAACTTATGAAAACCATTTCATTGAAGTTATATGTAGTGTGAATAATACTGCAATTTCAAAGATTCTTGATTGAAATATTTACAATTGCTAATAAATTCGAATTGGAATAATATTTGAAAGTCAAACCTTGTACTTTTATGCCTCAGGTATATTGAGATAATTATTATAACCATACTAATGATTTCAGAAGGAACACAAACGTCATATGTACCAATATAGATTTAAAAAATGGATATTGTGTAGGTATATGCAAGCAGCATGCTAAAAAAAGTATCTCCATGAATTTTATTAGTTTGAAAGATAAATAACGTTAAAATTCAAATTGTATTCCTGATTTTTTTAATAAATGAGAAAAAAATACTTTGCAAAGTTATTGATAATCACAAAAAAATGCTAGAAACTAAATACTGCCCATGGACAATAAGGACAGTTCACAATGTTTTATAAATGAAATGATCAACAAAATGCATTATGAAAAAAATATAATAAGGTTGAGAATAATTTGATGGATGCACAAAGTATTGGCTCAACCTTATACGAGTTGTACAAACAAAGCTCACTGCTACTCACAAAAAATCTGTGATTTAGGTGGACCAAAATAGTTTACCTCTGGATAGTTGTCTGAAATATGTATTTCCATTAGCAGGAAGATTACAATAGAAGAAATAACAAATTAATATTGTTTTCATTGGTATCATAAAGTTGTAATTATATCTTTGTTGAGATTGGTTTAGGTAATCATGAAATTGTGGTAACAATTCCGAAAAATAAAATGTTATGACACACAATAACAATCATTTAAAATTATGTGATGAAAAATAAACTCATTACCAAACATCCATTATGAGTGGAAAAGTGTTCTCATACCTACCCCCACCCCCTCCGATTTTCAAAGCTTATTTATTACCCTCATATGAATGATTTTTCTGAAGATTAACCTAGCAAGCGACACAGAACTCATATAGATCTACATAATGTGAAAATTTCATTTTTATTGGACCGACAATAAAGCCAAAGGAAAAATATGTTATTTTTTTAATGACATAAAGGTTGACTATCGCTTGTTTTATCAGTCTGACCTATAGTAGTATCTATAGGATGATCTCCCACTTAAAGGATTGCATCTCTTTTGAGCGATATTTTGACAAGGAATATTACATAAAAACTTTTTTGAAGTCTCTAATGAATTTATTAATACTTCACTATCAAACAAATATGTGTTGGTGAGCCTAGATGCCGCCTCTTTTTTAGCCCAAGAAAATATTGTAAAATATTACCCCAGACAACAATGAGACTAATATCCCTACAAGTCTAGTGTTCCATCAGTTTTTTACATATCAATCACTATCGCGCAGAGCTGCGCTACAACTTGGCAGTGTTAGGAATTTTTGAAAAATCACTGATTTTTTCGTTTTTTTTAACTGATAATACGATTGAGTCGTGCCAGGGCAAATTTTTTCGCATTTCAATTATATACAATTCGTTCATTGAAAGCATCGAAATTGCTTGATTAGTTTTCATGTTACAAGCAGAAAACAAAACAAAAAACACGATTTTCTGCTCTTAAATATTTATAACGAATTAAGGAGTAGGAAACATAACAGGATATAATTACGAACTGTCTTTCGTATGGTGGCACAGGTGGTTTCCTGGTATTATATTGGTCAATCCTATTGATTGGCCTATAACATTTGTGTCTAGCGACACCAATTTTATTTTGCTTATGGATAGAATTGGTGTCGCTAGACCCGAGTTATTTCGAACCTGTTAGTTGTAGTAATCATCCCTTATGGAACAAATCATAATTTTTCTTAATTTATTAATGTTTACACAAATCATTTTGAATTGTTGTTAACACTTTGATGGACACTAACATCATACGGCGTTATAGAGGTGGGTGACAAATGCGACACAATGCTGCACTGAGTCCTCACACGTCCGGATTAAATTGGACAGAATGCGGAACAGCGTTCAATTTTGCATAGTTATTACAGGAAACATTATTACGGTCACAGATTGTGTGCAATAGGTTCGTGTTGTGTCATTTTCTTGCATAAAATATCGGTTTAAATCTCCACTCTGCCAGAATTTGTCCTCCTAATTTACTAAACGTAGTTATAATTCAATTGATTTGTACATACAAGCCATGTATTAGGATTTCCTAATAATCAGTAAAAATCATTCATTTATCACAACGCTGTACAGCGTCGTCTTTGCCATAAGAAACTTATTTAGTTGTATTTGGTGTGTCACGCGATGTACAGTGTAATGTACAATTTTAATTACTTTTTTTTCAAAGATTTGAATAATATTTTATTTTTTGAGTTACAATTTTTTTTGGAAGATACTTAGGACAATTTATTTTACTGCAATGTTTTTCAAAGATACTTGGGATAATATTTCATTTTTTGCAAAGATACAAATCTATCTGTGTCACAGGGCGGACAATTTCGGATTTCCCTGTTTCCTTCAACGTATTAATGTGTGTTTTTACTCGTATCATAACGTTTTACTTTCCCACAATTGTTAGCACAATTTGTGAAGAAAATTAATTTGGAAATCAATGAAACCAATCTCAATAAAGATGTAAACACGTAATATTTATTTTACTTTTTGTCCAAGATTTATTTTTTCTTGTTTGAACTTTGCACCCCAGGCAGTATTAACTACCCTTATTATAAAAGAGTATCGCTAATAAAATAATGAAATTTTGCAGGAGGGTTATGTAAGTAAAAACTACCCCTTATCTTATATCTTTAAATGAGCAATTCTTGTATATATATATATATATATATATATATATATATATTTCGGCTATCTCGGAAACGGCTCTAACGATTTGGATGAAATGTTGTATATAAATAAGGTTTTGCTTTTTAAGTCTATCTATATAGGCGTCTTTCCTGAAAAAACGCGATTTTACACAAACAAAAAATCTTTATTACGACTCTAATGTATAGTGCCATCTCGTAATTCTTTTAAGTACTTGCATTGTTGCTATTGGATGTTACCCTACTGGTACCTCTAAACTTTGTGAGATGGCGCTGGCCACGTTTATACCGTGTCTTGGTATGCTGACTAATGATTATATTCCAACCAAATTCTGTTAGTCAGTGTGGTATACAACTGTGCACTTGGTCAAGTAACTAGCTTGGTTCGGTACCGAAATTTGTTGTGTACCAGACTATAATACTAAGTTGACTAAGATGGTGTAAACAGTATAAGTTTAACCAACCGTGACTGTAAATTTTGGTTTGAAAGATTGCTAAGCGTTCTGTCGTGGTTATCGCACTGGCTGAATGAACCGAATGGAAACAATAGCCATAAAAAAGAGAGCGAGAGAGTTAGTGAAAAATATGTTTTGTGATTCTTAACCTTAGTTTCCGCATCATTACCTCGGAAATTGTTTTATATAAAATGAGTTGCTGTAGTTCAGAACCTCCTTTAAAAAAGTCCAAAGGTATTCATTGGACAGATGAAGAAACCAATGCGTTTCTCCAAATATTTTTGGACAAGAAAATTATATCAATTTTGGATGGCAAAAAATTTAAACACCCATTTACAAGAGCCTTGAAGAAGACTTGTTGAGTAGGGGCTTTACAAAAATTGCTGAACAAATAAAATTAAAAATGACTCAGCCTGAGCTCACTGACATCCAGACATTGTCATTGACAGATGACACAATTTCGAATTAGATAGCAGAGTTTCAAACCTTTCTCTTGGTTACATGACTAAATAAACCAAGTTGGTTAATTAATCATTTGACAAAATACGATGTAAATAAACGATTACTAAAACATTTGGTTTGAATTTGGTCACATACACTTGGTAAGGTTACCAAATTCACATACGGTATAAACGTGGCCGCTATATGACATTATACGAATATTAGATGTTTTTCTTTGGTTAGTCCAAGGAACTCATACGGTTGAACTCATACGGTTTATTTAAAATGTGTATTTGTAGCCAACCTGTGCACTAGGTAATATTGCAAAATATTCATATGTAATAAGTATGTGATTTTTACAAACAAAAAAACACTCGGTTGCCCAGGTACTAACACAGTTTATATATATATATATGTATATATATGTATATATATATATATATATATATCTCCAAGAGTATCGGTAATAGAAGACTAAGAGTTACATTCCAGGGATGGCATTGTACAGAGAAAAGGTGTTGAAATATTTGATTAATTTGTATCTATAAAACTGTTAATTTTACACGTTTGCTACCAAGCGTCCCATATACGAACCACTCACGATTTTCTGCTGGACCGCCATCTCAAATATGAGCCATTAGCAATAATACTATTTTATTCGATTTTCATCGGAACCGTCTATTGTAAAGGATTCATATTTTGCAGTAGTCTATAGGAAGGTTTGGCTCGTGAGTGTGTCATAAGGTCTCTCAGTCACTAACAGATAATTGTATATACAGGCTGTGTCGTAACTTTTAGGGTGAGTTAAGTTTATATATTTTTTTTTTTATAATTACGATTTTGCGTACTTTTATACTTTAGCAGAGAACTAAATTTTTGTAGACCCTTGTTTTCGTGAATACCATGAATCAATGATTTTTTTTTATTGAGATTATGTATGCTCGTTTTGTGGCAGTAGAAATAAAAAAAAAACAGTCCGAATTATTTTTGGAGTGGCTCATAAATAAAGAAATTCATATAATAGACCAGTGTCTCATATATGAGTTTGGTTCAAAAGTCCTTTCGCTACATCCGATATTTAGTACATGGATTTACAGTGCAATTATTGTAATTGAATCGCAAAATAAAATATATTTTTTTGTGGTCACTCAATATCCAAAATTTTAAGATCTTGGTAGCGAACGTGTTGAAAAGAATCGGAAAAACACGTTATTTTTACTTTTCTGGCAAAGGAGATTTTTTTCATGTCTGAATTTTGCACTCCAGGCCCAATAGGTCAAAAGCACAAAATAAGTAAAATTGCCTTAATAATGCTCTTGTCAATATATTAATCACCTAAAATCAAGAAATGTTTTTTTTGAATTCCATCTGCACTAATATAGTTTTTTTTCAATTCCCTTGCGTTGAGAAACGCAATTTATTGAACTTGTTTTTACAAGTATTTCATAAATTTTTTGCATTGAATAAAAGAAGTATGACCTCGAAATCCACGCAGGCAAGCTAAATAAGCTAAATGGAGCAACACAAAGAAATATATATGCAATGCCGCATAGAGAAAATCGGATCGGAAATGCGCTCCCCTCCCCTTAATTTTATGATCTTACATACATTTTGTTTATTTTCCGGAAGCATTAGTTAAATTTTACTCCCTGAGAACTACGGGCCCGAGGAAAAAGTCTTAAACCTCCCTCCCTCTCGTTGGGCCTGTACATATGTATGTGGAATAGAAAAAAATGCAAATTCCACACAGATGAAGTAGTAGGTAACAACCAGTTGATAATTTAAGAATAATTAATATTAAAAAAGTTAATATTTCCAATTAGGTTAGCATAACCAATATTAGTAAAGTCTGTTGCTTTCTTTCCTTTTGGCATAAACGAGTGAGAGGAACAGACCTGACAATTGAATAAGAAAATTATATTATTTAAGTAGATAATGACAATAAGAACAAAATCTAAATGTGAATAAAATACCAGGTCATTTTTAGAAACGTCAGGATTTCTACATATACAAAATTCCCCTATAATATATTCAAAAGTATTTATTTACACTCTGGTTAGGATGAATTAAAAATGAAGTTTTCACCGATTTTTTTTTGTAGGGCACCTTTTAGATCAGACTTTGAACTATTACTTTATGCAATACTATTTTTCATTCTACTAACTATGAAATTGTTAATAATTAAAAAGAAAATAAAGTATCGTAACAATCTAAAGAATATGAATCTATAATAATCACAAAATAAGTTCTGCCAACAACTACCTGAGGTCACTTTGGTTCTGTATTTTCTCGCAACTTTCGTGTAACCTTATATGCAAGTATTAATAGTTGCTCAGTGAACATTACCTGCTGATGATTTTCTAGCTAGATTGAAACATTTCTATATATTCATTGTTAAAATTACTCAAACATTCATTTTTTCCACCTAAGTAGATCAGTGATTTTTCTGTGATGTATGAGTTCAATTAAACAGAGTGGTTTTCAAGGAATTGAAAATTAGATTAGATCAACAGCAATAGAACCAAGCTCTGTTGAACTAGCCAAAAGCTGCGTTTTTACAACTCAATCTAATTGTGTAAGGAAATAATGCTTTGCTTTCATTATTTTGGGAACAAATTGAAAGTTACCATTAGAGGTTGGACAAAAAAATTACTATATTTTTGAATAGCCCGTTTCTTGAAATGATTCACCCAACTAAACTGCAAGAAAGAAGAAGTCAAGTCCCCAATGTTTTCAATAACATTCTAGTTTATACTTTTTTCTTTTTTTGTTATTGACAATGTAACAAAACGTGATTTCCTCAATTATTAAATTCTATTTTTTTATTATTCATATATAAGTCGTTTGAATCAAGATTTCAATACTGTTTATGGGGTAGTAATTCAAGAGCAAATGTATTCCCACGAGAAAAAAGAGATCTTTGAAATATTATATCTCAACAGCAATATAACAAAATGATTCCTGCTAAATCACATAACTGATACTTTTTCCACAGTATAAATATAACTTAGAATTTGCATATATTATCCTTTTTATTCAGAATAAAACTATATCCTTGTTCGAGGATTCAATGAGATTCATAACCTTATACAAAGCAACCGTATGTGAGCTTTTCTCAGAGCATGGGTAAATTATCAACCTCACCCATTTCCGTGACGGTATCCTCATCCATGATGTAACTGATGATGAATTTCAAGGAAATATGTATACCATCAGGATTTGCTATCAACATTATTTGTGTGATCGCTGATGGAGGTAGGAAGGGGTTATAAGTGGGAAGATCTGTAGATGAGGGGGGTAGCATTTTTAACTTGCATCCCTGCAAAATAATATAACTATAGTCAAAACATATTTAACCTTTCCAAGACCAAAGTTATCCCAATAATTTTCTAATAATAGAACCGTTTTCCACCCAGAAGGGCAAAAAACAGATATTTTAGGTTTTGCCGGGGCTTGACCTTACGGAGATTACCCTGTTAATACCTACCTTACTTGTCGCAGAAGCTACATAAGAACGGGAAAGTCCCTTCCCTACTCCTTTAGTTCTTCTAGTCGGCTAGGAGCGGCGCTAACCCTAGTGTCCCGCTCTTTCCTCAGTACCTTCTCCCCAAATGACGGTAAGGCCTTACTCAGGTCAAGCCTTGGCAAGACCTAAAATTCTATTTTAGGGCTGTCTTCGGCTTCACCTTACAGAGAAGTGTTAATCCACTGCCGGCATCAGCGTACTGTGCCCAATCCACAAGGGTGTACCACCCTGGAGGAAGTTGAGACTGGAAGATTCAATAATTAACGGAACACTCACCATTGTGTAACTTTCTTTTCTCAAAACGATACACATCCAAAAAATAAAGATATTTTTATACACGGCCTTGAAAGACCTTCTTAAGCCAACGCTTGTGTGTTCACCTGGATTTTGAACAGTTTTACAATAGTGCTTAAAGAAATTCCCCAAAACGCGCCAGTTACCCTTCTCCAAAATGGTGTGAAGGGAAACATTATTCGGAAAATCGAACGATGCTACTGCAGAGCAGATAGGACCAGGAGTCATATCGATACCCAGATCCTCGAACGGCTCTTTAAACCATCCTGCAATCATGGCTCGAGAGGCTGCTCTTACTTCCCCTCTAGTAGTAATACAAAGAGATGGCAGATTTTTGTCGAGCCCTTCTTTTAGGCGCCGACACCTGAAACACATGGGAACCCACTTAACCAAACCCAACAGACTCTTGAGCGCCCAACCAGATTGGCGATTCATATTATTGTCTGTTTTGGTGCCAAACTTAAGCCAGAAAGTAATGACTGAGTCCGACAGCAATGATCTTTATCCCACCTAATGAGCGTTAAGTCATAAACCCTACGACCGGAAGGTAAGAATAACAGGGCTGCCGTACGATGCGAAACCTGAAAAATACTATCAGGGTCCGGAGGATGAGACTTTAGCCAATCCACCAAATCCAGTATGTTCCAAATATGTGACCTCCGCCTAGAAGAGGCCGAAACCTTCAGACTTATCGCCTTCAAAATGGAGTTAATCAAAGAGTGGGCCGAGAGACGCTCACTATCCTCCGGTGAAGATAGGGAAACCACGACAGATTTATGGACCTGAATTGTCGAGAAAGCCAACTCAACTCTGGAATGACAAGTAAGAACAAATCTCAGTTTCACTCGGCTTATCCGATATCACACCCAACTGTTTGCACCAAGACACCCATTGTTTCCAAGTACAGTTATAGGTCTTCAAGGTTGACTTCCGCCAAGTGGATTGCAAGAGATCAACATCCTCCTTCCAAACCTTCAAACGAAGATCCTCCGCCTTGGGTGGAGGCAGACTGGTGGACAGATCGATCAAGCACTGGGACAAGTTCATCAGGAGAATTGGAGCCTCTAAGGTTCTGCTTTTCAAATCCGCTCTCCAACGCGGGACTACCAGAATGAAAATCCCTGACGATCTGTTCAGATGCTGCAGAACTCTGAGAATGAAACAAATCTATCTGTGGGGTTACCCATCTGGAAAAAAAAACATCGACGTCACCTCTGTTCGTAGATGCCAATCGAAAGAGCCATGCTTCTTGACAACCGATCTGCTACCGTGTTGCAACAACCGGGAAGAAAATAGGGAAACAGAGAAATCTCTTCAAAAAGAACCTTCTAGTTCGCCCCCCCCTGATTTCTCAGGTAGGTTACCACCGTTCTGTTATTCAACTGCACCATTAAGGACTTTCCCACCAATAATTTACTCAATTTCATCACGGCTATAAAGACGGTGAACATATCCTTTCTATGTCCGAGTCCATACACCGGACCCCTGGATCTCGCCCATCTGGAAGCCCCAACCGGTATCTGACGCATCTGTTGACAAGAACATCACTGGCTCGGACAGAAAATTCTTGCCGGGAATCGATATCTTGATGAGCTACCAGAAAATCGTCGAGTTAAACTAGAACACGAATCCCCTTTGAATGAAGGAGACCCGCCAGCCAATTGCTCATCCGGTAGAAAATCAGAGGTGCACTGGACAGCCCGAACGGTAGACACATCATCTGATACACTTTTCTTTTGTAAGCAAAATAAGGAGTATCTCCGATGCCCCTTCTTTATCGGAATGTGGAAATAAGCCTGAGACAATTACAACTTTCCCTTGAAATCGCCTACCTTGCCTTGGTTTACCAAACGAAAGGCCTTGGGGTTTAATTAACCATTGAGACGGCGAAGGTTGAAAATTTACCGCACCTTCCCATCCTGTTTTGGAATCAACTGGGACAAAAATTCGAATGACGCCTCTCAACTTTCCACCACCTGCTGCTTGATCAAGCTTTCGTCCTCTTCTGACACAGGTTCCAAAATCCTTGTTGAGAATTTTCTTACGAGTTCTGCTGTGAACGGAACTGAAGGAGGTTTCTCCATGAAGGGAATTGAATAACCTTATATAGCCTATAAAATAACTGAAGGAGCTCCAAGCTCTTGCCAACGATCGACCAACGATCGATGAACCTCTACAAAGCAGGAGTCAAAAACTGCCCTCTTCCTTGAATGACTGCTTCTCACGATTTTTAGACGAAGATGCAGAAGGAGCGAGCTCGCCAAAGTGAGCTTCTGGGCTTTGAAGATTTTGATCTAGGAGGCAGCTTATTCTGGCCTGAGCTGCTCTGCTGCCAAGGAGTAATTTGGTCCCGGAACTACCTGATCGCGAAGGGAACACCCGGAACCCTTGTAAAATAATTATCCTTGAAGTAACCTAGAGTGAGCCAGACAAAACCTCGTGGTCAGCCCATCACTTAGCTTCCTGCAACATAATAAAACAAACTTACCTTTCCACTAGGAATCACTTCATTGGGAACCGGAAAGATATATAATTAACACAATCCGAACGCTAACATGGCATTGAACAAACGTTAAATATATAAAAATTACGCCACTCTTTAACAGCACTGTTCAAGAATCAATAGGGTACTGAGGAAAGAGCGGGACGCTATTGCTAGCGCCGCTCCTAGCCGCCTAAAGGAACTAAAAGAGTAGGGGAAGGGACTTTCCCATTCTTATATAGCTTCCGCGACAAGTAAGGTAGGTATTGACACTTGTTCATGAAAAGACTATCCATAGGGAAATTTCCGTAAGGTCAAGCCGAAGGCACAGCCCTAAAATAATAATATATTTCTGAGTAGAAGAACATTATATCAGATTTGTCAATAAAAAAGAATAAAAAATAAAAATAAAATCAGATGGCTTAAAATTGCTTGATTAATTCTATCAATGTAATAATTTGAATAGATTTTCTTCTACGACCTTAAAAAAAATAATAGATTTGTAAATATTCTCAGACCAATATATTTTTGTGCACCCAAAGTTACTCTGAATTTTGCTAGTGTAAATAAAAGTGGTTCTTAATTCATAATGATGAAAATTCTCTCAAATTTTCCATTTGATTTTTATTTTTTCATATCAAATGGAAAAGTAGAAAATTAAAAGTTTCCTCAAATAATTCACTACTTTCATATCATTGACAAGAAGAATGTGATTAAAATAATATCGACATATATGTATGTTCTATTATCTACATTTAAATGTGAAATTTTCATCCACAAGTTTTCTCCTGACCCAGTAATTCAGAATGCGATTTAAAATTCTCAAATTTTTAATCTGGTATGAATTATTTCAATATATAAAAAAAACATCATACAGGGTGCTATTCTAGAGACTGGGCATAAAACCACTGTTTATGTTACAAAAGGGAGGTTGAAATAAGAAAATGAATTTATATGCTCAGTTATTACAAATGAAATCTATTCATTAGCTTTCAAAATTACTCAATTCCATTCTAATAACTGAAACATATTCATGGAATATGGAACAGGACAACAGCATAGACAATATTATTATATCATCAAACGAAAGAACCTTTATAAGTAAAATCTAAATTTGTTTATTACCTTAGGTACAACTGCTTGAAATAAGTAACTGCTCAAAGGAAGTTTGTTTTTACTGACTGTCGTGATGACAAAAACGCTAACGCCATGTTTGGGTTTATCTTTCGCCAGATGAAGTGTTACGCTAATGCCATTTTTCTCATCTAGAATTGTCAACGGTGGAAAACTACTTGGTTCAATATCCTCCAGCTTTACGAAAACGTCATTCAACTTGATGTCACATTTAGCACCCTTTTCAATAGCAATGCTTCTTTTGCTCACAACACCGTTCTCAGAAGTATTTCCATTTTCCTTATTGTCGGCATCCAGCGAAGTGTGAAAAGAGTCTGATTCTGACGTTTTGTCAACTTCCAACATGTTTTCATCGCTTATGTCTACAAGAAAGTCATCGCTGGTATCATGGAGACTTTTAGCATCATCTGTGGTTGAGTCTGTTGCAAGACTTCTTGATTGAAGGAGATAGTTCAGATCCAAATCATATGGCTCCACGTTCTTGGGCTGAGATGCTTGATTTTGTTTTTGTTCGGATATCTTACTCAGGAGATTCATTGGAATTTTTTCATGGGTGTTTCTGGAAAAAAATATTGAAGCATTAATGAAAGAGAAATATTTTACAAGAACATTTACGAATAGTGTCTCTAGAGAATATTAGATCAATGACAATGTTGATACAGAACTAACAATATTCAATAGAAATTACATGGTAAATTCAAATTGATATACAGTATCGGAAACATTTTATCTGGGGTATAGACAGAAATCTACACGAGCAACAAGGAACGCAATGATATGATAATACCACATAAACAAGAGAGACGCACTCCTGTGCGCCCCTCCTGTTACCCCACCCGACGCATTAACTGACCACGTGGCAATGCGACACAGCGCACAGCTTGCCGAGCCATGGTTGAGAAAACACAAGATCGTGACAATTATTAACTTTTGAAACATGCCGCCTATTTACACAACCACAGAGAAATTACAATAGATTCGGCTATTGTTTGGCCCAAAATGGTGGTTTGTTCGAACATTTAATAAAATATTTCCGTACACAAAATATTTAATTTGGTTTATCCTTTCTCGTAAATATTTTTTTTCTCTCCATTCAAGAAATAATTGTTATTCTGTTAGAAATAAGTTTTTTGTTTTTATTGTCTTACAGAAATATCGTTTGATTTTGGTTGTGTTTGAGAATTTTCTTTTGTTTTCGCGGCCACCAAGTCACCAAAGATATTTTGATCTACCTGTCGTCCGACAGATTAAATTGAATCAATGATTCAGTTTAATTTGTTCAAATTATCTGAAGTGAAATTATCGTCAATAATTCTTCTTCATTGTACATTCTCCCGACTGCTGCTGGTATGATACTGACGTCCTGAGCTGACCGCTGGGACCGCCCTGATTCTCCTATCTCTGTGTCGTGACGTAAATATCCCTTCCTCGAGTGAGTCGACGAGAAATTGTAATGCTCGCTCAACATAAAGCAAGCTATTCTTTACGCTCTCATGAAACCACCGTACCCAAGATAAATACTTTCCGATACTGTATGTGCAACTATCAATAGGGGGTAACATTCTTTTTTTTGTTGTTGTTTTGCAGGCTACATTTAATATGGCTATATTATATAAAGATTAGTACAATGAATACAAAATAACCTTACAACAAAAAACTGGAAATAAAAAGTGAGTGACGTCACCCAACTAAGTATAGGAAAATGAGAGGCAAATTAATTTCATTTATATAGTATGTGTTTGGGGCTGTCGTTTCTTGAATTATTCAAGATATTTTACTACTAGATCGTTAGAGGCAATATCTATCGGATCTTCCTTGTTGTCACATCAGCCTGCCTAGATTGCGTGATGACAAAAAGTCAGTGGGGGTAGGATATTCATAACAATATTGTGGTCACACTGAACAATGGTGAAGAAGGATCTTCACATTAATAATAATAATAATAATGATATATCTTTATTTCAGTTAATAAAAATTGCACATGATACAATATCTCTGTTTGACATCGTGATACAATAATAAATCTGAAAGAAGTCACCGGATACATGTCTAAGTACATACACTCAAGATTATCCATAATGAATCTTTTCGTAATTTTTTTGAATATAAATACATTTTTGCAACCTCTTATAGTTTCTGGCAACCTATTATAAAATTTACAACCATTTACCACATAACTATGTTGAAACAGAGAAGTACGATGTTGTGGTGGTAATAACGAGTGTTTACTTCTTGTATTATAATCATGTGAACGTTCAGCCATAGTACTCTGATTTTTTAAAATGTATACACAGGTTTCTAAAATATATATTCCTGCCATAGTTAAAATATTAAATTTCTTAAATGAATCCCTACATATAATACATTAAAGTCAATTCGCGAAAACAAATGAAACATATCTCTAGCTAACTAAAATCCGCGTAAATGCATAACCAAGAGTGAATAAAGTGGGTTCAATGTTGAGAGTGAGTAAAGTTATTACTGTATTGATACTTGGTGAATTGACCATTACCCAATTTTATTATTTTGTTTTTTTTTACAAATCATGTACAATAATTCAACTTATTATTTACCCAGGAACTAATAGAAAATAAATACATGTGATATGTCTACTTTTCACATCTTAGTAAGTATGATTAATTAACACACATTCAAAGAGTATTTATTTTAGTTAGTATAAGTTATTTCGAATTTTCATTATTCTTCAGTGAACATGACTGTACTTCTTGATATATTTTATTACATTTATCTACCATTACACCCACAAGAGTATCATTTCAACTAACTTCTAAAATATATCTGAGATCTGTACATTTATTTACAAATAAAAGACCCACGTTTCAATATATACCGAGCAAGGAGGATTACCTGAACCGCTCCAGAGAAGTTTTCCAGACGTTGATCTTTCGATTAACGACACTCAGTATATTTAAGGTTTAGCTTTTTGAGCAATCCTAACAAAGGTGATTCAGGGTAGAGTGAGACATTCATAATATCTTGTTTCACTTCAGCGCATTATTGGTCGTAGTCAAGGGCGCACCCAGCATTAAATTTCGGGGGGGGGGGCGACCTAAATCAACATGTATCATTTATGTGAGAAACAAAATAATGTATTCATTAAATATAAACATAATATAAAACAAAACATATATTTACCTATTATAGTACAAAATCCGCTAAATCAAAATGTAACATTTATTTAAGAAAAAAAATGTACTCCTTAAATATAAACATAATATAAAACTTTTACTAAACATAATTTTTCCTGAGCAAGCCTTTCAATAATTTTTTCTGGATTAAGATTTTCTTGCAAATGTGATGTGCTGGGGGGTCTCAAAAATTGCTTCTTGCGATGTAATTGTAGTTACAGTTTAATTGTCATTTAGGTGCTTTAGATTTTTTAGGTTCCAAATATCCGAGTAAAGATGCCTGTCTCTCACTCATGTTTTTCTGAAAAATATGAAATATGTTTATTCTTTACAATTACGTAATTATATTAAGGTTATATAATATATATTAACTTTCAGTAGTTTGTAGTTTTACTTACTCTCTACTGTACTCTTACATCTTACACAAATTCACTTAATTATATGCTGGTATTCTGGTATTTCAACAAAAATATTTTAGCCGTAAAAAACACTATTTTTATGTAGGAAAATGTTTGAATCAGTGATGGGATTGGGATTTATTGATTAGTTAACCAACTTCGATTGACTACTGACTTGTCCAGAAAGTCGTCTCGTTACAAGACTCGTAAGTGTAATCAAATTCGGATTACACCATCGTTCATCGTTTCGCTATGATCACTGCCTTGCGCACATCCCGTATATCATAATTGGGAATTCAAAATTAGATGCCAGCGCCAAAGGGGCGAAATGCAAACCAGACATAAGTACATTGTCTGTTTTCTTTAGAGGTTATACACATGTTTTGAGTTTTTCTCAAAATATTTCCATTTTGTATACGGTTCCAGTTTTTTTTGTGTTGTTCATTTCAAGTGGTGTATTTGAATCTTAAGACAATATCATTTGCAAAAACTTACTTTGAAGGAGACAAAGTTTGTACCGAATTTGCTTGCAAAAAAATATTTTTCGTAGTTTCTGGACAACTTAGTGAATTATTTTGAAAAAATGTTACACACTATTATTTGTGAATGTTCAAATTGAAATAAAACCAACAAAAACAGTTTTTTTTTTATTTCATCTAAAACAAACAAGATTATGTGAAAATGTGTCCTTATTGTTGTGAATGTTTAAAGTTTCAGCATAGAATGTCATTTGTAAGTATTATAAGTTGGCAATGCCCCATCACTAGTTGGTAAGACAATTAATCGTGTCTTTTATTAACACTTATCACTCAGATATACATATAGTCACTCTTTTTCCATACTGTATGAATAATATTCGGTATGTTGGATAATATCTCTTTTTTCTCTGAACTCTCTTTTCTTTCTTCTCAACTCTCTTTGTAGGTTCTCTTTTCACTTTTTTTTGGCCACAGACGATACAGGAAGATTTTGGGAAGGAAATGTATTTTTCTCTAAGATCCCAAGATCCCGTCGTCTGTCTATAGACTCACTCAATCCTAGATTAGTCTAAACCAGAACATTACGTTTATTTTCTCACGGAATATGATGAAAACTATTCCAGTACAACGGGATAGTTTTGCCCAAGAGTCACATTGAGGTACACAACAGTAATGATTTGAACTTCGAGAACGTACAATAGTCAACAGAACACCACCAGGTAAACCAGAATTTCATTAAATGTCAACAATCACAAGAGATTCGACAAGTTTTAAGTATACAATGGCTAAAATCATATAAACACTAATGTTTCAAAAAGCAAAAACAATGTACTTATGTATAGTCTCAAAAATCGACACCAGAGGGAGTATCCGTTATTTTGAATTGTCTGTTGGACGTTGGATGACCAGTCAGTCAGCATCCGTTGGCAACGATCTAATATGTTCTATTAGAGGAACCCTGTAATACACATTGACTTTGTATGTTTAATTTAAAAAAATTAGGAGTTTATAAATGAATTCAGATATTATAAAAAGAGGTTGATAAATATCTAGGGATTTGCATACTGTTTTGGCTTTTGCTGGTCAAACCTTTAAAAACATTGAAATATATATCATAATATGTATAAAAATAATGATATTTGAAATATTTTTTAAGAAAAAAAAAGGCTTTTCAAAATATCAACTATCTATTCAAATACATTTCATGTAATACTTCCAAAAACATGATTATTCATCAATAAAATGATGGCTTTCACAAAATCAACATAAATAAATTGTGACAAAAAAAAAATTAAGAAAGCAATCAACTAATATGAACGATGGAGATAAAATATTACACAATTAAAACAACAATTTCACAAAAGTAAATGATAAAATACGTCCAACATTCACTGGAATCTTGTAGTGAATATAGTCAGATAACGAAATTGATAGCAAAACTTTCCAGTTGAACACAAAGAGAGCTATTATTGCATTCTTCAGTCACTGTAGTGTTGAACCTCTATGGTTCAACTGTAAGCTGTTATGCTTATGATACCAATATCTTAATTGTTGAAAAGGATAAAATAGACCTGAGATTAACTGCAGAAAATACGGACATTCAAAATATTAGCATGGACAGATAAAATAATTTGAAACTGAATAAAATAAACTAAATTTGGGGCCAAAGGCTGAACATTGAGACACGTCCTCAGGGATGGGAGTGTCGAGATATTTTTTATCCAATTTGGTTTACTTTTCAATTTGGTTTTTAGTTGACTGTCTTTCAAGTTTTTAATTTTTGTTAAATTTTTGAATTTTTTTATGAAACTAATAAACTTTTGTGAGTAGTATAATGTTTCGTTCTTGAATATGTATAACTATTGGTTTTTCCTCTATTGTAGTTTCCCTGATGATGGAAATAAACATTTTCGAAAGCTTGGATAAACCTTAGAGTTTATTTTTTCATTGCAGCTTACCCCAATACACATACATTCATACATAGACACATGTATATTATGGTATAAAAGAGCTCTGACTAATTTATACAGCACATAATATGTGGAAAACAACAGTATTTCATTCTCACAATAACACTGGGATTCTTTGTCGATAAAATGAGAGAAATTTAAAGAAATAGGAACATTTACATTTTTGTTAACAGGATATTCATTTGTTTCCTTCCTTTTCATAATAATGTTGGGGGGAGATATTGTTCTGACATGAAGGTAACAACCAGAATTAGGAAAGACATTCTCCTCTCTTTTTCCTGAATTAGTGATTTCTTCTTGATGTTTCTTTTTAATCGATAAGGTGTATGGGACCCATAGGCGTCCAAAATATGTTATTCTACTGAATATGGGGAATTACTTACTGTGGTACTTTTAGTTGATTTATTAGATGAGCGTAGGCATTGGGAATTTTTTTTTTTGTGCTGCTTTTAATTTTTTTATATTAATCATTTCTTGTAGAATTATTTTTTTATAGTTTTGCTGTTTTCGAACATCTGTTATGTTTTCAAAATTAAATTTGTGTAATGCCCATTTTATTAGTTATCTTAAGAATATTTTCAGGTCTTATACTGCGTTTACGTTCGACAATTCTAGTTTTTGAGTATCGTCCAGTCTGTCCGATATACAATTTGTTACATTCGGCACATAGTATTCTGCAAACCAAGTCAATTTCAAGATCATTTGATGTTTCCGATTTTCATTTGGTGAAATGTTTTTGTTTTTGAAAGCTATGTTACAAGGAACGCCGTGTGTTAATATTTAAAAAAAAATCTGATGGACCTGATTTGAGAAATATTGTATCTTCATGTGGTTTGTACATATTTTTAACTTGTTCTTTAAAAAGTATTTTATTTATTGATTTCAATGGATAATTGTTTTCAGTCAGGTAGTTGTTAATAGCTACAAGATTTTTTTGATGGAATAATGGGTGTGATAACTTCAGAATTATGTTTGGTTTTGAGTGAAAGAGTTAGGTTAGGTTATTTCCGAGTGGGGCGATCCAAATTAAATTAGAGAAAAAAGGATAAGCTATCGAAAAGGAAACATTTTCAATTGAATAGAAAGATTGAAAAATCTACAACAATATTATCAAACAAATAACCTGCCGTTTTGTTCTTTTTCAACCGTGAATTTGAGACGTGCATTAAATTTTTGTTGAGTATGATCTACTTTGTGTTCTGGTACACAGGTTATGATATCATCTACATAGCGTTTATAAAATGGTAATTTGAAAGGCAGTCTTTTATACAGTTGTACCGAAGAGTTCAGACATGACAATATCTACGCAAACTGGGGTTAGGTTATTAGAAGTGCCATCTTCTCCCAACTAGTCTCACAATTAAATCAGTAGGATTATCAGTAAACAGCGAAACTACATCTAGCGAGATGATATAATTTTCTGGAACAATTATATTTTCGAGTTCTTGAACAACTTCAAAAGAATTTTTTGTACAGTAAGTCTCAAATCAATCAATAGTGGTATCAGTTATTAGACCTTATCCCAACAAAATTTACAATTTAGTTTGATTAATCCCTTGTCTCAGACAGCAACAAGATAAAACTGTTCTATCTTCTGAAACTGTGAACTTGCTGGGAATTACATTAGACTCTAAACAACAAGTCCGCATATTTGTCTTATTAGGTGATAAGCTGAACCTGTTATGGCTAAGATTTTTATTTGCTCTTTGTCCTTAGAAGGTTGTTAACATTATATTTCAAATTTTAATTGACACATGCAATATGGTATTCCAAATGGGGGAATGGAGTTCTATAATTAGAGTTTCCACACTTCGAAAATATGCTCTAAGGAGCATTGCTAAAGTGGGTTATAAGTACTCTTGTAGATATTTTTCCAAAAGATTCAGTATTTTAACACTTATTGGAATCTTGTACTCTTGTTTATAACAATAGAGGCTTCTACATGAGAATTGAATTGAATTGAATGTGAGCCCAATTGATGCCCATAGTATATCGAAGAGGTGTAGAATACATTGAAAGAGAATGTTTTAGTCAATGTTTCAATCATCTTCCACAAAAAATGTGGCAACATTTCATATATTCAGGGGAAGGATCAGTGAAATAATAATATAAAGGATCGGTAAAATAATAATATAAGACAATTACACTTTATACAGGTATTTTAATTAGATTAGTATGTGTCTTGGTTTGTTTTTTTTTTGTATATTCAAGTGTTTTATATAGATTTTATTTATAATTTGACAATTCATTGTCCTTATTACAATTCATACAATTCATTGTCCTTATACAGGGTAACCCATGGTTAAACCGCCAAACGTTTAGGATCAGGTTTTTAGGTAAAAATAAGATGTTTTTCCTATAAGCTTTAAAAAAAAAACAGTTTTTTATCAATTATGCAAAAACCTTTTGTCTGATTTTGATAAAACTTGGTGTGCTTATATGCGGTAATAAGGGGTTTCTTTTAATGTAATTAGAATAAAATTATTAATTCTAGTGGCGCCCTAGAGGGTAATCTAATTGATATTAGGACAAATAATTGTACGCCAATGTTTTTTTTGTATGGTTATTTTTTTATTGCTAAAAATACAATATTTTGTCTCTTCAATTTTTTTCCTACTTATTCGCTTCGTTTTTGGAAAAAAAAACTTTCCTGCGTGTAACAGGGAAAAACTATTTATTTGATATTAGGACTAATTTATTTATTTTATTAGAAAACGGGTACCTTTAAAAAATTTACAAACACTGCTCAAAATTACCACAAACTTTTTCAATGCAAAGTTCGCACCTACGGACGACATATTCTGCAGCTGCACAGAACTCTGCTGATGTGATCTCTCGTCTGCTTGAACAATCCCCCGGAGAGTACCTTCGTCGTTTATAGGCTCAGCATAAACTTTGGTTTTCATTGTATCCCTTACAAAAAATCCATAGTGGTTAAGTCAGGAGAGTGAGTTGGTCAAGAAAAGGGGCTGTTTCGACGGCGACCTATCCATCTTTTCGGAGAATAGTGGTGCAGCCATCGTCAAACTGGTAGAGTGTAATGAGCAGTTCATCCATCTAACTGGAACCATCTGTTTGCTCATTTTCTAAAAAATGAAGGTAAGCTGGACCATTCAGTCACGGAGGCAGAAAATGTGGACCGATGAGTGAGTAGTCACATAATGCCATCCAAACGTTGCACGAAAACTCATATTGAAAATTGCTGACTTTTATAGCACATGGATTTTCGTGCTCCCAAATGTGAGCATTATGATGATTAAAGATACCAGCCCAGGTGAAAGTTCCTTCATGAGTCCAAATCATTCTCCGAGAGTAGGAAGAGTCATTTATTATTTGCCCCAGGAACCTTTCAGAAAACTATCTTCTTCGTGGCAAGTCATCAGATAGCAAATTCTGAACTTTTCTAGATGATATGTCTGATGACCATCTGCTATCAAACTTCTGTTCACAGTGCTCCACGTATATCCCTGCCATAAGAGGCTTCTTGAGTTAGAAGCAAATAAAACCAAGAAAGAGTAGCAATTTTCATCAAAATGTCAGAAGTATCTCAAATTATATAAATAATAAAAAGTAAAAAATTGCGTCTGTGAAAAATACATTAAAAAAAAATCAGACAAATTATTAAATTAAATTAAAGAAAAAACCATCCTCAAGCGGGATTCGAACCCACGACCTCTAAATCTCTAGTCAGATGCTCTACCAAGTGAGCTATTGAAGTTGTAGAGCATCTGCCTA
Source organism: Gonioctena quinquepunctata (assembly GCA_018342105.1). NCBI lineage: Eukaryota > Metazoa > Arthropoda > Insecta > Coleoptera > Chrysomelidae > Gonioctena > Gonioctena quinquepunctata. The sequence goes on along the minus strand of JAFIRS010000222.1, from coordinate 257,471 downwards.
GAGATTTAGAGGTCGTGGGTTCGAACCCCGCTTGAGGATGTTTTTTTTATTTAATTTAATTCAATAATTTGTCTGATATGCCACAATTTTTCTTTTCATATATACATAATGTTAGTGTAATAGTTCAAGAGCTTAAGGTACATTTCATAGCCATTATTGAACATTGGCAAACAGCTGACAGCTTGGAAGCTTTCCATCTAAAAAATTATAAATTAATCTCATCTTTCTCTTTCAAAAATCAAGGGACACATGGTGGAGTAGCCTTATATGCCTTATCACTGTTAAAGTAACCAAAAGACACTCACTTCACTGAATGATGATGATACTTATCTCCACTTGAAAAAGCTATTGTATAGTGAAACGTTGTATCGTGGTTCTGTAAACCCAGTTTAGTGAAAATCATTTAGTGAAGTGAGTGTGGATTTTCATCAAGTATCGGCCGCATCAATTCAAAACTTATCACTATTGAATCCTTCTATAAGGGACGATATAAATAACCTGAGTGAAGAATCAGTCTTTGGATATTCTGGTGCTGAAATAAGAATTGATAATACAAATTAAATGATTTGTGTAGTGTACAAACCCCCAGCAACCAGTATTTAATATTATCTTGAAAAACTAGATTGTCTTCTAGAAAGAGCCACCGCAAAGGCGATAAATGCGTTCTAGTTGCAGGAGATTTCAACATAGACATGTTAAATATCACAAAAAATTAAAGGCACGCACACTTAATAAACATTCTCCTATGATATTATATTCACAATAGATGAACCAACTAGAATTACAACCTCATTGCAACCTTTGGATAATATATGGAATATGAATTTTCTTCAGAGGAAAAGCTTCATTCAGAAAACTCGTGGGTTGACATATGAATGTATTATACATATCATTAATGTTTATGTGTATTTGAAGCAGACTTTTTTTTCTATAGATAACATTAGTGAGGTTAGGCAGGAATTTTGATTTACGATCCGTCCGTGGATCCGATCACTAAAATGACCCATATATTTCTTATGGGTCTAAAATTTACGCGAATCTCTCGCCTGTTTTCATATGCTCTGGAAAATTTCTTAAGATTTATTTCTGTTAAAATAGATCCAATGAACCTTTCTCAACAAGCTATAATCAAAATTTTACAATAAAATTGTACATTTAAAAAAAACATGAATATAAAATTGGTGGGCAAATTCGATAGAAGTTTGTCTTAGCTTCATTTCGTTACTGATTAAAGGATGCAAAGTTTGGCGGGAAATTCAATTTTATAAACACATGAGATCTCAGGTCTCAGACATACATAATGATGCGGTCTGCTCTGATGGTGGAAAAAAAACTTGAAATAATGCATTATTTTGCGCCTGGCTGCAATCACAGACACCCAAGTGATTGCAATTTATATTTAAAGCCAACAAGAGAAAAATATTTAAAAATGTGGATAAAATACTTGGCGTGGTATGATTGGTATGTAACATATACATTCAAGAGATGAATTATGAATATTACTGTTTTAAACGTGAATTTTCTGCCGAACTGACAAAAAAAAAACAATAAAAATAATCGTGTGTGTAGTTGCCATTTCAAAGATGGTTTGAAAGAAAATTGACCTATTATTCCTAATCCAAGATCCCAATTACACATTTCTAAATGTCCAGATGAAAGACTGTTTTCATCCCATTGAATGCATTTCATATCATCCTCAAAGTATTCATTTATAACTGATAACTTGATAATTCCTGAAGCCATCAATGATTGATATTAACTTAACAGATCACGGTCACAAATAATATCATAACCTTAATCAGACAAGTAATTATTAATGATTGACGCACAGCAGACATCATCTATGACATAATGAAATCTTTCGAACAACACTGCTCTCAATTTTAATTTAAGGATATATAGAAGTAGATTTTGATGTGGAATGGACTTGAAAACATGTACTGATGATGAAGGCAACCCATATTTGATGTCTCTATATTAACATTAACTTTTAGATAGCATGGTTCCATCTCAAAGTTGAACCTCCATAAGACTCCCATGTTGAAAAATTTGAAAATGAATGATTTTAACCTCACTAATATAGGCAATAATAACAACTTTTCCCCATGTTGAAAAATATGAAGTAAATATGAAAAATGTACCTTCGTTAATATAGTCAATTTATTGAGAGTTCAAAATTATGTAAATTCCAAATACAATGGTTGTTGAGGAATGGCCTGGATATATCTGAATCTATATGTTCATACAAGTTTTTGTTAATGTTTGGAGTACTTAAAACTTGTACTACTTATCACTTTTGGAATTACAGCCCTTCAAAAGTATGCCTTAAGCAAACAAACTTCTGTACTCAAAAAATATTAAAATCTTAGATGAAGACTACCAACAAAAACATTACCGGCTAATATTTTATGCTTTTGTTACTTAGTTTGCAAGTATGGATAACACTTTTTGACCACTTCTTTCTTCATAATATCTATGAAGCAAGAGTTAGTAGTACCTGAAGTTGTTAGGACGACTGCCCTGTAAGTTTTCCATCCTCAGATGTTCTCCAAGCACATCTAGGTCTTCCAAAGCTTTGATTTTATTATTTTTCCCCATTTCGTCACGAACATTTTTGTCATCTGCAAAGAATATTGTTTGAGAAGTTCATCACCATTCTAAAAATCGACAGTTTAAATGTTTATCTTACCACATTTTGATAAAGTGATTGGCTGCAGAACTTCTCCAGAATCAGGTATACTTGCAGCATTGAAAATATCACAAAGAACATCAACAGATGTTCCACTAGTTTGAGAGGGTTCATCTTTACAAATATGGTCAATTGCCTGAGAGTCAACTTCAAAATGGAGTAATGGATTGACATTGGAGGATTTTGTAGGCAATGTCTTGCCCTGGACAACCAATATGTTGTATTTTGTGAAAGCTGTGGACAACTCGTCATTGGTTCCCAAAACGTCTCCTGAAAAGTAAAAAAAAGTTTTTGCTAAAATTATGGAAAATTTTAAAGAAATTACAAAACGATGTTTTAATCATTTTGTGTTTCAGTTTAAAAACAATTCAATAGTCTCAATAAAACCCCGATTTCTATTTGATTATTCAAAACATATTTTTTATTTCTTACAGTATTTGACTTATTTCATAAAGACGGCCATCCAATGCCGAATTTAAAGTCATTACCGCCAGCCGCAAAATTATAGCTGCACCATCATACAAGGTAATATTTTTTTGGTAATTCAATGTCATACTGTTATTGTAGAGCTCAGAGGTTTGTAGAATCTGATATGGATTATTATGTTCTATCTTCAAAATAATTGATGGAAATGTAATGTGTTGCCAAATACAAGAACATATTAATTATATTTTATATTATATAAAATTTCTCTACATAAACAGTAGCCAAAGTAATAGAATAAGAAAAACTGCCCATTTTTCAGGAAAATCCTTAATTTTCAATTGCACATCTTTAAGAGAAATCAAGAAAAGAAGAAATTCTCAATTCGAACAATATATTTTATTTTTTATGTATGTTCAAACACAACTTTCTTCTAGGTAAACCTTTTATGATTCTTAATTTTTCTGTATTGATAGATTATATCTAAAAGGTGGTACATTTTAAAAGTATTTTCTCTTATAATATAAAGTGGGGATGATTTTTGCTTGCACCCCAGAGTGTATGTTGTCATTGAATAGCTCTTTAAAAATGAAGTCGAGGTTTTGGCGTTCTGTTTTAGAAATATAAAGTGTAAAATAGAGTGAGGAGAGGTGATTTAAGTCTTCAGACAATAAAGTACATTTGGATTTGATTCTCTAAAAAAGACATAAGGTGCTAAATTTTTATATCTGTTGCTTTTGCTTATGTGAATGTATTTTATTTATAGTTATCTTTTAATTGATGTGTGACATGTGTTTTTATATTATACCGGGTGTCCACGGAAGGTGGCTCGCCCCTATAACTTTTTTGTTTTCGGAGATAATGGAATGAAATTTGGAGGATCTGTTTAATGCATAAAACAACATTTTTTGACAAGTAACTCAACTTCATGCAAATTCCGGATTCACCGGAAGTGACTTTCGATTTTTAAATGGGGTACCTGGTATATTTTTAGTTTTTTTGTCTCCATATGACATTTAGAATGCAACCATGTATTATTTGTTACTGTTTGTAACCGTTTTTTTATTTTTTTATCGAAATAAATTTTTATTCTAGAGGGCTATGGATACGTTCAAATAACTAATTTCAGTCCTAAAATGTTTGTAAAAATACAATTTTACTGTTTTCGATCAAAATATTTCAGCTATGTGACGTTTGATTTTAAAATTTAGTTTAAATTTTTTTTTCAAATGGCAACATGGTGGCTCGTCGGGTTAGAAAAAAAGAGCATTTTATTACGATTAATTTGATACCGCACTCTATTAGGTTGTAAGAAAACTTTCAATAAAAACTGAAAATATAACGTTAGAACTTTCGTTAAATGGGGAATCTTATTGAGATTAAAATAAGATTTAAAATCATCGAGTAGCCTGTGACCAACACAACTGAAACCAAATCATTAAATTGTTGCGGTAAAAATTGACATGTCGACAAATTATTTTACATCTCTTCTACAAAGTCTATTAGGTAGTTATTGTGTACCTCATTGTTTGAAAGTCATGGAAAATAACAATATTTATACTGAAAAAGTTCATATGTTATTAATTTTTGGAGAGTGTAGGCAAAATTCAACCGATGCTGCACGTCTCTACGCACAGAGATATCCTGATCGGTGTCACCCGACCCGGCACTATTTTCCAAAACTGGTCCAAAAAATTCGAAATGAGCCTGATAATGATGGGAACGATTTGTTTGTTGTTAGTGAAGAAAAATAAATAGATGTTCTGGCATACGTTCAAGTAAATATTAATACGTCACTCAGGGAGATCGCAAGAGAATGTGACATTTCGAAGTCTTCTGCAGCTAACATGTTGAGGAAACATAAATATCATTCATTTAAATATCAACTACACTAGCACCTGTACCAAAACGATAATGCAAGGAGACTTGCCGTTTCACTAATTTGGTACATTGCAACAGAAATAATAAGCGATATTGGTCCGATGCAAATTTACACTTGATGGAGGAAGGTAATTTCCAAGAACGGTTTGGTTTCAAGTGTTGGGTTGGGATTATAGGGGTCATAATTTTAGGCCCTATAATTTTTGACGGTGTCCTAAGTTTCCTCACGCAGGAAATTGAGCATTTCTTGGACACAGTTCCATTAATAAATCGAGTTGGATTATTTTATCAACAAGATGGCGCTCCACCACACAACCTGAGGGCAGTTACGGAATATCTGCATGAAACATACAACGAAAACTGAATTGGAAATATGGGTCCAGTTAGGTGGCCGGCGAGGTAAAATAGGGTTGTTTTCAATTTATACCGTTATTTATTCCTTTTTAAAACACTTTTCAGGTCACCCGACCTTGCGCCTCTAGATTTTTTTATGGGGATCTATTAAAAACGAGGTTTATGATGTACCTCCTGCCACACGACATGAATTAGAGGACAAAGTAAGGGCAGCTATTCATAGAATTACACCAAGACAGTTGAGAAACGTTGTAAGAGCCTTTGTCAGCAACAAGATGGAGGACACTTTGAACATCTGGAACCCTAAAGATATGTAAATAGGTAGTTTCAATATAATTATTTCATTTTCAACAGGTGCTTCATTTTAGAAAAGTTCTAACGTTATGGTGTATTCTGTTTTTTATCGAAAGTTTTCTTACAACCTAATAGAGTGCGGTATCAAATTAATAGTAATAAGATGTTCTTTTTTCCTAACCCCGACGAGCCACCATGTTGCCATTTGGAAAAAAATAGTACTTAATAATAAAAATTTAAAACCAAAAGTCACTTAGCTGAAACATTTTGATCGAAAACAGTAAAGTTGTATTTTTACAAACATTTTAGGACTGAAATTAGTTATTTGAACGTATCCGTAGCCCTCTAGAATAAAAATGTATTAAAAAAAAAAAAACTGTTACAAACAGTAACAAATAATACATGGTTGTATTCTAACTGTCATATGGAGAAATAAAAACTGAAAATATACCAGGTGTCTCATTTTAAAATCGAAAGTTTATATCACTTCCGGTAAATCCGGAATTTGCATGAAGTTGAGTTACATGTAAAAAAATGCAGTTTTATGCATTAAACAGATCCTCCAAATTTCATTCCATTATCTACGAAAACAAAAAAGTTATAGGGGCGAGCCACCTTCCGTGGACACCCGGTATATACATTTACTGATATTTTTTCTTTAAAAGACTTTGTCAATGAGATACTAATCTTCCGACAATAAAGTATATTTTTATTTGATTTGAAAAATTTCAATTAAAAATAGTATTGAGCTTGTCTATCTATCTATATATACAGTGTGTCTCACTTGGAAACACCCATGTATCTTCCACAATTATTGGAGTAGAATTCTGTAATTTTCACGATCGGTAGATATACTGGGGGTGAGTCTAAATTATCTCATTAGGTTGACCTGACTGACATACACTGCGCACCAGAAGCTCAAAATTCTTACAGATTCGTTCTCAGAACATCAACTTTAGTACCAATCCATATTTTCGCTGAAAAATGTTCAGTTCTGAAAAAAATCCGAATTTGTCTCATTTCCCATGGAAACGCCCCCTTATCTTCCGTAATTAACGTAGTAGAATTCTGTAAATTGCACAATTGTTAGATATACCAATGATGTGTCTAAATCTCTTCTGAGGTTAACCTCAATGACATACACTACGCGCCAGGGGCGATGGATAGTACAATTTTTGCGAAAAATAATATTAGGGGGCAAAATTGGCTCAAAATTCTAACGGATTCGTGATCAGGACATCAACTTTAGTACCAATCCATATTTTCGCTGAAAAATTTTCAGTTCTGAAAAATCCGAATTTGTCTCACTTCCCATGGATATCCATGTTGTGACTTAGCAATTTTTTTTAATAAAAAAGCTCAGGAGTCATGTACACATAGATATTTCGAATATTTTTGAAAAGGACAGTATTGAACTTATGGGACGATGGTTTTCTGGCAGTGTGGGATCCCCTTTTTTATACAATTGAAAAGTACTTCTTTCTGTCTTTATCTATATATATATATATATATATATATATATATTACATTTTTGGACGCGTTCAGATAGGTCCTAAGCTAAGTCCTGGGTCTCTAATAGCATACAGCTTAAATTTTTCAACATAATAACATGGTTAATGCTATCAAATGCTTTTGACAAGTCGAAAAATATTCCCATTGACAGATATTTGTTTTAATATCATCCCAAAACTATTTTTTCAGTGTCGGATCCCCTTTTATACAATGGTGTAACAATAGCAAGTTTTAGATTATCAGGAAACAGTCTATTTTGAATAGAATTATTTATGAAGGGGGTTGCTAGTTCGTCTTCACAACATTTTATGATACTGCTCAGTATTTCATCATATCCTGCACTTCATCGAATTTTAATTATCTCAATAGTTTCATTAATGGTCATGGGTGCAAAAAACATTGAATTTTTTTAAAGAGATATGTAAAAAGTTTCTACTTGTAAATTTTTCCGAATGTTTAATACATTAATCAGTGTCAATTTATTAAAATTATTACTTATTGTTTATGGATCACCAGGTATTTTCAATTCTACATGCCTTGAAGCTTTTCCCTTTATTTCTCCAACTATCTGCCAAAGGCATTTTGATTTATTATCGCTATTTGTTTATATGATTTCTATAATTAATTTTCCTTGCATTTATCAATAACTGGTTGTACCTAAATTTAGTTGTCTTACATACTTCATCATATTCTTCTGCTGTTCTACACAGCACGAGTAAGGTATCAAGATGATTTTTACACTGTAATAGTTCCGAAGTTGGGTAATTGGATATCTTTCTATGTTTTGAGCTTATACATTTGATCAGAAAACAGTATTTGAAGATTGGTATTATTACTCACATAAAATTTGCCCATTGTTCATTCATATTCGAATTTGAGGTGTGAAAAACATCCTCCTTATTATGCATACTAAATAATCTCTTTTCAATCTCACCTGATTTATATATCTCATAGTAAATGTGATCTTTTGGCCAGTGTGGTCCAATATATGAGTGTTCAGTTGTAATATAAATATCAAAATATATTATATATATATATATATATATATATATATATATATATATATATATATATATATTTATATATATATATTTATATATATATATATATATTTTTTATGTTTAATGATACTTCCAGGACATGAATTGAGAACTCATGTTTTATAACTAAAATACATACAGGAGATGTTTTCAAAAGTTGGCGCAATAACCTACGATAATGGAGTAGAAAATTATTTCTGAGATGAGTGCCATTTTTTACAATCTTTCGTTTTACTTGCCTTGTTACGGCTTTTATTGAACCCACACTGTTTATTTATCTGTCTGAATCAAATCTTGTAATTGAATTTTGACCCACTTCTAGTCGTCTAATTAACTTGAAATTTGACAGAGGTTCATAATATGCAATATGAAATTTTTGTTAGATAAAAAACAAAATGGCGACTTCATGAATTTTTTGTCGAAGTTGAAAAATTCAAGATAGCAGCTCAATATAGCGGACGAGTTTCGTGATTCTATTCAAAATTGGTTTTTAGGGATTTAAGGTAACGGCTCCAAAATGATGAACGAGTTTTGTGATTATGATTCGAATCCGTAATAATTCGAGATAAATTTGTTTTTAAAACCCGATAATTCAAGATGACGTATTTCATAAATGACTGGGGGGAATTGTACAAAACTGTATGGACAAAAAAAGAAATGCTTTTATTGAAATGCATCAAAAAGGAATTTTGTTTTTCCAAATGGGTCGCCTACAACATATCCAAAAACGCAAGAACACCAAACCAAACTGAAAACGCAGCAAGTTTTTGAATCTGCTCCTGATATGTCTACAGTTTTTTTTTTAATTTTAATGCATTTTAATGGAAGCTCACCTTTAGAAAACGCTTAATTAATTTTCATCCATATCTGAACCATTTAGCGGAATATAGTAGGTATACTTTATTTTGATTTGAACACTCATAAACTTGATATTTATAGGAAACGTGTTATCTGGTATGAATAATTGTCAGTTTTTGGTAACATACTGACAGATTGTATGCATATTGGAAACACGAACGTCTAAAATTTCAATATCCAAATAGTTTTTCGGAGAACTGAGAACACACTTCTGACTGACAAACTGCTGCAGGAATTCATTGAAATAGTTGAGTAAATAACGTTTTCCTGCGACCTCGTATTAAAGAGTCTGTTCAATCTACACGAAATCGATTGTTAATGACTTTTATTAACCTTCAATTTCACTTTAAATGCATTATTGTGATATATGCAATCTAACATACACCAAAATCGACCATTAATAATCAGTAAATGGTAGATTTGGTCCATTAATGTATAATTGTGGTATAGGCAACTAAACATAAACGAATTCGAATATTATCCAAATGTTGATTAAAAAACTCGTAAATTGAAACGGCGATTGATGATCTCGAACATTAACGCGCTCGCTTCGCTCTAGCGTTAAAATATCTCGATCATTAATCGCCACCATTAATATACTAGTTGTGGTATATGCAATTGAACATACACCGAAATCGACCATTAAAAACCTTCAAATTGTCGATTTGGTCTATTAATGTATAACTGTGGTATAGGAAACTAAACATACACCAATTCAAATATTATTCAAATGTCAAGTCATATTACCTTCGCGCTGTCAAATTTATGTATTTTAAAATCGAAATATTGTAAGTTTCCCCCTAGTTGAAGGGAATTAATATCGAAAATTTCACGATGACCCCAGGAACGAGGTCGACGGATTTTTTTTGTAATCAACTCGTATATTAAAATGGCGATTAATGATCTCGAACATTAATTCGCTCGCTTTGCTCTCGCGTTGAAATATATCGATCATTAATTGCCACAATTAATACACTAATTGATTGAATAACTATTTTACCGTTTCACTTGTGAGGTAGCATTTTTTCACACATGCCTCTAAAAATACTTGGACAGCTACTGTCATCTCAATAGTATAGAGTTAGAACTGTATGAAATCATCATTTTCAATCGGTGAAAAAAAGAAATACTTATTCATTATAAAAAAGAAAATAACAATGTCGAAACACATACCAAATATATATTTGTAAATTGATTAGTTCCGGGACATTTTATTGAGTTTAATGTATGATTCCGGGACAATTGTATAGTTCCAGATCAGTGTAGATATATTTTTAAGTTAGTGAATACGCGGTACGGTACCAGAAAATGTAGCGTATTTGGTAGATATATACATGAAAGGTATTAGTTGTTTTGCCATCGTAATAATCTATATATTACATGTATATTCAATACCGATCTTTACTGTTCAATCGTCCAAGAAAAACTGTCTCTTTCCACTTTAGTGAATGATACAATGTGCGATATCTATCAAGATTCACTGAAGTCGCATTCATTGAGGTTTCAGTATACCCGCGATTATTCTGTTTTTGAACCGCAAGGCGTTGACTGTCTTGGATACAAATGCGGCCGTCCTGTGAAAATTGAAGTTCTTTTTTTTATTTAATGCATTTTAATAAAAGCTTACCTTTCGAAAATGTTTAATTCATTTTTATTGATATCTAAACCATTTAGCGGAAAATAATATACTTCATTTTGATTTGAACACTCATAAACTTGATACTTATAGGAAACGTTATCGGGTATGTATACTTATCAGTTTTTGGTGAAATACTGACAAATTTTATAAATATTGAAAAAACGAACATGTATAATTTTAATTTTCAAATGGTTTTTCGAAACACTGAAAACACACTTCTCATTGACAAACTGACATACGAAGGGGCAATAGTGAGTATTTGAAATACAAGACCAACAAGTGAAATTGCTCCAGGAATTCATTGGAATAGTTGAGTAAATAACGTTTTCAGACGACCCCGTATCAACGAGTCTGTATAATCTACACGAAATCAATCGTTAATGACTCCTATCAACCTTCGAAGTTTCTTTCAATGCATAATTGTGATATATGCAACCAAACTTACACCAAAATCGACCACGAATAACCTGTAAATGGTCGATTTGGTCCATTAATGTATAATTGTGTTATAGGCAACTAAACATACTCGAATTTGAATATTATTCAAATGTCGATGAACAAATTTTGTAATCAACTCATATTTTGAAACAGCGATTAATAATCTCGAACATTAGCGCGCTCGATTTGTTCTCGCGTTAAAATATCTCGATCATTAATCGCCACCATATAAACTAGTTGATGAAATAACTATTTTACCATTTCACTTGTGAGGTAGCATTTTTTCACACATGCTTCTAAAAATGCTTGGACAGCTACTGTCATCTCAATAGTATAGAGCTACAGCTATATGAAATCATCATTCACAATCGGTGAAAAAAATAAATACTCATTCATTATAGAACAGAAAATAACAATGTCGCAACACATACCAGATATATATTTGTAAATTGATTAGTTCTGGGACCTTTTCTTGGGTTTAATGTATGATTCCGGGACAATTGTACAGTTCTAGATCAGTGTAGATATATTTTTGAGTTAGTGAATACTCGGTACGGTACCAGAAAATTTAGAGTATTTGGTAGATATATAGATGATAGGTATTAGTTGTTTTGCCATTGTAATAATCTATGTATTACATGTATATTCAATACCGATCTCTTCTGTTCAATCGTCCAAGACAAACTGTCCCTTTCCACTTCAGTGTGATATCTATCAAGATTCACTGAAGTCTCATCCATTAAGGTTTCAGAATACCCGCGATTATTCTGTTTCTGAACCGCAAGGCGTTGACGGTCTTGGATACAAATGGCCGTCCTGTAGAAATTAAAGACTTTTTTCTTATTTAATGCATTTTAATGAAAGCTTACCTTTCGAAAATGTTTAATTCATTTTTATTCATATCTAAACCATTTAGCTAAAAATAATATACTTCATTTTGATTTGAACACTCATAAACTTGATACTTATGGGAAACGTTATATGGTATGTATACTGTATACGAAGGTATGGTGAGTATTTGCAATACAAGATCAACAAGTGAAATTGATGCAGGAATTCATTGCAAATGTTTAGTAAATAACGTTTTTACCGTTTCACTTGTAAGGTAGCATTTTTCCACATTCTTTTAAAAATGCTTGGACAGCTAGTCTCATCTCAATAGTATAGAGTTATGGCTATATGAAATCATCATTTACAATCGGTGATAAAAATTGATATATATTTTATAGAACAGAAAATAACAATCTCGCAACATATACCAGATATATATTTGTAAATTGATTAGTTCTTGGACATTTTATTGGGTTTAATGTATGATTCCGGGACAATTGTATAGTTCCAGATCAGTTTAGGCAGATTTTTATTTTAGTGAATACGCGGTACGGTACCAGAAAATGTAGCGTATTTGGTAGATATATTGATGATAGATATTCATTATTTTGCCATTGTAATAATCTATGTTTCACGTATATATACTGTTCAATCGTCCAAGACAAACTGTCTCTTTCCACTTCATTTGATGGTACAATGTGATATCTATCAAGATTCGCTGAAGTCTCATTCATTATGGTTTCAGAATACCCTCAATTATTCTGTTTTTGAACCGCAAGGCGTCGGCGGTCTTGGATACAAATGGCGGTCTTGGATACAAATGGCCGTCCTGTAGGAATTAAAGATTTTTTTCCTATTTAATGCATTTTAATGAAAGCTTACCTTTTGAAAATGTTGAATTCATTTTTGTTCATATCTAAACGATTTGGCGAAAAATAATATACTTCATTTTGATTTGAACACTCATAACTTGATACTTATGGGAAACGTTATCTGGTATGTAAACTGTATACGAAGGTATGGTGAGTATTTGCAATACAAGACCAACAAGTGAAATTGCTCTAGGAATTCATTGCAATTGTTTAGTAAATAACGATTTTACCGTTTCACTTGTAAGGTAGCATTTTTTCACACATTCTTTTAAAAATGCTTGGACAGCTAGTCTCATCTCAATAGTATAGATCAATAGCTATATGAAATCATCTTTTACAATCGGTGAACAAAATAAATACATATTCATTGTAGAACAGAAAATAACAATCTCGAACATATAACAGATATATATTTGTAAACTGATTAGTTCTGGGACATTTTCTTGGGTTTAATGTATGATTCCGGGACAATTGTATAGTTCCAGATCAGTGTAGACAGATTCTTATATTAGTGAATACGCGGTACGGTACCAGAAAATGTAGCGTATTTGGTAGATATATAGATGACTGATATTAATTGTTTTGCCATTGTAATAATCTTTGTTTTACCTATATATTCAATACCGATCTTTACTGTTCAATTGTCCAAGACAAACGGTCTCTTTTCACTTCATTTGATGGTACAATGTGATATCTATTAAGATTCACTGTAGTCTCATTCATTATGGTTTCAGTATACCCGAATTATTCTGTTTCTGAACCAGAAGCTGACAGTCTTGGATACAAATGGCCGCCCTGTAGAAATTAAATATTTTGTTCCTATTTAATGCATTTCAATGAAAGCTTACGTTTTGAAAATGTTGAATTCATTTTTATTCATATCTAAACCATTTAGCGAAAAATAGTATACTTCATTTTGATTTGAACACTCATAAACTTGAAACTTATGGGAAACGTTATGTATGTATACTGTATACGAAGGTATGGTGTGTATGGTGAGTATTTGCAATACAAGACCAACAAGTAAAATTGCTCCAGGAATTCATTGCAATTGTTTAGTAAATAACGTTTTTACCGTTTCACTTATAAGGTAGCATTTTTTCACACATTCTTTTTTCAAAAAATGCTTGAACAGCTAGTCTCATCTCAATAGTATAGAGTTATACCTATATGAAATCATCATTTACAATCGGTGAAAGAAATAAATATATATTCATTATAGAACAGAAAATAACAATCTCGCAACATATACCAGATATATATTTGTAAATTGATTAGTTCTGGGACATTTTCTTGGGTTTAATGTATGATCCCGGGACAATTGTATAGTTCCAGATCAGTGTAGACAGATTCTTATATTAGGGAATATGCGGTACGGTACCAGAAAATGTAGCGTATTTGGTAGATATATTGATGATAGATATTAATTGTTTTGCCATTGTAATAATCTATGTTTATTCAATACCGATCTTTACTGTTCAATCGTCCAAGATTGGTACAATGTGATATCTATCAAGATTAACCGAAGTCCCATTCATTAGGGTTTCAGGATACCCGCGATTATTCTGTTTATGAAACGGAAGACAGTTGACGGATCTCCTCAACGGTTCACAGCAGCTACCTCGTGTTTGGGGTAATATGTACATATATAATAACATGTCCTGACTAACTGACTCACTGATTGACTGATATACGATCAACGCCCAGACCAAACCGCTGGTCCTAAGAACTAAAATTTTAACACCATATTTTTTTGATATTCTATTCCTGGATGAGACAGGGGGTGAAAGTGAAAGTACAGTTGGTTTTGAGATTAGAGTCATGGAAATTAGTATTTGGGCTCTTCTCCACAAATAAAGGTGAATGTGTTTCAGGGTTTTTGGAAATTCAACCCTAAAGTTGAAAGTCTGTATAGTAAGGTTGGAAGATAGGATCGTGAAAATTGGTGTTTGGGTGTCTTTGTTACAAATAAAGAATACGTGTTTCGGTGTTTTTGGAAATTCAACCCCTTATGGGGTGAAATGAGGGTTAAATTGGGATTGGAAGTTTGTATAGGAATTCCGTTAGTTTTCAAGTTGTGTTCATAAAAATTGGTATTTCAGTGTTTTCAGATATTCAATCCCTGAAGGGTTGAAATGTAGGGTGAAAGTTTGTATGGGGATTCCGTTAGTTCACAAGTTTGGGTCATAAAAATTGGTATTTGAGGTCTTTGTAAGAGTTGTTTTCATAAATGCAACCCCTAGGGGATGAAAGGGGGGGTGAAAGTTCAATAAAAAAATACGTGTTTCAGTATTTTTCGAAATTCTGTCTCTGAAGGGGTAAGTTATAGTATATAGCAATTAATAGTTGAAGTGAGGTGGGTAAGTAAGTATTTTGAGAGTATTCCAAATTGAGTAATTACTAGATTTCAGCCATAAAAAATAAAAAAATTAAAACTTTTTACCAAAAAATTAAACCTACGAAAAAAGAAACTGGAGATCAAAAAAATAAAATAACCTTCTTTAGCATCAATAACTAAGTACCAGAACTAATTTAAGTAACTTATTTTGAGTCGTTGCCAAACAAACAATCAACGAAGAACTTCAAATTACTTTAAAGAAATGATCAAAACAAAATAACATACAAATGCAACGTGAAATGTCCAGCGATAAACAATTATAATCCAAAAATGCACTCTCCGCATGACCACTCAAGCGACGTATGCCCTCAGCGTGTGAGCCCATTCGAGTAGCTGTCTCGGGGATATCGACTTCGAGAACGCACCCTGCTGCCATAATTTTATGCTTTACGTAATTTATTTGCTTGTTTGTTTGGCGCCGACTCAAAATTAGTATTATTGCGAGTTCGTCTACTTTTTCATTCCCTCCACTCCGGTGTCCCGGAACCATATTAACCGTATTATTCTTGTTTAGTTCGTTTAGTATTTCTTAGCAATCCCCGTCAATCACTCGGCTGATTATATGGAAATTCAGCGTATTGATGTCTGCTGACTCTACATGATAATGATTTTTCTGTTGATATTTTTTTCTATATTGAACTAGAGGTATTTTCCAATAGCCTGAATTTCCGCTAGAAAGATATTCGAGGATTAGCCTAAGCTTTCAAAGTACTTGGTTTCAGCCCCATATACACATATTCTAGTTACTTAGGTAGTTCTGGAACCACTTGGGTACCACTTAATGCATATCCATCAATTCTTGGCATGTTGTCTTTGTCCCATTCCCTTTTGCGACTTGGCTTTGTGCTAAGTCCTTCCACAAAGCTATACTTTTTGGCCAACTCATCTTGGGGCATGTCCCAGGTTTGGTGGTTCCCTTGAGTGTAATTGTGTTTTTATGGAGAGTATAATAAATATTAGAAATCTCCACATCCAATAGGATTTTTCAATATTTTCAATCGCAATTTCCGAAGAATGCAGAAATAATTAGCGAAAAATATATGTTGTCCTTATTCTATTGGAAAATGAGGAAATAGGAGTTAGGGGTTTTTGGGGTCGTAGGTGTTTTTTTAATTTATGAATTCAAGATGGCGGACGAGTTCTGAAATGTATGATCTGATTCTATTCGAAATTGGTATCTTGGGATTTTTCGGATTGGAGATTATGAATTTTCTGTCGAAATTTCAAGACGTAAGAGAAAATTGCATGTGAGTGCTAGTAGAAGATGTCATGGGTCGGACTGTGTGCGAGTGAGAACGCTCGGTCAGTGATTCGTTTGCTGAGAGGACCACGTGACTTATAGTACAGGTTTTGAGTGCTGATGTGGTAGATGTCTAGTATTTTGGCAGGTTTTTCTCATTCTCTTATAATTTTGCATGAAATTACGATAACAAAGCAGAATATCATATTAAAATTGAAATAGCAAATGAACGAACCTATCCATATTGCTTCATCTACCTCGTCAGCATCCGAGACTACTACGAGTCACGCGAAATGACTTTATCTTTCAGTCGCAGATGATTCCACATCTGATTTTATGAACATCCTGTTTATATTTTCAACAAATCAATCTATCATACCACATGACAGGTTTTAATGTCAGAAAACACTAATTTAAAAGTGTCTCTCCAAAAGAAATGATTCTAACTTTTTCCATCTTTGCAAAGTGAGATTGCTTCTTGAAAATGTGTTTCCCATTTCTTCCGGTCTTCCTGATGATCGTGGAAGCGTGAAATAGATTTTCGTCGACAAAAATGTATTGAAGACCTAGTGAATGCGATGTCTCTCCTGCGTCAATGTTACGAATGATTTCTGGTGAGTACTCTCTTTTGGAAAACATTCTTCTTTGCCTCATTCATCTTTATGAGTTCTTAATCAAAACTGGAATGGAAAATAAAATAACTATCTGAATGAAAATGCAAATTTTCAATTTCAGATTTTTTCTTTTGAGTTAGGGCCTTTTCAGAATATCTATCAGATGTAGTTCAATGTCCAGCGTGGCTTTAGCCAGGGAAGTGGTTGTTTTCTGTTAGACATTCACAAAAAATAACTTCATTTTAATCGTGGATTTTTCAATTCACAGAAAAATATATTCAATTGAGAATGTTTTCCTTCTACTTTTAAATGTTTTCAATACCTAATGAAAACTTCCAGTGACCAAGAAAAATCACTTTGGTAATCCCAATTGAATAGATTTGTAACAAATTCATAATTTTCCCTTTTTTGAATATCCTCGGAAACTTCAAGTGGCATACCTATGACCAAAAAAACATGAATAGTTACATGTGTCAATCAAAGTGTCCTGGAAGTATACTATTTTCATCAATATTATTTGTTAAATGAAAATGTTTTTTAAAATAAAGATAATCTTAATTGATATATGACTGAAATATCATATATACATGGGTGAATTACTTTACCGATTTGTATCAATGAAAATGTCCTGGAAGTATACCTTTCTTCCAAAAACATTTGTCAAATCCAAACGAATTCAAACATTTTTATTATTTCATAACCCCCAAATACACTGAGTGATATATAACAGAAATAACCTATATACTTCAGATAATCACTTTACTGATTCCTTAACCAATGGAATGTCCTGGAAGTATACTGTTTTCCAAAACTGCTTTAGAATCAGAACGGCTGTACATATTTTCATTTTTCGGATATCAATGGGAACCCCAACTTATATATGATCGAATGAACCTATATACGTCGATATACAAAATGTGTCCCTGAACTAATCAAATTACAAACATATATATATATATATATATATATATATATCGGATATATAACAAATTGGGGTATTTATTTACTTTTTATTTATTTTTTTAATATAGTGAATACAAAGCGTAAGTAAAAGCATATATATTTACATTTTTAAAAAACAACAAAAGTCAAAAATGTATGTTTAAATACAAAAAAATTGCTATTATGATTCATGAAAAAAAAAACAGCAAAAAATTAACAATTTATATTTTTCTTATTCATATAATATCCCCTCCAGCTTCATCACAAATGAGCAAATATTTTTCCATGCGGAAGGAATTCCATGCATCTCTATCTTACATTTAGCCCATTTCCTAGTATTACTGGCTTTATTTACACATTTAAATTTTAGCCACACTGCACTTTTACTTTTTGGCATTTTGTAGATTTTTCAAGAAATGCACCTATCACCTACAATGTGCACTGCGTTCGTTCTTAATATGAACAGAAGTGCAGGCACACGCGACCGTACACAGTAAGGGGATTCACAAATCAAATAAATGGGATTCCCTGGCAACTATCAGTTCCCACACCATTCTCTTTCTCTGTACCCTGAACCAACGCATATATATTGAGTTTATGAAGAGGTTTCAACCTATTTAACATAGTAATATATATCAGGATTATATCAACGAATAAAAATCACGGTATATATCAATATTTTATCCGATATATATCGAGTGATATATAACGGCGAACCCTGTGTTTAGTATTTTCGAATGATAATCATCACAGTTCGTAAAAATGTTATCTATGTTGATTTGTTGAAAATATGAACAGGATGTTCATAAAATCAGATGTGGAATCATCTGCGGCTGAAAGATAAACTTTAGTCACTATCTTCCATCGTCAAGATAACTTCTTGTGGAGTATTCAGATATAGTTCAATGTCCAGTGTGGCTTTAGCCGGGGAAGTAGTTGTTTTCTGTTAGAAATTCACAAAAAATAACTTCATTTTCATCGTGGATTTTTCAATTAACAGAAAAATCTTTATATCAATATCCAATTGAGAATGTTTCAGTTATCTATGTATTCTAAAATTGATGGCATAATATTGAAAGATTTTATTATTGCCAATAGTTCAGTAGACCATTTTGATTTTCATTTGATATCGATGTTGAAATCACCTGTAATAAAAATTAAACAGTTTTCACATACAGCTGTGGACAAAATAAATTCATGTTTATTTAAAAATGCTTGCTCTGAGGTAGTACGATAAATACATAGAATAATCGCTTTGCTTAATTTCTACTGCTGCACACTCGAATATTGCTTCTTCTGATGTGCTGAACATATCACTTCGTACCTTCCAATTGATTCCTGTTTTGATAAAGATTGCTGTTCCACCAAGGGCACCTTCCCTCCTGCAGTGAGCAGATGTTAATTCAAAACCAGTTAGGTTGTAGATATTGAGTTGACTTTCTGATTTCTAATGTTCACTTACACATAAGACAATGCAAGGCTGCTTGCTCGTCAAGTGTATCTTGTACTTCGTCTATGCAGTTGCCAATGGACTGTAGGTTATGATGAATAATTGTTGAACATTATCAACAGTTCTTTAGAGAAAGGTGAAGTACCAACTGAATCAAAAGTATCTACTATTATACCTATACCAAAAGTGCCAAATACAAACCAAGCTATTCAATTGAGGCCAATAAACATGATTAATGCTACAGCTAAAGTATTGGAGAAGGCTGTATATGAGCAGATAGTGGATTATTTGGAGAGTAATAGGGTCCTATGTGAGTATCAATCGGGTTTTCGGAGCAAACATAGTTGTGAAACTGCGTTACAATGTGTTTTAACAGATTGGAAGAAAAGTGCGGAAAATAATCAGTATATTATTGCAGTATTTCTTGACCTTCAAAGGGCATTTGAAACTGTAGATAGATGCAGACTGATTAGAAAGATTGAAAGCGTAGGTATTGATGGAATAGCACTAAACTGGATCATGAATTATCTAAGCAATAGACAGCAAAGGTTGAAACTAGATGAAGTTTATTCAGATAAAATGAAAAATAATATAGGAGTACCCCAAGGGTCTATTTTGGGACCATTGTTATTCCTAATATATCTAAATGACATTGTAACCATAGCAGAAGAATATAAAATTCACTTATTTGCCGACGACACCCTACTGTACTTTAGTAGTAAAGATGTACATGAGTGTGTTGATACTATGAACGCTAGTCTTGAAAGGGTGTATAGATATTGCTGTGCAAATCTGCTAAAGGTGAACGTAAATAAAACAAAATGGATGTTATTAGGGAAACATAAAGATCATAATAATGAAAACCTACTTCTACGATTGAATGACAGTGATATAGAAAAGGTAAACAAATTCGTGTACTTGGGTGTAACTATTGACAGTAAATTAAAATTCAAGGAACATGCTAATCAGATTATCAAAACAGTAGCTTACAAAATCAACTATTTAAGAAGATGTTCCCCATATCTCAGCCAGTGGTCTAAATTGTTAGTATACAACTCCATAATCCTTCCACATTTAAATTATTGTTCTACCATTCTATTTTTTCTCAATCAAAATGAAATAAACAGACTACAAAAGATGCAGAATCGTGCTATGCGAATAATCTTACAATGTTCGAGGATAACACCGATAGCAAATATGTTGCAAACCCTTCAATGGCTACCAGTGAAGAAACTCTTCGAGTACCTAACACTAATCTTTATTTTTAAAATCAAAATTGGATATTCACCTGTATATCTACAGAATAAATTAACTTATGTGGCTGACATACATATACACAAGAAACAGAAACGACATAAAGGTTGAAAAATATAAAAAAAATAGTACACATAATTCATTATTTTATAAAGGAGTAGATTGTTTTAATGACCTCCCACAATAAATTAAAGAGAGTGGTTCGATAAATACATTCAAAAGACGATTGAAGGATTACTTCATGAAAAATTAGTATATTATTGTGTATGACTTTTTTATGTAACTTTTTATCTAGATGTATGTATTTTTAATCAGGATGTTTGTATTTTTTCATGTTAATTTAATTTTATTTATAATGTGACAATGTATTTACTATTGTAAATGAATTAGTTTTTCAACTAAATAAAGAGATATATAATAATACTGCATGTGGTTTCATTATTTCCATGGTATAACTCTCTGCCAAGGCCAGTTGTAATTGATGAAGTTAGTAAACTTGTTTCTGCTGTAATTATCATTCAGACCTATTTTGCTGGACACACCAACTACACTTGTACTTGTGGTGCCGTCCCCTTTTTCACAAAAAAAACGTGATTCAAGAGCACCGCATGGCCATATCTCCCGTTTCCAGGCTGTGCTGAAATTTTCCTGCTTAATGGTTACCTACTTTCATAGAGGCCTGCTCCAGTAGTTTGGATTGATGATTTTCACAGACCACCTCTGGAAATGGTTACTCAAGAACCTTCTTCAGATCGGAGTTGGTATTTGGATTTAGTCATGTGACATGCAGCAATACCATTTTGGGTACTATAATGATGCCTGAATTATCTTCATTGCCACAAACCATGTATCTTCTTTTGTTCTTGAAATTTTTCCTGTGTGAAACTCATCTATATTATGGATTCTATTGGCAGATTCAGCTTTTAAATTTGCTTCATTTACTTCTTTATGCACGAAAATTTATTGGTGAAGTATTTGCCTCATATCGGTTGTTAGCTGCTGAACTATAAGTAGGTTTGGTTGGCATTTCCGATGATGATTCATTAGTTATTGAAATCTTTTTGTCACTTTTTGTCGGTATGTGTCCTTTTTTTATTCATACCCAATTTTGCTGAGAATGTCAAATTTTGATTCTATTTCATGCAATAACTTACGCAGAAGTTTATTTTCCACTTAATACGAATTTGTTTCAAGATCTGTTTGTTCATAAGCTCTCTCTTTCACTTCATCCTCATATGGAGAACTTCTGGTTTCATGCCTACAAAATGCATTTTTTATTTGTGCAGCTTGTAGCATGCAACTAGGATGAAAAATGTTCATGCATTTGCGGCACTTCACTGAATTTAGAGACATTTTTACACTCTACATTTATCGACGACCCATTCACTGCTGCCATCATAGAATAATCATCGAGTATTCTTCAACACTGTTCCCATCAATGCAGGCATTCCTCAAGGCTCCATTCCGACACCTAGACGTTTTCTACTTGGTATTAATGACGTATTGAAATCCACCAACAATTCTGACCATTCCTTTGCACACTTCACACCAATTTCACCTCTAAATCGTCTATGACATCCCAAGAAACTCAAACTGCATGAAACAGGCATGTGGGATCTGTGAAGGAGGATCGGGAAAGAATTCTGAAATCCAGATCGGATAACCTGTAGGTCAATGCAACCAAGACTCAAGCATGTGATTTCTCCAGAAAAGCTGATTTAACTATGACCAAATAACGATCTCAGGTCAACCAATATCATAATTACAGGATATTCCATTGAAAATAGGTGATATGTCAAAAGAATTAAAATATTTTGCCAAAATGATCTTTACCTATACTACATATTCTAAGAATCATGCTATATTAAGTTTTACATTTATAGATTACATTCACCGGTTGAGTTGTACCTTGTATTCGGTAAATTGTTTTCATTGAAAGCCACTTCCAACTCATATTTGTTTCAAACACAAATGTATTTTCCTAGAAAAATTTCTGTTGCCCCTGACTTTCTGAACTCCCCATGTCCATATCGAGTTTTCCAAATATATATTGCGTTCACTGATTGAGACATACCTTGAATACACTGTAATGGATTTGTTTTTACAAGCTTTTATTTAACTTGCTTCGTTCGTATGTCATTCGTTCGTTCTGTCATTCTTTCCAGTTCAAAATTCTTAATCCATTTTTGGAGCACTTGCCGACATTCAATTGAGCTGAAATTTGGCAGGTGTACATAATTCCGGTGACAATGCATTATGAAATTTTTGTTACAGAAAAAACCAAAATGGCGGACGAGATTTGTAATTATGGTCAGATTTGATTCAAAATTAGTATGTGTGGGGATTTCGGGGTCTGAGGTTATGAATTTTTTGTCAAAATTCATAAATTCAAGATGGTGGCTCCAAGATGGCGGACGAGTTTTGTGATTATGGTCGATTGATTCAAAATTGTATTGGGGGTTTCGGGTCGGAGTTATGATTTTTTGTCATCATTTATAAATTCAAGATGGCGGCACCAAAATGCGGAGGAGTTTTGTGATTATGGTCCAATTCTATTCAAAATTTGTGTGTGTGGGTTTTCGGAGTAGCAGATAATGAATTATTTGTCAAAATGTATGGAATTGAAATTCAAAATTCGTAAAATCAAAATGGCGACTCCAAGTTGGCCGATGATCTCTGTGTCTATGGTCCAATTCTATTCGAAATTGGTATGTGGGGGTTTTCAAGGTCGAAGATTATGTTATTTTTTTCAAAATTCATAAAATGAAAATGGCGGCTCCAAGATGGCCAATGATCTGTGTTTATGGTCCGATTCTATTCAAAATTAGTATGTGGGGGTTTTCAGGGTCGGAGATTATTAATTTTCTTCCAAAACTTCACAAATCCAAGATGGCCGACGAGTTTTGTAATTATGGCCCGATTCGATTCAAAATTGGTATGTCGGGGTTTTTGGGGTCGAAAATTATGAATTTAGTCAAATATTATTGATTTTTAGTTAAAATTCATAAATTGAAGATGGCAACTGCAAGATGGCAGATGAGTTAATCTTTA
Source organism: Gonioctena quinquepunctata (assembly GCA_018342105.1). NCBI lineage: Eukaryota > Metazoa > Arthropoda > Insecta > Coleoptera > Chrysomelidae > Gonioctena > Gonioctena quinquepunctata. The sequence continues at coordinate 233,691 of JAFIRS010000222.1, read as the reverse complement.
GATGGTCTCCTCAATGAAGGTCTAGACAGCTCAGAACTTACAGGAAAAAAGGCCTCATAATAACAATGCTTTAACAAAAATGCATAAATTAAGGCGTACTCAAGTACTAAAAAGCACAAAATAAAATAATTAATAAAGAACTTTTTAAAGACAAGATTTTATTCAAATGCACTAAAAATTTAAAAATAATTGCTTTGGATGTGTGACGTAGGTTATTCCGTGAGTTTATAGGTTCAAAAGCTTGTTGCTTTTGTATTCGAACTGACAAGCTTTTGTATCTATAACTCACGGAATAACATACGTTACACATTCAAAGCAATTATTCTATACTTTTTAGTGCATTTGAATAAAAGCTTGTCTTTAAAAAGTTTTTTTATTAATTATTTTATTCTTCTAATCTTCCATCCTATATTTATCAATGCTATAATCAGTACATTTTGTTCATTGAAAGCCACTCTTTCCACTCCATTTTTTCCTAATATAAATGGATAATAATTTCAGTAGACGCTGATTTTCGAAATTCCCCATGCCTGTCTCCTCGTTTGTTAATTGATGTTCATTGGGAAAAAATACAGGTCTGTATTGGGGCATTCAATGAATGAAAAGATCCAATAAAGATAGACCAAATCAAAGCAAACACCAAAAAAGCTTTACATTCTACTATTTCTAAACATGAAGAAGCTTAAGCAAAAAAGTAAAGTAAACAACTCATTTAACCTTTTTCCAAATTTTGAAACAGTTTGTGATTGGCCCATAGTGGCACCACCTCAAAAAATTAAATCTCAACACTGTTTTTAATGTTATTGTATGATAGTCTATTATTTTGTCGACATATTACATGAAACATTGAAGTTACTGATTTTCATCAATATCAACAAATGCCACTCACTAAAAAACTTAATTGATTGAAGTATCTGAATGCTAAATAATAAATCTTCACAAAAATGTTTTGCTTTTCGATCCAATCAAATCATTTTTCATAACTGCACAATTCATTCCTTCTTTCTGTATGTGAACGAACATTTTATTTGGTGTTTTAACCACTGTGTTTAATCATTTGGGCAATGCAGTAAGTTTCGCTCATTATTATCAAATGCCTTTGAGTAATGCCATACATTTCTTAAGGTTTGCTCATTATTATAACTATCTGACATCAAGCGATCAGGAAAATCACCATAATGGACAAGCCAACTGAACACAAATATTCTTTCACAAATATTTCACAACTATATTTTTTCTTTGATAAAAAATGGATTTTCCATTTTACTTATCGTAGTATGTACTGGACCAAACTTAATTTCAATGCAGAAACAATTAATCCTACCTAATATCCCATCTCCATGATTTGTTTCCAAAATCAATTTGTTTATAGTAGGTCTCAACCTTTCACAGTTTTGATACAATTCCTTTATGAGATCCAGCTCTCCTGTAGATGAGGTACCAGGTTTGTAAGAATCCAACATTTCATTTAGTAGTCTAACATTGTTCTGAACTGATTCGAGTTCTGAGATCCTTCTGCTTTTTAGTTCTGCTCTTTTGTCATCCTGAAAAAAAAAACTCATTTGACATTTTTTTGGTATAAAAATAAATCATTGTTGAAACAACTTGTGGAATATTTTTTATTTTATCATATCACATATTGATAAATGAAAATATAATTAGGGATTGTATTCAATAAATACACAGTACACCAAACATTGCAATGTATTGAGAATGAAGGGTTTCACATAGAACAAAGTAAGAGGCAAATTTACATTCAGAAATATTATTTGTGATGTGCAAATACTTGTTTGTTATTCTGCTATTATTCCTTGAAGATAGTTTTTGTTGCTATTTCCAGCAATAAAATTTGAAATTTCATAATATATTTCAAATAATTGCTTTTCTGCAGGAAGAGAAAAGGTAGAATCATTTTGAACAATCAGACATCAATTGCCTAGCATATAGTTTTCTAAGAGACCGATAAAAAAATGGGGAAAGTGGATAAAAAAATATCATGACTTTGGCGCCTGTCACTAGTTTCGGATTTGCCTCGGACGCCACCTTCAGTTATATTGCGAAGAACACTACTCCGGGCAGTCTCAGTGAAGAAAATAAAACTCTCCAGGGGTCATTATAGTATGCTACGGGGCCAGAAGGACAGGCTTTAATTGCCCTTGACTGGGCTGAATACCTGGATGTTGACTGCGCACTAGATGGTTCCGTTACTTCCCATAAATTTGGCAACACTGGTTCACTACAGGGCTCAGGTTGTCGCGCGCGTTACTGCTCGGAGCAGTCTTGGTGAGATACTATCCTTTCGAATGCCTTCTGAAATGAGTTCTAGCCGGTTTCCCCCTCCTTACTGATCTCTCTCTCTCTCTACCGAGTAGCTGGCGTCCATGCGCGGACCGATTTTAGGGACATGGCAAATTTTCATACAAACTATACTTTGAATATTATATTTACCACATTTATAAAATTTTCCCTCTTGCGGATCGGTTTCAGGTTCGGCGGTACTCGTCTCCGATGGCGCACGACAGGTCGGCTTCTCTGCTTCTACTCAACTTGCCTGTTCACCAGCTGGATCTGGACCACGACTAAACTTTATGAATTGCGTTTTCGGCAGTTTCGCTGTCTCTACGATGACGTCAATGGCAGTGGGCGAACGATCTACTTTCTGGGGTTGCTGGCGAGGAACTCCTCGTTCGAACTGGTACAATTTAAACTCGCTATGCTTTGCTATAGCGCACTACTTTGCTCGCGACGTTAGGTGTGACCTATTATGTAATGGTTTCGGAGGGAGTCTTATCTTGCTTATCGGGTTCGTTTTAATCCACGAATTTATTGCGAACATGAATGGTATTTTTAGACCTATTATTAAAGGAGCTATGAATGTAAATTTTATTAAGAGATCTATGTATGTAAACTTTACACGGAACTTTTTGGTTGCCTAACATAACGGAAAAATAGTACCTTCGTTACACAATACATATATATATATATATATATGGTGTTTCAAAATTCAGTATCAGGTCAAATAAGACTTTATTTCCATAAACATGTGTCCGCAAACGCTTCGTTACCGATCTACAGAGTGTTGAAGTTTCAAGATTTTTTAATTTTTTTCTTCATAGCTCTTTCAGTTTTTGCGATATTAAGATCAAATTTGAAACATAGGTTACGTTTTCGGGTGTACATCATCCAGTATGCCGAGTGATTGTAAGAATCTAGGGGAGGTATTTGTTCAGGGGTCAAGCCCTTTTTCATCCCATAAACTTTTTTGTAGTGCGCCGCTGGTGGATCCCAACATATGCAATTAATTTTTTGTTTTGTTTATAAAAAAAAAATTATCTTGTAATTTTTACGCATCTGCGACCGTTATCGAGAAAAAAAGTAGAATATTTTTTTGTAATTCGATACATTTAATTAAAATTTTTAACAAAAGGCGGGAACCTATTATCACAAAGAAAACAAAAAGCTCTACTTATTTGGTTTGTGATCTAAATTACAAATTTTCTTAAACATTACCTAAAAAATACGAAACCTCACGAACTTTGACTTTTTATAAAAGGTGCAGCCTTCAAGTTTGATGCCTGGTGCAGTCTGCAGGCACTTTTTGCCGCTTCTTTCATTACACACAAGTGCAGTGGCGGAAGATTCAGCATTACATTACAGCATCCATAGTTTCTTGTACCTTGCCTAGTGTTGTGTTCTAGTAAGATATGATCTACAATAGTGAGTGTTTAGAGTGGGAAAAGTCCAAAAGTTAATCTCGAAATTTATATACCTCTGAACCTAAAGCATCCAGCTAGAAGATTCTGAAACCAGACCAGATAGAAATTTATAAACACGTATGTGATATCCATCTATACAAACATAACAAAATAATGAAACTAGGATTAATCCGCTTTAACAAAAACCGACAAATGGCAAATTTTGAGTGCTGCAAAACAAAACCTTTCCCAGCTTCCTATTACATATGTACCAATTGTTTCAAGATATACCACAGGAGCTGTGCCCAAAAACACTTGCTGTGATAAACCTGATCAATCCGAAGTTGAGGAAAAAAATATCTTGGAGAGAACTGTATGCGAACTAGAAGAAAGCAATGAGATAAAAAATGCACACTGAAAAAATTCAAAAAAAAAGAACTGTTTCTGAGAGAAGTGCAACAGAGGAAGGAGGAACTGAATAAGGCTTTAAGGCAACAAAATGAGTTTTGCGATCAAATGAAATATTCTGGTAAAAAAAAATTGAAAATATGGAGAAGCCCAAAAAAACGCTGTCTACACAAACTGAATCTCTTGCAAAAACTGTTGCGACTCAGTTGGAAAGTACAGATTGTTGCAATAAACACGGAAACTCGGTACAAACTGGAGGTATTAACCAAGTAAATACAATACCCTCAAAAAAGGAAACCACAATAATTAGCAATAACAAAAAATCAAATAGTTCAAATAATAATAATAAGAATCGAATAAAGGAACATCAAATGATAGAATCTATATTAATGACAAATTGCAGCAATGTACCTCTAGTAGAGACTGCCATGAAAGTATAAAAAAACTATAGACATCTGAAACACTGATAATATGGACACAAATAGAATAAATGTTGCAATAGTAAATAAGCTTGCCTCTCAAACTAACTGTTACGGAACGCTTTTATGGTTGTTATATTTTAAATTATTTCACGCTAGTAAAGTTAGCACTATTCGGCAACCAGGACGCCTGATTCCCGAAAACAGTCGATCATCTGTCTGAGTTGATCCACTTCGAGCAGTACCGAGAGAGACGTACGTACCTATTGAACCGCCATTTTTCAATTACAATTATTATAATTCTATCGTCGTGATCCTCCAATCGCACTGTGCCGCTTTTCAAAACTTTATAATTGTTTGTGGTAGTACCACTGCATGCAGTATATATGTGCATATGATCGTGTCATCCCCAGATGAGTCCAGATACCTACAGAAGTACAGGAGGGCCCTTCTAGAAGACGAGAGAAGAACCACCGGAAGCATCTAGACACATTGGTGAGTCGAGTCGAATAGTGCATTCGGTTTCTAATCTCAATTTAAATACAGTCCACTTTATCATCAAATCACCAAAAGGCGTTCCCAGATCAAACACTAACACTAATATTATCATAAACCGAACCCTATAGAAATGATACCTTGAAAAAAGAATCATCCAAATGCCAAAGAAGTTGATAAAAAAAATCGATTATAATTCAGAGTTTAGGAAGAGCTGATGAAGACGAATCAAGAGGAAAACAGTGATAACAGTGATGTTAGAAGAGATGTCAGTAGTGATGAAGATAGTGAAAGTGCAAATTTTCTACTAAAAGCCAGGCCTACATCGACAATTTGATATCCATGCTCTCCCTTAACATCCAGTATGTCCGTAACAAAGGTGATGAACTCCATATATTACTCGAACAGCAGGGTTATCCAAAACTGGTACTGCTTTCGGAACACTGGCTTAAACCTGAAGAACCTGTTCACATACCTGAATACAGCATTGTATCTAGTTATAGTAGAACAGACTCACTCCATGGTGGAACAGCTATTCTTGTCCCCAACTCTTTCCTAGATATGTAGTTTAATAAGGCTGAGATTTACTGTGATATGCGTGAAGAAAAACAATTTGAAATAACTATGGCATTCTAAAAAAACCTGAATCTTTATGTCGCATGTATCTACAGAACACTAATGCCCATATATGCTTAGATAAATTAGAAGATCTTCTATCATCTTAGCTGGTGATTTCAATATTAATTTTCAGGAAAAAATGACAACATCACTCATAGATTAACAAATATACTTGATTCAATCAACATCTCACATGTTACATCTCCTATTCGCATATCACAGCACTCATCAACCATGATTGACTATGTCTGTTCAAATATTGACGATTCTGCTACCTCATGTATATACCATCCGGTTTGTCAGACCATGAAGCTATGTAGCACAATCACTCTGATTCATACAAATACCAAAAAACATACCTATGAAAGAATTTATAGTACAAATAATTATCGTAGGTTTTATCACAAATGCTCAGAAATTACTTGGCCCAACCTACTGCTAGCAGAAGATCCTTTCAAAACTTTCTATGAAGAAATTGTAACAAAATTTCAAATAGAATTTCTTAAAATCAGAATCAATAAGAAAAAACTCAAACCTTGGATCACTCAAGGCATAAAAATCTCTTCTAGAAACCTAAGGTCACTTCATCATATCAGAAAATTTACTGATGATATCTTTTTCCATAATTATGTCAAAAATTATAGGAGAATATACAGAAAAATCATCAGAGCCATGAAGAACGCATATTTTAATAAAAGGATAGACGATTCTGACAACAAAGCTAAAGAAAGCTGGCAATAATTAATGAACTTAGGGGAAAAGAGGTTAAAACAACTCCAACTGATCTGAACTTAAAGCCGGAAACCCCAAATAATTTTTACTGTTCCATAGCCGAAGAACTTACTAATCTCATCACTCCATCTCACGACCCATTAATGTACCTAGAAAGTGTCAATATTAAAAATTCCTTTTCTTTGAACAGCACTAATCTAACTGAATTGAAAGAGGTAATCCGAGACATAAAAAACAAAAAGGCCTCTGGTATAGATGACATCTCCCTAAAAATATATGAAAACCTTCCTGACGATGCACTCAATGTCCTGGCCGAACATATTTACAGATCATTCACAGAGGGACTCTTTCCGCACTTTCTCAAAACCTCAGTAGTGATCCCGATCCACAAACGTGGCAATAAAGATGAACCGGCGAACTTCAGACCAATATCCCTTATCCCAACATTAGCATAATTGAAAAACTAGTAAAACGGAGGATCATGGAATTTGTGGGCAACAACAATATAATGAGTGCACATCAATATGGCTTCCAAAAAAATAAAAATACATCTGATGCTATATTTGCTTTCCTGCAGACAGTATATAATGAAATCAACAACGCGGAAACAACTGCAGTTGTTATATGTGACGTCTCTAAGGTATTTGACTGTGTCAACCATGCTATACCACTGCAAAAACTCAGCAGATACGGTTTTAGGGACAACAGCCATGCTTGGATAAGATCATATATCACTGCCAGAAAGCAAATTGTAAGAATATCAGTGATGTGAAATATGGCGTACCCCAAGGCTCTATTCTGGGTCCCGTCCTGTTTCTCCTATACATCAACGATCTGACTAACATCCCAATTACAGGAAAACTCACCATCTTTGCCGGCGATACTACATTAATATGGCATGACAAAGACAAAGGCAGGCTGCATACCAGAATGAGTGCAGATATTATTAAAGTAAAAGATTGGTGCGATTCTAATTTCCTAACACTCAACACCAAAAAAACAATGTAATAGCATTCAAATGTACATTTTCCGATATCTCTTTAGGAACAAAGACTATCGAAAATAGCACCACATCAAAATTCCTAGGAGTCCATCTAGATAAAAATCTAAAATTTGTGGAACACATCAGACATCTCAATAAAAAATTAGCGTCTGGATGTTACGCGCTGAGAAATGTTGTGAAAGAGGTTTTCCCAATGCAAAGGCTGTGTACTACGCCTTGATAGATTCTACGGTATGGTATAGCCTTCTGGGGAGGTTGCTGTAACACACTTATGCAGCCAGTCTTTGCCTTACAGAAAAGAGCAATCAGATATCTTTGTCAAGCCAAGAGGCAAGATTCGTGAAAACCCCTCTTTCTTGAGCATAAAATACTAACAGTCATTTCAATATATATATAAAATGAAAAGTGACCATAATCCACAAGAACAGAGCTAATTGTGAAGTCACAAACATTGCATATTCAACCGTCAAGCGAACCAACTCAGGCTTCCAATACCCAATTCAACTTGGACACATAACTCACTTATTAATGGCATTAAGATGTACAATAAACTCCCGCTAGAAATTAAAGAAACAACAACGCTAAAACTCTTAAAAAAATATATTGAGTGATAAAGCCTACAAGATTACTTTAACACTGTGATATCACAGTTTATTAAGTATTCCTATCCTTTTATCGATACTTATTTTATATTATCTGTTTAATCTATATTATTTATTTATTACCTTAGTTTTGAGTCAAATGTTCTTCTTAATTTATATTATTTGTTTAATCTATATTATTTATTAATTACCTTAGACACTCCTATATAGCTTACCACCAAACTCAAAAATCCTATTGACAGGAGACTTTAATATTAATTAACTTAACTTGGACTTAAAAATCTATTTTTTTCGTTCTATTTGACTATGCATATTACAGAACCCACTAGAGTATCTAACAATGATTGATTACATGTGCTCAAATTTTGTGGAAGATTTGGTCTCATGTGAGGTTATTCCTGCTGGTTTGTCTGACCATCACGCAGTTGTGTTGAAGAGTAATTTAAAAAAGAAAAAGTCTCGCGAATATAAACAGGTTAGAATCTACAGCAAAACAAATTATACAAAATTTAGAAATTATTGCACCTCAGAAATTAACTGGGATATATTAAAGTTGAGCCAATTTCTTTCACAAAAAAATTTCGGATATCTTTGAGAAATGTTTCCCCTTAGAAAATTAAAATAAAAAAAAAGCCATGGATAACTTTAGGTATTAGAACTTCTGCCAAAAACCTAAGGTTATTTATTTATTTATTATTTTTTATTTTTTTGGTTACATATGTGTGGTGTGTATTGAAAGATAAACTGTTGTCCAACATAAAACCCAGATACTTAAACTCCGTTACAAGTTCAATTCTTTTGTTATTGATTTCCAGTAAGCATGAATTTATATCAAGTTGTTTATATTTGTAAGGTGTCATTAGAATCATAGCTTTTGTTTTGGATATATTTATTTTTAGTGTATTGATGTTTAAGTAATCATAATTTTTTTCCAAACAAGTATTCATTTTAGTTAAAGCTACATCTATACTTTTATGAGTTACAGACAACACCAAATAAATTCATAAAATCACAGCTGAGATATAATCCGATATCATTAATGTGAATTAAAAATAGCAAAGGACCTAACACACTACCCTGAGATACACCGAATTTTGTGTCAATAGGATTTGAATTAACATTATCTACTTTTGTGATTTGTTTTCGGTCATTTAAGTAGTCTTAAACCATTTTAGTACAGTTCCTTAATTCCAATAGCTTATTTTTTAACTAGTATATCCCGATCGATTGTTTCAACCCAGAAGAAAACAGCAACAAATAGTCTCCGTTGTCAATAGATTGAGTCCATTTACTTATAGTTAGTTGTAAGGCCGATTCGCAAGAGTGATTCTTACGAAAGCCTGATTGATTGGACATGAGAAGATTATTGCTTTCAACATAATTCAAAAGCTGATCATACACAGTCATCTCTAGTACTTTCTCAATGCCTGGCAAAGTGTTTATTGGACGGAATTCGCTAGCTTTATTTGGGTTTTTAACTTTGGGTTTAGGTGTAATTAGACTAGTTTTTAGTTGATCCGGAAATAGATAATATTGAAGTGAAATATTAATAAAGTGTAACAAAACATGACCTATCACCCCAAGAGTGTTTTTCATAAATTTGATATCTACAATTTCAGCCCCAAATTTATGTTCCAGTTTATTAACGATTAGAGAGATCTTTTAATTCAAGTTATTTAAAAAAAATCGAAATTAGACTCTACAATGATTTTACCTTGCCATTCTTCAGTAGCGTTAATAGAGTTAATGATATCTTCTAAACTCGATTCAAAATATTTAATAAAAGTTTCTGCTATTTCAGTCATGTCTTCAAGAACTTTTACTTGACCTTCAGTTTCAAACTCTATATTTTCACCCACTTCCAGACGTCCGAATGATTTGAAATTTGGCAGGTGTACATAATTCCAGTGACAATGCATTAAGAAATTTTTGTGTGAAAAAAAACAAAATGGTGGCTTCAATATGGCGGACGAGTTTTGTGATTATGGTCCGATTCTATTCAAAATTGGTATGTGGGGGTTTTTGGAGTGGAATATTATTAGTTTCGTGAAAATTAAAAAATTCAAGATGGCGGCTCCAAAATGGTGGACGAGTTTTGTGATTATGGTCCGATTCTATTCAAAATTGGTATGTGGGGGGTTTTGGAGTCGAATATTATGATTCTTTCGTGAAAATTGAAAAATTCAAGATGACGGCTCACTGTATATATTGACAACGTTAAAATCTTTGAATGACTTGTAAAATCGAGATTTGACTACTAATACAGCTGTACACATTAATGATTTGGAAAATAATTACAGTTACTAATAGTAATCACGGAATTAATAGTAGATTCGAACAAATAATAGTTTAAAAAAATTTAAAAAACACGCTTTTATAAATAAACCAAACTAAAAAGTAGAAAATAGATAAGTTTAAAAAACTAAAAAACACGCTTTTTATAAAAAACCGAACTAGAAAATGAATAAATAATAGTTGAAAAAAACAAAAAAACTAAAAAACACGCTTTTATAGAAAACCATACTAAAAAAATAGAAAATAAATTTTAATAAAATGACTATAACTATCCTATACATTCAAGAACTGTGTTTGAGGAAGGTCCACTATATAAAGCTATTAAATTTTTCAATACTATTCCCAATGAAATAAAGAGACTTGATGACTCTAGAAGCTTGTTGAGATCGTTGCGTAATTATTTATGTAATATGGAGCCTTATTGTATCGATGATTCCTTCTCTTCCTCCGATATGTAATTTCTCATATTTAATTTGCCTGTATTTTAGTATACTATTTTATTTATTTGTGTTTTGTGATTCATTTTGTGATTTTATAATCAGTGACTTATTTCTCAGACCATAACTCTGCTGAAATAAATAAATGATCTATCTCTATCTATCTATTAGGTTATTTAGCGATCAGACAAAAAACAAAAAGACTATTATTTAAATGTTAAAAAACAACTTCAAGAATTAATATCAAATGGCGATAATTCAAAAACAATCATATTCATAAATAATGTACCCACCATTGCAAACAAAAATTCAAATGAAAAAAACTAACCGAATATACCGCTTAAGACAGACATTATATATGGTAATATTGAAAGTTTGACTGCCCACAGAGACCAAGTAATTAATTCCATTCTACCATACCAACCATCAATAATATTATTTGTGAAACACGACCACTGTTGATATTGAGGACTATGAAATAATGCTACCGGGATATAAAACAATTAGATGTGATTCATCTTCCCGACATACAGGAGGGGTTCTTATATGTATAAAATCTCATCTTCAATACTCCATTTACAAGAACTATACTTTAGAAATAAATTTTTGGTGTTTATAAAAATAAAATACAATAATAATGCAAGTCACTCAATATTTATTGATCATTTTGAAAATATATGAGAAGATTGATTTGTACACACATAACATAACATAAAAATAAAGCGTCTGAACTTTTACTCTCCAGTGGCGTGCTGAAATTAAAATTTGGAAATCAAAATTTGAAAATATTGCAAATGGCAAACTTTGAATGTTGCAAAACAAGATCGTTTCCATCTACTTATTATATCTGTATCAAATGCTTCAAAATTTATCACCAAAGTTGTGCTCAACGGAACAAAAAACGTTTCAATTTTATAAAAGACTTCCAAATCACTTGCTGTGAGAATGTTGGCGAGTATTATGATGATGAAAAAAGTATTTTGGAACAGTCTCTGAGTGAACTAGAAAAAAGCCACCAAATGAAAGATGCACACTTAGAAAAGATCATCAAAACACATGAAATTTTTCTAAACGAAGTTTCACAAAGAGAGGTTGAAATGAATGAAACAATCACGCAACAAGAAGAAATAATCAGGAATGCTAAACTTGAAATTTCTAAGCTGAGAAAATTTTTACAGGATATAAAAAACAAGAAAACAAATACAGAGTCCACCCAAACTGAAGTTTATTTGAGAAATGTTGTAACTCAGACAACGGGAACTAAGGAAGAAAAATCAGTTCAGACAAATAAAACAAATGAAAAAATTGAAACTGAAACAATTTCGGTATCAGAATTAGGAAAGGTTGACACGCAACTTAGGCAACCAATTACAAGAAATACACCTGATATCGTAAATAAGAATCGAATTTTAATGGTATCAGGAGCTCATGGAAAAAATCTCATAACATATATGTCGAGACAAAAAGATGAACATTTCAAGTTACAATCCATGTTAAAGACCGAATGTACTGACGACATTTTGGTAGACACTGCCATTGAGAACTCAAAAGGTTTCACTAAAACAGACATAGTTATATTATGGGCAAACAGAAACAATCACCGTATAGTGGATAAACTCTCTTCACAAAAAACACAAACTTTATAATAATCACTGTACCATACCGATATGACAACGAACAAATGAATGAAGTTATTTATGAAAACAATTTAGCATTGCATTGTGACTTATTCCGAAGAAAATCTAATAATTTAAAAATCTTCGAATGCAACAACGTTTTAAGGAAGGCAAACTATGGAAAAAATGGATATCATCTAAGCAACATAGGTAAATGGTTTTTGAGTAGATCAATTCTAAACTTTATAAAGAACAATTTCAAATTAAACCAAGAAATGACTACCAGTAATCTGAAAGAGGGAATACAGCTTGTCAATAAAAGTGTACCTGATAGTAACCTGAAAAACATGAACCAAGAGGGGATCACGACCAATTCAACAATAGACATTTACTCCAACCATAATTTGGATAATAGTGTAAACAATGAAAGTGAAGATTTTTTATTGAAAACCAGTTTTCCAAAGATGACATCATGATATCTATTCTTTCTCTCAACATACAATCCGTTCGCAACAAAACCGATGAACTTTACATCCTACTTGAACAGCAAGATTTTCCACAATTTGTCCTTCTGACAGAGCATTGGCTGAAGCCTGATGAACCTCTCCATATTCCGGGGTACCATCTTCTGTCCAACTATTGTAGGACCAATTCCATACATTGTGGCACAGCTATATTTGCTCATAATTCATTACAGGAAATGTCGTTTGTTATAGCAGAGGAATATTGTGATATGCGAGAAGAAAAACAATTTGAAATATCTATAGTACTATCAAAAAAACTAAATTTAGTAATTGCTTGTATTTACAGGTCACCAGTGTCAGATATCCATATATTTCTAGATAAATTAGAACATCTCCTATCAAAATTTCAATTGAACGCTAATATTATTTTAGCTGGGGATTTTAATATCGACTACAAAGATGAATCCACAATCTGTACTCAAAGACTAAAAAACATCTTTGACTCTTTTGGCCTGTTCAATCATGTCAATTCACCAACTCGTATATCCCAATACTCAGCAACGATGATCGACTATTTCTGCACAAATCTCGAACATTCCTGTGTCTCTTGTTCAATCATGCCCTCAAATTTATCTGACCATGAGGCTGTATATAGTAAAACAAAACTCAATTTGCAGAAATCAAAAAAAAAATCTCACTTTGGTAGAATTTCCTCTACAAAAAATTACAATAGGTTTCATCACTTATGCTCATGTACTGATTGGGAGAGTGTGTTGTTAGTAGAGAAGCCGTTTGAGGTATTCTATAAAATTCTTGTGGAACATTTTGAGACCGCGTTTCCCAAACAAAAAATTAACAAAAAGAAACGAAAACCTTGGATCACTAAGGGAATACGAACTTCTTCAAAAAATATGAGATCTCTTCATCACATCAGAAAGTTTATTAATAATTTATTTTTTGACTGTTACTTCAATAATTATAGGAAAGTTTATAGAAAGGTAATCAGGGCTGCAAAGGACTTGTATTATAGAAACAGAATCACTGAAGCTGACAACAAAGCTAAAGAAAGCTGGTCAATAATCAACGAACTCAGAGGAAAAAATATGTACGCAAACACAACAAATACATCCTTGAATCCGGACCTTCTAAACAGCTATTTCTGCTCCATCTCTAAAACACTCAGTCAAAACATTGTACCTCCTCACGATCCCCTAGAATATCTCAGTACCTTCTCATTATACACCACCAATATAAATGAATTGAAAGAAGTGATTGGAAACATAAAAAATAAGAAAGCATCTGGCATTGATGAAATTTCTATTAAAATTTTCGAAAGTCTTCCTGAGACAGCGCTCAATATTCTTGTTAAACTGATAAACAACTCCTTTGCACAAGGAACATTTCCATCATTTCTCAAAACCTCGGTTGTTATTCCTCTGCATAAAGGCAACAAAGAAGATCCGGCAAACTTTAGGCCTATATCAGCTCATTCCAACCTTAGCAAAAATAATTGAGAAACTGGTGAAAAAAGAATGTTGGAATTTTGAACAGAAACAGGATATTGAGTGCACATCAGTATGGCTTTCAAAATTTTAAGAGTACAAGCGGCTATATCAACAGTATTGCAAATGGTGTATAATGAAATCAACAGTGGGAAGCCACTGCAGCAGTGCTTGACTTATCCAAAGCTTTCGACTGTGTCAATCACAGTATTTTGCTTGAAACTCACAAGATATGGTTTTAGGGACAACAGTCATATTTGGATTAGATCATACCTTTCTGATAGAAAACAATTCGTAAGAATGTCTTCTAACTCGGATGTTGGAGAGATAAATTGTGGAGTACCTCAAGGCTCTGTATTAGGTCCTATTCTGTTTCTATTATATATTAATGACTTGACCAACATATCGATTACAGGAAGCTTTACCTTATTTGCTGCGACACCACATTATTGTGGCATGACAAGGACAAAAAGATTGCATAACAGAATGTGCCAAGACATAAAAATTGAAGAACTGGTGTGACTCAAATCTTTTATCATTTAATACCAGCAAAACAAATATATTAGCATTCAAGTGTAATATACCTGATATCCCCTCGACAATAACATAATAAAAAATAACTCCACTTTGAAATTCTTGGGAGTCTATTTAGACGAAAATTTAAAATTCTCTCAGCATATTGCACACATCAACAAAAATTGGCATCAGGCTGTTCGCAATGAAAAACGTCTCTAAGGAACTGGGGTTTGCTGCAGAAGGTGGTGTACTATGCCTTAATAGACTCTCATCTGAGGTATGGTATACCCTTTTGGGGTGTTTGCAGTAAACAACTTATGCAGTCGGTTTTGTCTTGCAGAAAGGGCTATTAGGTACTTATGTAAAGCGAAATGGCGAGATTCATGTAAACCCCTTTTCGAGAACATAGAATCCTTACGGTTATTTCAATATTCATATTGGAAACCGTATCGATTATACATAAAATAGGGAGAACTATGAATCCACAACCACTACCACACAAAGGCGGTCAAATGAATTGAAACTACCAATTCCAAAAACATGTTTTGTTCAAAACTCGTTGATATATAATGGAATCAGGATGTACAATAAACTTCCCAATGAAATCAAAGAGACTTCTTTTATCATATTCAGAAATAAATGTAAAAAACTATTAAGTGATAAAGCCTATTATGACCTACAAGAATATTTTGACGATGCCCT
Source organism: Gonioctena quinquepunctata (assembly GCA_018342105.1). NCBI lineage: Eukaryota > Metazoa > Arthropoda > Insecta > Coleoptera > Chrysomelidae > Gonioctena > Gonioctena quinquepunctata. Next base: position 218,187 of record JAFIRS010000222.1, on the reverse strand, counting down.
GTAATTTATAATGTGTAGTATTAGCGATTGTACTGTGTGAGAAACATAATTCTAATCGTTAGTCTAGTTCTTGTCCTGTAACCTTTGTATATGTATATGTGTATATAAATTTTATATTTTAATTCAATTATTGTCGCATTTTATATTTCATGTTTATATTATTAATATTATTTATGACATTGTGTTTGTAACAAGAATTCTATTCTTAAACAATAAACATATTATTATTATTATTATTATTGTTGAAAATATGAACAGGATATTCATAAAATCAAATGTGGAATCATCTGCGACTGAAAGATAAACTTTAGTCACTATCTTCAGAGAAAAATCTTTCTATTCAATATTCAATTGAGAATGTTTCCCTTTTCAATATGAGAAGTAAGAGGACAGTAAGGGCAGTGGTACACAGTCTCTTTCCTCACTTTGTTCTTAGCACAATAGGTACATCTACGATGTGCATGCTTTTTGGTTGTTGCTGTTGGAGGTTTTTTTTTTGGAATATGACTCGAATCAGCGGGTTGCTGTTGATTTTTTTCAGTTTGTTTTTCTGGCAGTAGGTTTTCCAAGATTTCAATTCTGAAATCATACAACAAAATCCTTGATTTTTCAAACTTTCTGTACAAAAAAAAAGCATTCGTCAAAAGCATATGGATAATGTGTAACCCGATTTTTTGTACCACCTAAATGTTTTCCTTTTGCAAGGATAATAAGCCATCATCTGATCTTTTTTATCTATTCCTCCCATACAACTATTGTAGCGCCATATTGCTTCAGGTTTTTCTCTTTCCTGGTGCCTCCTGTTGTAATATTTCTCCAAATTATTACCAAACTCTGTATATACGTAGAACACTTCTCTTTTGTCCTTCCATTTAGCAATCATCACATTGTTTGAATAACGTGCAATGGTTCCTCTTTTCTTCAACTTGGCATTTTTCACGTCAAGTGGATTTTCTTTTCTATCAACCCTGAGTGTTCCAGTGCAGTAGGTCTTCCTGGCCAGCAATTTGCATGCAAGGTCATAACTATTATAATAGTTATCTAAATATATTGCTTGTCCCGCATCGAACTTCTCTTCTGCAAAATACAACACTATATTCGCAGCATGCCCTTTGCCACCATAACCGTCTAGGACGCCAGTGTAAATAGCAAATTTTAAAATTGTTCCATCTGGTTCTGTGAGCAAATACAATTTTACACCGTATCTATGTCTTTTATTTTTAATATATTGCCTGAAAAGCAATCTACCGCGCCATAAGATCATTGACTCATCAAGTGAGAGATTTTTATATGGATAGTAAATTTCATTCATTTGAGTAGAAATAATCGACCATTGGGCTAATTTTGAATAATCTGTCAGCTGGCTTTGGTTCATCAGGTAAAGGATTTCGGCTAAAGTGGAGACATCTCAAAATTATCATAAAACGGTCTCTGCTCATGAAACTAGAAAAACCAGGTAAATTGAAGAGTCGATGCTTTTTCCAATAGTTCTGTAGCCTATTTGTTCTAATGGTACCCATATGAAACTCTAACCCAATAAAAATGTTCAATTCATTTTTATTTATTGGAATCCAACGTGTTATGCGAGATTTCTCGGCCGTTTTCTCCAAAAGAAAAACTTCCTCGGCATATGCGTTAGTTTCCTCAACTATCATTTCTAATAAATTTTTGTCCAACAATAAATTGAAGTAATCAATTGGCGCGTTGCCTTTAACAATAAAACTGTATTAGAAAATGGTAAATATATAGGTGAGAAATATAACTTACCATTTGGCAAAATTAATAATTTCTTTTGTTTTGTAAAAGGAATTTCCACTGGATCAGTTGCCACCGCGTCCCATAAAACGGGATTATCGGAAGCTTTGCGGGTGGTCCACGTTTTGGTATTTGGGCGTTATTAAAAACTTGATTTGAGGTATCCAGTGCTTGATTTGAGGTATCCAGTGCTTGATTTGAAGTATCCACAACTTGAATTAAATAAAAAATATCAATGTCCGTATCATCAACTGGTATACCTAATTCCGCGCCATCGCTATTTTCGGAACTCTTTGACTCGCACTCACTCGATTCTACAAAGTCCGGATCTGCCATGTCATCGTTTGAGTTAATCAAATATTGTTCTAACTCCTCCATTTTTCCACGTATTTTTACATTTTCGAGGCCTTTTGGCGCCCGAAGGCCCCGCCTGGTTATGATCCATTGCCAAATCAAACTAACTAAATTTGACGTTTATTTGACACTTATATTACACGCTCACGTCCGCGCAACAGCTCTGCTTGCAGGCTTACAACATACTGAAGTATAGAACGTGACTATACAGACGGCGTCGAAAGATGTCATGCGCACCCCACTTAAGTATCGAATGACGTCGAAAGACGCTGTCGGCACTTAAAGTGTTAAATGGTCGAAGGCAAATCACCAAAGTTAATAATGTTCATTCATGTCCTATTGACACAAAATTTGGTGTACCTCAAGGAAGTGTTTTGGGTCTTTTACTATTTTTAATATATATTAATGACATCGGCTTATGTCACAACTGCGACTTTATGAATTATTTGCTGATGATTCACTGTTATCCATATCTCATAAAGATTTAGATGTAGCTTTAACAAAAATGAATATATATTCAGAGAAAATTCAGAAGTACTTGAACGTCAACAAGTTAAAATTAAATGTTTCCAAAACAAAAGCCATGATTCTGACCACAAAATATAAATATAAACATAAATTCTTGTTTTTTAGAAATCAATAATGAAAAAATCGAATTTGTAACAGAAATTGAATATCTGGGATTCATGTTGGACAACTGTTTATCTTTTGATGCACATTTCAAATGTATAACTAAAAAAATAGCAAAGAAACTTTACTTGTTTACACAAATTTCTAATCTCTTGTCAGTTACTTCCAAAGTCACTATATACAACACAATTATACAGCCACATTTTGAATATTGTAGTACATTACTGTATGGTTTTGATAAAAACAAAATTTTGACTTTACAAAAATTACAAAATTGAGGTATGAGAGTGATACTAAAGTGTGATCGTTGTACCAGCATAAAGTTTATGCTCGACGCATTACAATGGTTATCAATAAAAGACAGGTTATACAGATCAGCAATGATATTTATTTTAAAAACTGTTAATAATATGTTGCCATCTTATTTTGATGGATTCATTACTTATCGAAATAGTAATCACAATTATGAGACAAGACAAATTAATCATTTTCACTTGCCAAGATGCAGCCTAACCAGCTCAATGAAAATATTGTTTTATAAAGGATCAAATCAATTTAATAAGCTGCCTAAAGAAATAAAACAAAGCAAACGTCTTTATATATTTAAGTCTAAACTAAATAATTATATTAAAACAAACAACATATTATAGGTAAAGTTGAATGCTGCAGAATAACAATGGACTCAACTTAATTATTAATATTTATTATCATTATTATGTTCCAAATTGTTAGTAGAGGTATAATCTAAGTTATTTAAATCTTTTTGCGTTTATTTTTATTTTTTGTATTACTTCATTTATATATTTATTTTATTATTATTGTTTATTTACTATTATTATTATTTACTATTATTATTATTATTACTGTATATCATTATTATTATTGGATGTATATTAGGATTTCCTAAATAAACGTATTCATTCAGTATGGTGTCCTACTATTTATATTCACAACTTAGAAAAAGTTCAAAACAAGTTCCTTAGGTTTGCTGCATACAAACTTAACATTCTCTTAGATCATAATAGTGTTGAAAAGGGAAACATTCCCAATCGAATATTGATAGAAAATTTTTTTGAATTAAAAATCCACAATAAAATGAAGTTATTTTTTGTGAATGTCTATAGATGTAGTTCAATGTCCAGCTGGCTTTAGCCGGGGAAGTAGTTGTTTTTTTTAAAAAAATTTACAGAAAATTTTTTCTGTTAATTGAAAAATCCACGAATAAAATGAGAAATTTTTTTTGAATGTCTTTCAGATGTAGTCATTCCAATTTTTATTCGTGGATTTTTCAATTCACAGAAAAATCTTTCTATCAATATTCGATTGAGAATGTTTCCCTTTTCAACATGAATACCCCACAAGAGGTTATCTTGACGATGGAAGATAGTGACTAAAGTTTATCTTTCAGTCGCAGATGATTCCACATCTGATTTTATGAACATCCTGTTTATATTTTCAACAAATCAATCATAATAGTCTAAATAATATCCGAAATACAACTGGAATATCCAGTTTAGAAGACCACAGAATACAGGCAGACTTGACCCTTCTATTCAAATTGATCAACGGGCACATAAATTGTCCATCTTTGTTATCACAGGTCGGTCTCCATGTTCCGGCTAGGTGCACTAGAAACAATACTACGTTCTCAATAGATTTTCATAGATGCAATTATGGACATTTCTCGCCATTAGCTAGAATTGCCAAGAAAGGTAATAGTATTGATTTGGATTTCTTTTCTCTGAGTTTGGAATCCTTCAAAAGCCGTGTAAAAAAGATCAAATTTGGTTGAACTGTCACAGATATCAAACTATTTTTCACTCTTCTGTATCGTATAGTATCTGCATATTATTTATATTTACATCTGTATTGTATTTACACATATGTATTGTATAGTTTCGTATTCTTTGTTATAAGTTAAATTTAGTGAATTATATTCCAACTGTAAACTTTAAATGTAATGGTTCATCCGTAAATAAATGAATAAAACCTCATAGAAAATGTTTGCTCCGAGGAGAATGATAATGAATAATTTTTTGCGGTTTGTTGAATTCTCGAATCAGCCAAAGTAATACCTGCTGGAAGTTTTAATATATTCTTTTCGGTTATCATTGGCAAAACTAAAAATGTAAGATTGCGTTTAAATGAAGTAGATCGAGATTTGATAGTCACGCGTTTTCTGCCTGATAGAAATAGTTTTTTTATATATACCTGCAATTGGTGTGTGATTAAATTGCTTTGACTGCGCGAGTCTAGTAGAGCTTTACAAACATGAGGATTTCCCAGGGTGTCGTATATCAATATTTGAGCGGTGGATAGTAGTACCAATTGATTGTTGTTAGTGCTTGAGAATCGAGTACTTTGTAATAAATTTGAGTTTGATTCCATGACAGGTATTTGTGAGAATTCTTGCATTAGGGTTTGAGACGTGGTGTCACACCTCGTACCAATACAGAAAATCATATGAAAAAAATGATACTTTCAATAACACCGGCAACTGTGAACAAAAGAGAACAGAAAACTATATTCTCGGAAATAAATAACATTTTGTATTACTAATCACTTATGAATCACACAAGCCGACGAGTTTAAAAATAGATATCACCCTTTTAATAAATTAATTCATAGTGGCATTACGCTATGAGACCCTTTACACTGGTGCCACTGAAACAAACAGACACATAAATGTCACGGTCGGCAATTCTTTAAAAGCACTAAATAAAGCGGTAAATTTCAAAGGAATGCATGAATTATTAGGTCGCACAGGTAATTAATGTCCGAAGTTATCTCATTACTTTGGGAACATCACCACCCATATTCAAACAGAAAATGGTCATAGTGTGGATATTCTATATAAGCACGGTTTCCAAATGTAACAAGTAAAATAATCCACGAATCAGTGTCCAGCATGCCGATATCAGTTATAGAAATGTTGATTTCAAAATCAGTATAGAAATACTAGTCATAATGTAAAATAAGTGAGAAATAATCAAATCTGTCATTTAATAAATATGTTCTATTCGCAAAATATCATGACACCACGCGATCAGTAAACAAAAAAGTTATCAGTGCAAAAATAATAGAAATTATGGAACACACATATTTCGCTAAACCCATTTAATCTAGAAGAAAAACCCTCGGTTCGGATACTTCATCTTTTCGGGAATAATTCATAATATAAACTAGAGTCAATAAAACGTCGCATAATCTAAATTGAAGTGCCGAAGTAAATCCCCAATAACTAGTGATAAACCGAAGAAAACAGAAATCGAATTAAACCAAACCGGTAAATAAATACTCAAGGGTGAATAAAAGTGATTCAATGAAATCTGAAGTGAGTAATTAGTTTTTGTATTGTGCCACTCCAACAGTATTATTCCCCATGATATCAATATTCAAATCATGGATTTTACAGGTACTATTTACTAAAAACTACTATGTTATGTCTGATCTTCAAAACATTAATATAAAGTATTCGAACTGAATATGATGAAAACTGTTGACTACTAATCATAAAATTTGTCTTTATTGTTTGAAATTATTTGTTTTTTTTTTGCTAAATGAACATGACTGTAGCTAGTTTTATATCCTATTATAATCATTTGCTAATACATCTTCAAGGGCATTATTTCAACTAAATCCTAGAGTTCTGAGATCTGTAAATTTTAGTCACAAATAAACAACCCACTTTCCAACAACCTACAGGGTGAGGAAAAATACTTGTAACCGCTCCGAGTAAATTTCCGTGTTGCTAATCATTCTGATTAACAACACTCTGTATATTCTAGGTTAGTTCTTTTGATCAATCCTAACGGAAGTAGTACAGGGTAGAGTGATTCATTCATAATATCTTGTATTATTTCAGCGCATATTTGGCAGTTAATGTAGAGTTGGTAATTTTATTATTATCCAGAGGCGTCACCATCAAGGTGGCTGGGTATAGTTTTTTCCAATAATCCTAAAATAAGCCAGTGGCGTAATAGTGGACAGATGTTAGTACTGGAGCGATTGTTTCTGTATTCGTAACGAGATTGTTCAATTGTTTGGGAGCTTTTGTGTGTGACGTGGTTTCAATTCTTTGCGATTCATTATTTGACTGATGACTGCCTTGCTCATTCGAATTGCGTGGTTGATAAGTGTCTTTATGAAGTGGAGTAAATTACAAAGCTTACATTTGCTAGATTTACATGTCCATTTCATGTGACCGGGTCTGAGACAATTACTACATAGTCGTAGTTTTTAATTTCTTTGAATTTTTTGTCAATTGACAATTTGATAAAATGTGCGCAATTGTAAATAAAATGGCGTGCCTTGCAATAGTGACAGGATATTTCCTTTCCTTGATCGACGATTTCAAGCGAATGTTCACTGAATATTGGCTTGGGATTAGTTGAATACGATTGTGATCTCTGATTTTGATTGTTCAAGAATTTTGGTATATTGTAGGCGAGTTTTTTATTATTATTTGAGAGTGTTTCTAACAAGAAACATTTCTTATTGAGAAAATTGTAGAGTTGTTCGTACGTGAGATTTTCATTTTGAAGTAATTAGATGTACTAAAAGAATGTCCCATTCGTCCGTGGGTAATTTTAGGTTTTTGAGAGCACCGAGGTGATGTTGAACTTTATCTGTTAGTTGTCTAAGCAAGGTTGCTGAATCTTTCGTGACTACTGTTAGCTCGAATATCGCCCTTGCATGTGAATTGACTATAATTCGTTTATTTTCATTTATACCTTCTAACGAGTTAATTCCATGCTACAGTGTAATTGTTGTCATTATGCTTCAAACAAGATTTGAGATAATAGAATTTCTGTATGTTTGTCAAACTCGTGTTATTGTTTATTAATTGTAAGAATGTAATTAATGTAAGAAATGTTGTCCATTCATCATAGTTTCCTGAAAACACTGGCAGATTGATTGTTGGTAATTTCAGATTTCCTAATGGGTTCAGGTGTGCTAGAACTGAATTGTTTGTATTTTGTGCACTGATCTGCGTACCGTTATTTGTGATTGATATTTTAAAACCTTTTGCTTTAGAAATTGCTTGATAGAAGGCTGTTTCTTGTTCTTCGCGCGGTTCGTTTTCATTTTCATCTAATATCTCTAAACAAGATTGTACTGAGTCAAATTGCTCGAAAATTGATTCGATTTTATTCAGTCGTACTTCTAGCTTGATCGTATCATGCGGTGCATTCAAAATGGTTTGGAAACGTGTTAATTGACCTTTTAGTTTACCGCGCGTTTGTCTCAACTCCCTCATTTCTACCTCGAATTCTTCCATCGCGATGCGTTTTCAAAGATTAATAACCTCCGAGAATTGTACAAATGTCAAAACAGATCGAGAAATACCCTCTGTGGAATAGGTTAGGAATGTAGCGGAATGAAACTCACTTTTCTGACATGGTGACGTGGCTGTCTTTGACATGGATCAGCTGACAACGTTACTCGCTGCTGATTGGCTGGATGTCACTCGCTGTTGATTGGTTGGATGATCTATGGACGCGCTCGCTTGTGGCTTATGGTTTTCAATTACCAATTGATTCCTGAATCCGCTACTTGCGAGAACTTTCACTTTTGACTTTATTTTTCGAGTAACGATGCTTTTGAACTTACTGTCCGTGGAATGAGTCTTTTTTACCACACCTTGTTTTATAACTGAACGAGACGAGACTTGGTCTTGACGAGAACTGCACTGTTTTTTCGTGAATTTTTCGCTTACTCGAACTATATCCGGTTCGATTCGATGTTTTGCGTAAATGTATTTGTTGAAGGACCACCCTTGCGGGAAGGAGAATTGAATAAATTATCGAGGTGAACTGTAATTTCTTTGCTGTTGAAGATACAACACGCGGTGTTGCCTACTGCGTGCAGATGAAGACTGAGAGTATTTCACATAGTTAGGCAGCGTTGCCGGCTCACTGAGGTGACGTAGGTATCGGGAAAACAAAATGACTTAGGGATTCTACACTACTGAAAAAATGACTGTTTTCAAATTTTTCAGTAGAAAACATCAAAATATAGATCCTTTTGACAAATTTCTTGTAGATCTTAAATATTTATCCAAACAATGTAACTTTGGAAATCAACAGGAAAAATTGATGAAAGCTCAAATAGTACTGGGTGTTGTTTCGAAGTCGATTCAAGAAATGTGATTATGTGGTAACACCACACTTGAAAAAATTATAGACTTCTGCATATCAGTAGAACTAGCTGGTGAGAATATGAAAATCCTAACCTCAGAAACGAAAACAATACAAGTAGACCATATTTCCAAAAAAACTTCTCCAATCACATTCCAAAAAGAAAAGAATTTAAGTGTTCAAGATGTGGAAAAAACATTCAACTGGAAAGTGTCCAGTCTATGGAAGAACATGCATTTACTGCTCGAAGTCAAATCATTTGGCTACGATGTATAGAAGCACAAGGGCTAGAGTAGTACGTGAACTGAATAACACTGGTTGTGAAGAAGAAGACGAGTTGAGATCTGATACATCTTCTGATTCAACTTATTGAATCAGCATGATTCACAATATCAATGGGTTGGAAGATAATAGAACCTGGGTAAAAACAATATTGGTGGAAGGTTACAAAGTAGAATTCAAGCTAGACAGTGGAGCAGATATTAATATTTTACCTTACAAGTTTGTAAAACGAATTGGTAAGATGATGAATGTGTGAAAGTCATTATGGAATAGTGTAATACAGGTTGGCCAAAAAAACACAGTCAATGAGATCAATCATTTAAAAAAATCAAAGATGACATTTATATCAGTGAAAACTTGTTATAGTTACGAAATTTTGTTTTGAAATTATTACATGAAAAACATTCGAGATAAAAAAAAAGGTTTGGAATTGATAATGTTCCATTTAATAGCTTTGAATTCAAGCAATTCCAAATGAATTAGCAGAAAAAGCTGAAGAAATGTTATGAATCTAAAAAAAATCTCAAATTATTTTTATTGAATTATAGAGAATCCCCAGTTGCAAATTTAAAATATTCACCCCATCAGTTATTGTAAAGCAGAAATTTGAGATCCAAGTTGCCTATACATGATTACAAATTGAAAGCTAAATGAGTTCCAAATGATATAATTGAAGACATTTTAACACGTTGAAGACGGCATGAGATCATGCGGATGCCGTGAGTGTTTTTATCCAGGGCGGGCGCGGCATTAATAATAATAATAATCATTTATTGTGATAATAATCATTTAATGTGATGCCACACATCACATTTTCACCCAGACGGACTCATATTAAAATGCTAAATAAATGGTAGGCGATGAAGCGCCGGACTAGCGACAAACTTATATGAGCCCAACCAAGATTTATTAATTAGGATGGTTTTTATAAACATTAAAGTGAAAAAAAAAACAATTTAAAAAATATTTTCGGCTGAGTGACTTTTTTTTCTTTGTACAGCCATCCTCATGGTGTTAAAAATTCAAGAAAATCAGAAAAAATATATGATCAAAGAAGCCTGAAATTGAGTAATTTTGAAAGTGGGAAGAAATATTATTAAAACATATTAATATAAGGACTTGGAAGCCTGCAATAGTTATAAATTGATTGTTCCAAGAACATATCAGGTGCAAACACGAAATGGAAATATAATAATACGAATCATATTCGAAGAGTTTCTAATGATTCCTGTATACCAACTTCCTACTGATGATGCTGTTCAGAACGTATCAGAGTCCATGTCAAAGGAAATTATTAGTCGATCAATAAAACCACACGGAGTAACATGTTCTGGGAAGTCTTACAAAGGGGGAGATGTTTATTGAAATATATTTGTGCATACTAGCATTTTCTAGTAGTTAGTTGTATTTGGCACACCGGAGATGCATGATAAATGTCAGGTCATTGCCGGAAAACTGATAAATAAAGAATAGAGGTTTATAAATTATTACAGACTTACAATTTCAAACATACAACTCTGAAGTGATTCTCTTTATGGGGGACAATGGCACCTAGCTCTGAATGATTCAATAAACCATTGACAGATTGAAAATAAAGTTATTTTCAGTTTTTCTATAACAGATATTTTTGTGATTGAGCCTCAATATTCAATGAGTTCCTGAATTATTCATCCATTCATTCTTCAAATGATCAGAGGAACTTGGCAGACACTCTAATAACAAAACCCTTATATTCGTTCTTTCCAATGTTCTTGTTGAACTAACAAAATATACAAAAGTTCCTGTTTTAACCAATGTCATCAAAGTCTGCCAAAATCATTATTGCTCCTGATTTTATGATAATTTTATGATGTAAGTTCTTCAAGCACATACAACTCTGCCTGTTTGTAGTGATATAGAAAAACACGACTATAGACTTTATAACAGCCTTTATAATTCTCACTATTATCAGTTTAAACTTTGTGACTTACTTCTTTAACCATACTTTTGATAAGCCAATTTGCAGCTTGAACATCTTCAGGGTCTTTGCTCTGAAGCAATTTTTGTAAAATTTTTGACTTCTCTTCATCGTGAAATACTGAATTGGTTTTTCTTTTAGAAACATTCAAAGTATCAAAAGTTGGCATATTAGGGTTAGGAATCTCCCTTACAACCCCTTGCTTCCTCAGCATATCAAATGCCTCTTTGATCTTTGTTTCTTTAGGGTAATCAAGGGTCCAGAGATACAATAGCTGTAGAACTTTTTGCTTAACCGTCAATGGAGTTTGAGATCCCAGGTACTTGGGGGACACAAGCTTGATCATTTCATTCAAAAACCTAAACTTTCCAACCTCGTTTTGAAAATGCGTTCCACATTTGCTCATACAGGTGTCAAGAATGTTGAGCGTTTGTAAAACCTCTTTTTCTTCATCGGCGGTGAGCCTTGCTGCAATAACTTTGACTCCAATATGAGCCCCATCTTTCTCTTTATTGATGAGGGTGCAGAATGCTTCCACAGCTGCGGTATCAAAATTGAGATTTTTTGAGTTTGTTGCTTTTACTACGAAAATAATGAAAATAAGGCATCAAACATGATCAGATTTATTTATGAAATATACGTACATAATAATGCTTCAAGGCTTGTCTGTGTAATCAAATCCATTTTTCATAATAAAAATGAAAATCTGATTTATATTTCCATTATCAACCGCATATTTCCTGCATAACGACTCCGTACACAGGAAACATTTTAACAAAACTTTAAAATATAAAAGAAAATGTCAAAATTGAAATTTTGGGTGTGTTCGTTCGTTCTTTCTTTCTAGATTTTTTTTCAGCTTGGTTACATAAGACCATCTACTCAGTTCCGATCAAATACAATTTTACTTTTCGGATCCTTCTTGCTTGGAATCTGAGAGTAATTAAATATAGAGGTGCTCTTGCTATTCAAAAACGAAAGATTTGGCATATATTGGCAGCAAGTAGACGAAGCAATAAAAATCTATGGGAGCTTTTCCGTGAAATCAAAAATTTGTGAATGTTACTCATGACATAAATTTAAAGGTTAAATTCAATTTATATTTGACAGCTTTTCATGATTATATATATATATATATATATATGTGTATAAACAGTTCGTTGTTCCCTCCGGGAGAAAGTTCAGGCGGACTAACCTCCGGGGTATCGGTTTGAATTATGTCAAAAAAAATTCATATATGTGGTGAGGGGGACATATTGCATAGGTTTATCAAGAGAGGGGTAACGATTTCTGACCCAAAATTAATACATGCATATATATTATTTTCATCTGAAAAACAATGCGTTGTTCCCTCCGAGTGATATATGCAAATGAAGATTCGATAACTAAGTTACCTCCAGTTATATTGCCATTCATTGGAGGGTAGTATGTTCTATTTCATAAGCTTTTATTCAGTTTCACTTATTAGTTAGTTCATTTATTAGTTTGGGTCAAATCTTTCAAGTGAATTTTGACTGACTTCTAGTCGTCCGATTAGTTCGAAATTTGATGAGTGTTCATAATTCCGTGAAAATGCATTATGGAACTTTTGTTAGAGAAAAAAAAATGACGCCTCTAAGATGGCGGATGACATTTATAATTATGGCCAGATTTATTCAAACTTGGTATGTGGGGGTTTCAAGGTCGGAGATTATGAATTTTTTGTCAAAATTCATAAATTTAAGATGGCGGCTCCAAGATGGCGGACGAGTTTTGTGATTATGGTTCAATTCGGTTCAAAATTGATATGTCGGGGTTTTCGGGGTCGGAGATGATGTAATTTTTGTCAAAATTCATAAATTCAAGATGGCGGCCCCAATACGGAGAACGGGTTTAGTGATCATGGTCCTATTCGATTCAAAATTGGTAAACGGTGGTTTTTGGGATAGGATATTATGAATTTTTTGTCAACATTTATGAATTCAGGATGTCGGCCCCAAGATGGAGGAAGACTTTTCTGATTATGGTAATCTTTATTCAAAATTGGTATGTAGGGTTTTCAGGTTGGGAGATTATGATTTTTTTGTCAAAATCTATAAATTCAAGATGGCGACTTCAGGATGGCAAACGAGTTTTGTGTTTATGGTCAGATTCTATTCAAAATTGGTGTGTGGGGTCGGAGATCATCATTTCTTTCAGCTCCAAACTTACAGGAAAGAGACCTTGTAATAACGATGCTCTATTGGAAATCAACAAATTAAGGCGAACTAACTAAAAAGCAAAAAATAAAATAACTTATAAGAAACCTTTCTAAAGACAAGCTTTTATTTAATCTGACAATTATTTAATTGTTTTTTGTTGAATTATTTGAGTTTGAAAAGCTTGTCGCGCGAATTGTAATAAAATTAATACTTCGACAAGTTGTTATTCACCAACCAATCACTGCCGAATCAAATTAATTGGTACCTATTTTTATGAACACTTCGTGCGACAAGCTTTTTGAAACCAAATAATTCAACAAAAAAATAATTAAATCATTGTCAGCCATGACATAAACTTATTTTATAAGTTTTAGTACACGGCTTATATAAAAAGGATTTTTTTCAATATACTTACCTAATATATTCTAGTTAAATAACCATTATCATATTATTATTTTCACACTGATTGGCAATGGAATAAAGTGGACGATTTAATTTTTAATCTCATTTAATAACAAATTTTGAATAAAGTTCAAAGTTTCACAAATTTGAAATAGTTCAACAAAAACGCAGACCCTGCTGTACTGTTGCTTTTATTACAGTTATTTAGTCCAATAAAAACATGCTTCTTGATTGTTGAAACTCCTTAGGCAGACCAAGTTGAATCGGAAAGTTGAATAAATACACCACGCATGAAAATTTAATGTGTGCAATTTGTAATAGGATTTGAATTATATTCAAGTATAACTTCCATTCTCTAACGATCAACATAAATGTTCTTTTTTACATATATAATAATTATCATATTGCATTAACACTCATATTCAGACTTTCCAGAGAATTTCCAAAAGAATACTAACTCGCATGAAAACGTTAGAAATTAGTACCCTCATTTTCAAAAATCGAGGAGAGTAGGTAATTAGAAATTACAAATTAGTAAAAATATGGGTGTTATAGTCATCAATGAGTGTGAAGTTAGCCACATCTACAAGAACACTGAGAAAAATAAAATCTCAATTTTTTCCTTTTCCGTTTTTTTACATGGATTTTTATTCAGTTAGGAACGTGAATATACTATTATTTTCAGTTTTAACTGAAGGTGAGAAAATTTGATCAGCTTGATGAATAAGTTCGATTTGAGGAAGTGGAATAGTGGTGAGGTTATTTAAAAAAAATCACAGACGCCGCAAATGACTTTGTACACCGATGTGCTTGGCATATGTCATTGTTGTTGGCCTTTTCCTCATTTTTCACATGGCGCCAGAACTTTCCAGGCTGTCAAAGTGGGTTCAATGGGGGTTGATATAATTTGAAAATACACAGATGCCGCAAATGGCTTTCTACAACTTTTGCAATAATTGGAGTTGTACACCGGTGCCACGTTATAGTTTGCCACACTAGCAAATGAGGTGGAAAGAGGGAGTGGGAGTTGTTCAGGTATTTATTGAATAATATATGATACAAAATACCTAAAACAAATTGATGACGTAACTAGTTTGAGTCGATATATATTAAATCGCTTCAATATAAAATGAAAATATTCTGGCATTCCATCAGAGACGAAAAGAAGACCGATAACAAATAAATATTAAAAGTAGAAAGGTTTACAAAGCCATTTGTGGCCTTTGTGAATTTTAAAAATATATCAACCACCGTTTTCACCCCTTCGACGTCCTGGCAAATTCTGGCGTGATGAAGAGAAGACCAATATCAATATTGTATATCAAGCACGAAGGTTATAAAGCCATTTGTGGCCTCTGTGAATTTTCAAAATATAACAACTCCCATCCCCCCCTTTGGCGGCCTGAAGAACATCGGTGCTTTTGGGCCAAAATGAAACATTATTGAATTCTGGCAACATCGGCTGCGTTTAGTACGTGGACCCAACAAGGAAGGTGCGAGTTAAAACGCCCCAACAACTGTAGCGTAGTAGCTTATTTGCAGCTGCAGGCGTCTTATCAGAAAGAGCCCGAGATAAGACGATAGATATGTCGGCCTTCGGAGGGGACGTTATAGATATTGAGCTCGTTAAGGAACCCTACCTCTGAAATAACAGAGGATTCGACAAAATTTCCCGTTGGGGAGTGTGCTCACCGGCATCGGTGTTTAGCCCTGGTCGCAGAAATAGGCCGACGTTAAATAAAGCAATAAAAAAATAGCAGAAAGATGTACAAAGCCATTTTCAAATTATATCAACCCTTGTTTTCACCCCCTTTGGCGGCGTGGCAAATTCTGGCGCCATATTAGTGATGAAGGAAACACTCATAACAATAACATATGAGAAGCAGAAAGGTGTACAAAGCCATTTGGGCGTCTGTGAATTATTTGAAATAACTTCACCACCATTCCACTTCTAAAATCGAACTTATTCATCGGTCTGAAAAAAATTCTCACTCTCAGTTGAAACTGGAAATCTCAGTATATTCACGCCCCCAACTAAATAAAACCTATGTGAAAAAACGGAAAACGAGAAAGTAAAATAATCGATATTTTATTTTTCTCAGTGTACTTGTGGATGTGGCTAACTTCGGATCCGTCATCATTATCCAGAAACGTACTGTAAAACCATAGTAAACAACTATTAGGACTGTTCCCATTCACAATATCAAAAATAAACGGATATGGATTTTCATTAAAACAACTAATGAGATTCACTGATAGGAGATCATATTAACTAAATCACCCAACTACCAAAAAAAATATTTAACTCTCAAGTGTGTTCAAATGAAGGCTTGTTTCAATTCTTATATATATTTTTTATCCATACCTTTCAGTGATTTCGAAAATATAACTAATTTTACCGTTTAAAAATTATTCTCTTAAATAAATTGTTGTTTATAGTTAATGAATTGGTTTTTCTCGTGAGTAAGATGCAAATGAATAAAGTTGATTTTTTTATGCGAACGTCAAACTAAAAAATATCAAGAGACCAGATTTGCTCGTAAAGGAATGAGGATTTCTCTTTAAAATGATTCAGTGAAAATCCCGCATGAACGCCACTGGCAAGAATAAAAAATTATGTCGTACAGCAGAAAATGCCTTTTGAAGCATAGAAGATGCGTACACGTTTCACAAAAATATCTAACGTCATACCAAAGTTATAAAAAATATTTTCTTAAAACAAAAGTTAAGACCTTCAGGACATATGTTCATATGAACTTTTTTTCTCAAAATTACCAAACGAATAACCTTCCTCAATATAAGCATGTTATCAAGAAACACCCTGTATATAAAATATTTCCTTCGAATGATAGCCAATACACTTACTCAACAGTTTACGTGAAGGAATACCAAGCATTCTGATAAAACACATATCCAAATTTTGAATAGATTCTGACCATAAATCACATAACTCAAATTGTTGAATTTTGCATGGGTATTAACAATCTTATACCCCCCAGATAACAATTTTCACTACATTTCAACCATGAATCAAAAATCAATCCACTACCTTGAAATGTTCGATGTTTGATAAAAAAACTTATGAATTCCAACCACAATAACACCATACTTATTACCGAAATTGAAAAAAATCCAGCCGAAAATCACAAAATCAGAAATATAACCTAAATTTCCTCGGAAGAAATAAGCGCAATCCAGAACGGGAAAAACTGTATTTCACATATATGTGCTAAGGAGTAAGGAGGGAAGTACGTGTGGCAATTTGGCGGCATAAAAGCGACACTAGCGCTGGTGGCAAATCGCTCAACTCAGCGACTGAATCTAAGGTTATACATCACTCGGAAGGACCTCCATGCATTTTTTCGCAGATGGATAGAGATGGCATAGTAATCACCAGTAGTGAAAGATTATGTGAGATTCGTAGTTACCTCCGATATCGGAGGTAAGGAAGGTATATATGAGGGAAGTACGTTCGGTATATATGTATTTTGGAGGTAGCAACGAGGGGTGAATAGGATATATATATATATATATATATATATATATATATATATATATATATATATATATATGTTTTGTATAAGTACCTGGGCATACACATATCTAACATTGATTGGATGCCCCACTCGGTGAGGTTATTTGTATTCGGATAATGTTATATAGCGCCATCTCACAAAGTTTAGAGGTACCAGTAGGCCAATAGCAACAATACAAGTACTTCAAAAATTTACGAGATGGCGCTATACACATTGTTAGCACGGGAGCAGATAGTGATCGCTCTATCGGTTCGCAATATTTTTTTTTGTGTAGAATCGCGTTTTTTCAGGAAAGTCACCTATATAGATAAAGCAAAACCTTATCTAAACACAATTTTATCCAAATCGTTAGAGCCGATTCCTAGATACACAAAATACATATATGTATGTATATATATATATATATATATATACAGTGACCGGCAGAAAGTACGCATCATATGGAATTTTTTTTTAATATAATATTTTGACAAATGTCGATACATGCAATCGCTTCTGCATCAAAAGAAACCCCAAAAGATGTTGTACATTGCCGTTCGTCTTTTCTTGTTTGGCGGGAAATTTATATATATATATATATATATATATATATATATATATATGTGGGTGGGTACTATTTGCTGACTTTATTTATGTGGTTTTTTCTTCTTTTGTATGACTATGTTAGTTGAACATCGAAACCAACCTCAACAAAGTTGTAAGTGCATGTTTCACACTTGAATATGTTTTTTTTTTAAAATCCATTGTAGTTTCCCTGATGATGGAAATAAACATTGCCGAAACCTTGGATAAACCTCAAAGAGTTTACTTTTTCATTGCTGAGTACCCCAAGTTTTAAATATATATATATATATATATATATAATATATATATATATATATATATATATATATATATATATATATATACATATATACAGAGTGGCCACTTTTTTAATGGGATTGTATTGGTAACTTTTAAACCATAAGAGTTAGAAGGTCGATCAAATGGAGAAAAAGTTGTATTCATAGAAGCATTGTCAAGCAGTTCGAACAAATCAAGATTATCAGGGCCAGTTATTGAGATATCATAAGAAAAGTAAATTCTGTCATTTTGATTTTTATTTTTTTCCCACTTTATTTCGAATATTATCAAAAAATGTCACAGGAGTTTTTTATTCGACAGTAAATTATCCTCAATTTGACATAATCAGATTTCGTATCCAACGTTTCGTACGCTCTGGGCCACCCTCAACCTCATTCTTTTCAATACGGACCTGCATATTTTATGACACTTTTCGGAATAGCTTTTAACGCTGAATTCAACGATATATCATACAATGTCATTCAAAGTTGATTTTCAGGTGATTTTGACCCTTATCCAAATTTCTTTGGGTCGGATTTGTATTACATTTAGTTTAGTTTAATTAACAACATGCAATACATTTCGATAAGAAAATCAACTTACTCATCTTCAACTGAATGGAACGTAACATAATCAAAGCAAGAAACAAGTAATAATTATTTACACATTTCAAGAGGTGAAAAACCTAATTCATAATAATTAAACGAAACTACATTTAATGAAAGAAAAATCAAATGATTATTCGAAAGTAAATGATGAACATTAATGAAGTAAGTGTTCGAAATGTCCACCATTTTGTAAAATGCACTTTGCGGTTCTGGAACCCATACTTCTTATACATTTGCTTATTTCGTCTCCTTGAATACCTTCCAATACGTTCTCAATCTTCTCGCGAAGAATCTCTATCGTCGGGTTCGTAGTATCATAAATTTTATTTTTGAGATATCCCCACAAATAAAAATCCAGCGGATTCAAATCCGGAGATCTGGCAGGCCATGCTACTGGACCTCTTGTTCCAATCCATGAATCGGGAAAAGTTCGATTTAGATAGTATGTGACTATTCTTGAGTTGTGTGGACCACATCCGTCTTGTTGGAACCATGGACCATTACGCCGATACCGTATAGGAAGATCATCCAACATTTCTTCTATAATTTCTACATATTTTGCTCCGGTTAGGTTGCCGTTAATAAAATAGGGTCCCAGTAATTTATTATTCAACAAATTGCACCATATGTTCAAAGAAAAACGATATTGATGTCTAGCTTCATGAATTAAGTGAGGATTTTCTGTGGCATAAAAATGTTTGTTCCTTCGATTGAACATGCCAGAATTTGTGAATGTCGTTTCGTCTCCCCAAATGATATTGTGCGCAAAATTGTTGTCATTCCGCACCTTCCGTTGAAACCAATTACAGAATTGCAACCTTCTCTCAGGATCATTGCGATATAGTTTTTGCACGGCTTGGTATTTATAGTCATGGTATCCGTGTCTCTTGAGTATTTTATTAACAGCACTTTTTGATAAATTGCATTCACTGGCCATAGTTCTCGATCCTATTCCTGGATTCATTCGAATTTGGGCCAGAACATTGATGTCATTGATAGGCTCGTTTCGTCGTACATAAGGACCTCTAGGTTTGATGAATGAATTATGTGCAAGTAACGTTGTAGATAAACGTCGAAACATTTTAATATTTGGTGTTGTTCTTTCAGGATATAATTCACCATACCTTTGTTGTGCTTTGAACGAATTTCTATGTAGTTTTATGTACACTTCGTACATATCTCTCTTCTCTTCATTTGTGTATCTTACCATATCGAATAAAAGTGAGTTTATACAGAAAGTAAAATAAAATAAGAAATAAAATAAAGTAAAATAAAAAGTAATAATTTTCAGAGTGTTTATAGAGCTGAGTAAATTAATGTAAGAAGTAAGAAAGCTGTCAATCGAAATTTGGGATTTTTTGTTGTTACCTCAAACTTCAATGATGAATACTCGAAAATTTGGTCTACGTTATTGTTTATTGAGTAAAATATAAGCCATTGTTGACAACACTACCAATATTATAAAATCTGGTCATTCAAAGACAAGAAGAAATTAAAAAAAATGCCAGTGAACACCCCGTTTTCCGTTATGAAAACAAAAATATAACGACGACTGCTATTTATATCATGTCATGTATCATCCTATCTCGTCAATTTGTCTAAATTATTCAATATGTACATATGCCTAACAACTTGCCAAGTAAAATAAAATAAAAGATAAAAGTTAACCATCTTTTATTTTACTTCTTATTTTATATTACTTCTTTTATTTTATTTCTGTATAAACCTGTTATGGATGTTGTGTAGTTTTAACTTTTTAAATTACTTTATTTTATTTCTTATTTTATTTTACTTGCTGTATAAACTCGCTATAAGTTAAATTGAAATTACTCAGAAAAGTATTTAATGACAAGTTCTTGTGGACACAATAATAAACGAAGTGACAAATAATATGACATTTCTTGTTATGTTCTTTTTTATCCACGGCCTACTACTTGAAAATAATACATTCAATAAACCTAGAGTTGTGTGTATGTAAGAAAAAACAAGTCTATCAACGATATCAATGTTCTGACCCAAATTCAATTGAACCCAGAAAAAAAATCGGGAAGTGTGGCCAGTGAATGCAATTTATCAAAAACTGCTGTTAATAAAATAGTCAAGAGACGCGAATACAATGATTTTAAATTTGAATACCAAGCCTTGCAAAAATTATATCGTAATGATCTCAAAATAAAGTTCGATTCTGTAATTTGTTTCAATGGAACAAATGACAAATCCAACAATAATGATTCCTCGCGAGAAGATTGAGAATGTATTGGAAGGTATTCAAGGAGACGAAATAAGCAAATGTATAAGAAGTATGGGTTCCAGAACCGCAAAGTGCATTTTACAAAATGGTGGACATTTCGAACACTTACTTCATTAATGTTCATCATTTACTTTCGAATAATCATTTGATTTTTCTTTCATTAAATGATAGTTTGGTTTAATTATTATGAATTAGGTTTTTCACCTCTTGAAATGTGTAAATAATTATTACTTGTTTCTTGCTTTGATTATGTTACGTTCCATTCAGTTGAAGATGAGTAAGTTGATTTTCTTATCGAAATGTATTGCATGTTGTTAATTAAACTAAACTAAATGTAATACAGATCCGACCCAAAGAAATTTGGATAAGGGTCAAAATCACCTGAAAATCAACTTTGAATGACATTGTATGATATATCGTTGAATTAAGCGTTAAAAGTTATTTCGAAAAGTGTCATGAAACATGCAGGTCCGTATTGAAAAAGATGAGGTTGAGGGTGGCCCAGAGCGTACGAAACGTTGGATACAGAATCTGATTATGTCAAAATGAGGATAATTTACTGTCGAATAAAAAACTCCTGTGACATTTTTTGATAATATTCGAAATAAAGTGGGAAAAAAAGAAAAATCAAAATGAGAGAATTTACTTTTTTTATGATATCCCAATAACCGGCCCTGATAATCTTGTTTTGTTTGAACTGCTTGACAATGCTTTTATGAATGCAACTTTTTCTCCATTTGACCGACCTTCTAACTCTTATGGTTTAAAAGTTACCAATACAATCCCATTAAAAAAGTGGCCACTCTGTAAATATATTCCTTAAAACTTTTCCACGTCCATAGGATTATGCATGTCCATTGCTCGAATCGTGTTATGGTCTTCAAAAATTCTACAAAAAAACGCACTTTAAATTTTTCCCGAATCCAATAAATTTTCTAAAAAACCTTTCATTTCCTTAAAACCTTATTCGGACTATTGCAAACAACAAAATATCTTTTGTGTTTGATTTCATGAGTGTTGAAATAAAATAAAAAAACATTTTTGTGTGGCCAGTTCCGGCATTTAACCCGAGCCTTGGATTGCAAAGCACACGCTTTAATAACTGAGCGACTCGGACATTTCCTAAGAGCTTAGCCGATGTTCCTTTTGTTGGCCAAATTTTTGTTACATTTCCGAATTTTCCAATTTCCGGGCAACTTTCCTGATTTTATTTTTCGTAAAAACCATCCTCTGGCTTAAACCTTCATTACACTATGCCTTTTTTGTGCCTATTTGTGTGCCTATTTTCATAGCTAAATTTCCCCAATTGACTGGCACTATCAACAGAACTCATAAAAGAAGTAGATGCCACTTGCAGAGATCAAAGATCAAAATGGAACCCGCGGCGCCCATATCAGAGTTGGTATCTCTTTAATTTTGGCCCATCATTCATTTTCTTTCATAGTCATCATTCAATCTCCAGTTTGCTTTTTGCTACTCGCCAATGTATGAACCTGAATACGATACATTGTGAATATCTAGCAGTTTGGTCAAAGAGTAGAGTAGTAACCTCTAATCTTTGGTTTAGTGCTTCTAAATAATAAACTCGCACATCAATGAAAAATGGAAAACCTGCCCTGAACTCTGAAAGGCAATCAAGTTTTGAATCCGTTTTATATCAAAAAGTGAATACGTCTCTTATCTCGTTTCATCCCTTTTATTAGAAAGATACAGACAACTAAAAATCAGGGGCACCAACTTGAAGTGGAGTCTCATGTCAGCCATGGCAAAGGGGCGATTTTGTAACAAAGAGAGTAAACGTTATCTGAGTAGGAGAGTCTATTCCCCATAAGACAATGGTGACACTAATAGAAAGAGATGAAAGATCATTTGTGAGTCATAGTGACGTATATGGACATGTCATGGCCACCTTTCTCTCCGGATAGTGGCGTACTAAGCACTCTGGTATCTGAGAGTTACAGGCTCTTGAATGCATATTGGACCACTCTGTATGTTACGTGAACCACCTGTACTCATGTCCATGTACGTCACTATGACGGATTAGTGCTACAAGATTCCGATTGGCTAGAGCTTATTAGTACCTCCTATATTCAGATAACGTTTACTCTCTTTGATTTTGTAATCATTGGATGTTATATCTACTTCTTCTATGAGGTCTGTGGCACTATCACACCGTGCCTTTTTGATGATTGTTTCAGTAATTTCAGAGCTGCAAACATAAGGAAAATTGACATTTACCTTAAATGATTTGTAATTTAGTATACCTGGATTATTTTTTTCAACTTTTTCCTTACCTGTACTGGTTTTTTTTCTTTTCGGTTATACCAAACAAAACGAAAACTATGGGATTTATTTCATTTATTTGCTGGTTGTGTCAAGTCCAACAAATAATTAGTGTTGGCGAACCTGACATTTCCACAAACGTCCTTGAAATCCCCTCGATTCAGGGGAAAAAAATAGAACCAGTCCTATTTATTTTCATGCCTGAAACAATCAACAAAATAGTCTCGAACGCATGCGTATTTGTTTTAATATTCAGCCACCGGCAGTCAGGCAGATAAATAGGCACCAAAAAGGAATAGTGTATTGAGGGTTATATAAATATAAAAAAAAAACAAATCGGTCCAGTCGTTCTCATGTATTGTGCTTACAACCATATTTTTATTATATAGATATTGGTACTTAATACGCGCGTTTAGTGTGACGTCAAGCGATCAATTTTTGTTGGTGTAAATCAGTCTTTGGACACAGTTTATAGCCAAAGAAGCAGTTAGCTCACTTGGCGTCGGCACTTTGATCTTTACGTTCCCGTTTGTACACTGCGCAACTCTGATTTTTATCCTTCGCGCATACCGCGTGTTACTGTGTTATTAATACTGACATTTTCCGGATACTTCGAAGAGCGATAATCGCGTACAGTCTTCTGCGCATCCTGAATTCTTTCCCTGGACTGAATGTTACCTTGGAACATGCATTTGGGCCAAGTGAGCTAACTGCTTCTTTAGCTATAAACTGTGCTTTGGATGTCAACAAAGAGTATTAGAATCCCGTAATATTGTATAAGTATATATATTGCTATAAGTGCTTAAATATCTCGAGAATTCTTTAAATACAATGTTTGGATAAAGTGCTGTGTTAACAAAATACGCGTTACGGTCATAGAATTGTGATTATAATATACTGACTAGAATGCCTTTCAAGCTGCGCGAAATGTCCACAGAACTCGTAGAACTAGAAGGCTAAAATAAGTGGAAGGAATTGACATGATTCATAACCACATGTATAGATGGGACACACGTAATCATGCGCATATCATCAACAACATTGCCAGTTCATAAACTTGTACGAGAATTTAATAGAATGGCATTATGATGTAGAGTATTACATTATATTCCCATTAAAAGATCCGAAACTACTCGACTATTGATTACTCAGGATCCTTAAGTTCTTTTGTCAAATGTATTCAGAAGGTAATATACAAGTTAAGTGGAGCACTCAATAACTGATGGAATCGTAATAAGAATTATGATTTCCTACAAACTCATTTGGCAACGTTGTTTACATCAACATCTGTTATTTTTAGGGTGGGTATTATAAAACTATTTCGACAGATAACTAGAAGTTAACTTGTGGATGACGTCACATGTCAAAGTTAACTTCAAAATGTAGCAGTTAACTTTATCGGGTGTCGGTTAAAGTTAACTCTGTAGAAAATGGTGGTTTTCGATCGTCGACAATTCTCCTGCTCCTGTCAATATTGCATATGAGTCATATAACCTCAATTTTATTGTTTTGATTTTTCGTTTTCGCAAAATGTTAGCAAACGATATCCACGTTATTTTTGAGGAACTTTTGACCGATGATGAAGAAGATGCTGTGAATATTGTTGAAGCCCCTCGGCGACAAAGGATATTTAGGAATCGGTTAGACTATTTCACCTTGTGGAAGGAAACAGAATTTAAAAACCGATTTCGACTATCAAGAGAGTCTGTACGCTTGTTAATGGGGCACATTGAAGCAAATTTACAAAGACCAACTAATAGGTCAGCATTTCTAGTACCTATTTTAATTATTGTAGAATTATACATATTTTTAGAAATCATCCTCTATCGCAAGTGTTGATTACACTCAGATTTTATGCAACTGGTTCATTCTTGGTAGTTGCTGGAGATTTTGGAGGTGTTCACAAGTCAACTGCTAGCAGTGTTATTAGAAAGGTCACAGGGGAAATTGCATTGTTATCGTCTATTTACATAACAATGCCAGACTTTTTGTGTAGTGTTATTGTGGTGTATTTAAATCTTAAGACAATATCATTTGCGAAAACTCTCTTTGAAGTACACAAAGTATGCTCTAAATTGCTTGCAAAAAAATCTTTTTCGGAGTTTCTGTACAGCTTAGTGAAGTAATCGGGAATTATTTTGAAGAAATGCTACAGATTATTATTTGTGAATGTTCGAATTAAAAATAAAACTAACAAAAACAGTTTTTTTATTTCATTTAAAGCAAACAAGATGGTGTGAAAATGTGTCCTTATCACCTAGATAAACATATATAGTCACTCTTTTTCCATACTGTATGAATAATCTTCGGTATGTCGAATAATATCTCTTTTTTCTCTTCTTGAGTCTCTTTTTTTTCTTCTCAACTCTCTTCAAAGGTTCTCTTTTTCACTTTTTTTCTTGGCCACACACACAATAGTCAACATAATATTCACCAGGTAAACCAGAATTTCATTGAATGTCAACAATCACAAGAGATTCGACAAGTTTTAAGTGTACAATGGCTAAATTCATATAAACATTAATGTTTCGAAAAGTAAACAATGTGTCATCACCTAGATATACATGTTGTAGTGATATTCAGTAGTAATACCACTAGTGACTGAATTTTCGCGATAAGTCTGTCGATTTATTTCTAAACGAAACTGAGTTGCTTGAAAACACCACGAGTCCGCAGGACGAGTGGTGTTTTCTTCAAGCAACTCAGTTGAGTTTGAGATAAAAGACAGACTTATAAGATAAATTCAATCACGAGTGGTATTTTATTAGACTATTTCACGAACAAAATGAAAGGTCAAAAAATTTTAATTCGGCAGAATGAGTGGAAGAAATTTAATAATAATAAATAATTCAAATTTAATGCATGAAATATTTATTTAAACTATAAACGATTTGTTTCAATTATAATTTGTTACCTATAACAATAAATAATTTTTTATGAACACGAACATAATATATTATTCTCGACTATAATTATTATAAATGGTGCAATTGAAAAAATTTGAATAGTATGACCGTTATTCGGTGGTATGTATTGTTGGTATTATTACTTGATGTACTTGAAGTACTCCTAAAAGTATTCATTATATTCTGATGATTTTCAGCACTAAGATGTAAATACGGTTTCATCGAGTTCGAACTTCCATGTCCAGTAATTTCCATAGCTTGTTGTTCACTAACGCCGGATTGTAGTAACTGACTAACTGCAGTGGCACGATTAGAGTGATTTGTTATTTTTAGTTTTCTAGTATCTAATCCTATCTTTTCTGCAGATAGTTTTGATATTGTATTGATACCAATAGGGCAATTCTTGTACCAATTATTATTATTATATTTATTCCACTTGCCATTCACTGTCAGAAAAAGTCTGTCATTGGTAATAATTCCCCTTTTCGATATAAGTTTCCGGTATAATCTCACAGGACACATTTCAGGATTTTTCAAATTTTGAGTAAGCCATTTAGTATCTGCACAGTTTTTATCACCACCGTGGCGGGTTTTGGAGAATATCCGGTTATATGCAATTCTGTTTGTTAAACAGCCTTTGTTGTCAGTCTCTCCCTTAAAAAAATGTAACTTGGAAAACGTTGCTTCGTTACCTCTCCAAGCTAGTTCTATGCAGCTTTGTGAAAAAACTTCTTTTGGAGTCCCTCTGGCGTGTCTTCGTCCCATTGTAAGCACATATTTCTATATTCATCTGTATTCATAGCGACAGAACTCATTTTATTTTTTTCGGGTACAGCTTGCAACAATTTTCTCTTGCTATCTCTAGCCGCCCTCGACTCCTTGAACATTATATTTTTGAAGGGATCAATATGTCTCTGATACTCACAAAAATATTTTTCTTGTACTAATTTTGCATTAGTGTTCCATATGGTTTTGATAACACTCTCCCTGTAATCACTACCATCAATTTTTCGCATATTGAATGCCCAGTCTTTCAGAATGAATGCTAATCTATCGTTGCTATTTTCTGCATCTAATTTGTAGTTGCGTTCCGCACAGAACGTCATAAATTGTCTCCATATATAAGATTTTGTTTTTTTGTGTTACTGGGTATATTTACTTCAAAATTTTGGTTTATTACTTCATTTGAAGTAGCACCGAAGCGACTCATTTTGACGTTTGCAGCTACAATTATTTTGGTCAAACTGTCAAACTTTGCATTGCGATCCGTATCCATGGTTACGTCGTTGAAAACACCATGCTGATAGACCAATCAGAATTGAAAGACAGCTGGTGTTTTCGCGATAATACAAGCTGTCTCTGGTTTTTGATTGGTCAGATTTTGTGAAAATTCCAAGGTGCGTGGAATAGTCACTAAAATGACTTTTTAAAAATAAACTTCATTTTATACTTTGGTTACAAAAAATTATTTTAAATATGACAACTATTCGAAGTGCAAAATGGAAGTTTGAGATAGAAGTGACGCTCTGGTTCTTGGGATCCTCTTATAGATGCGGTGGTGCTGACTCAGAACTGCGCCTTGTTTACGGCTTCTGGAGCCCAGGTGGATAAATGCTGACTTGGCTTTGTCCTATTTGCTCTTGCAACAATGTTGCAACTGCGTTGTGGAATTACTGCGTAGAATGCCTGGATTTTTGGATATAACATACATTTATAGCCACTCTTTTTCCATACTGTATGAATAATTTTCGGTATGTTGAATATATCCCTTTTTTCTCTTCTTAACTCTATTTTCTTTCCTCACAACTCTCTATGAAGGTTCTCTTTTTCACTTTTATATTGCCCACAGACGATACAGGAGGATTTTGGGAAGGGACTGGATTCTTCTTCAAGAGCCCATCGTCTGTCTAAAAACGCGCTCAATCCTAGATTATTCTGCACCAGAACATTACGTTAAATGATGAAAACTTATTTCAGTACAACGGGATCGTTTTGCCAAGAGAAAGATTGTAGGTTACCTTTTTGCCTTCTTCTTCTTTTTATTTAAAAAATGATACTTTTATAAAACTGACATTTTGAAGCTCAAGTTAACTTGACTGATAAAATTAAAGTTAACTTCCAAACATATTTATAATACCGGCCCTTAGGACAATACTTATATTTTAACTAATTCCCAGAAAAAAATCCTACCTGAAATAACACTGCATGAAATGCCTTTAATTAAAAAATATGATTTAGATATTAATGATAGGATAATTGACAATGAAGAATTTCAAGGAAGATTCAATTCCATATCCAACTTGACAGAACATGTTGATACATTGCAGGTTTTGTAGTGAAGAGCATAAAAAAGTAATGAAGTGTAAGGTGTTCCTTTCCGTTCTGGAAGAAGAAAGAAAGCAAGTGCAGATCTTGATTACTTCAAATTATTACATATAAAATACAGAACTGCCTCTTTTTCTGGATTAATCAAGACTTTTGCAGATGTTGTGAAGTGTTGTATGTTTAGAGAGAGAAAAATCAAGCAAATAATGGCGGAAGACAAAAAATATGGATGTTTTTGTAGAACTATTTCGGGAACTTTTTTCGAAGATAAAAACATTGTTTTTAAATTATATAAGCATGTTTTTGATATAGCTATATACGAGATGTAGCACAAAATGAAAGTGATAAAATTTATTATACAAATTTACGGTCAAATACGTTACCATAGTGTTTGTTGCTTGGTTGCAAGCAGAAAATGTAAGGAAAGAACTGAATAGGAAGAAGCTATCAAAAATTATACTTTTTTTAACATCAATAATATTATACCAATAATTTAGGTTAAATCTTTTTTTTATTTATAGTGTTTATCAAAAAGTACAAGTAACTTAAAAATTGATGAAAAATCAACTTCATTAGTATACCTCTGATATTCTGAATCTGAGTTGTCCATTGGATGACAATTCAATATTCCCAATGGTTTTTTATGAGTGCGCGCGCGTGGGTAATGAATTTAGGAATCTTGTCTAACCGACAAGACGAATCTCCAAGCTAAGGGCCGAGTCTCAATAGATCACAGCATGGAAACAGCCATACCAGGTGCAACACCTTGCCAGGTACGCACTCGTCTACAGACAACTCCGAGTTCCAATATCGAAAGCTATGACAACCTTATAGGCATTCAGGCATAATCCCACGGATATTAGTTTCGCACTACCGCCCGCACGAGCAAACTTTCTTGATGACTTTTCTAAAAAACCAATTTTATTCACTAACGAAAAGCTTAACATTTCTTTTCGATAGCCCATTACAGGTTTCTCGATAGGCATAAACTTTCATCAAGAATAAATTTCATACTTCTTGGGACGACACGCTATATTCATAGCATTCACATTTGAATTCCCCAATATTTTTATTGTGTACCAAAATATTTTTAGGCACTAAATACTTGGAAATTGTTTGTTACTTTAACTTCAAAACTGCAAGGGAGAAGTGAATTGTGATTGTCTCAATCATACCTACCCATTTTCTTGAAATGATAAACAAAGAATAAAACCAAATGATCTTTGAAATGAAATATTTTATCATGTGAAATACTGCTTACAATTTAGTTCATGTCGAATAAATAATTCAAAGAATGGGGAAGTGAACACAATAGCCACTAAAAATTATTCTTTTAAATGAGCCTTTCTTCCCGAAACCTTACGGATATTGGATTCAGAAATTCCTCATAATTTCAATTGCACTCCACTATTCAATTCGATCTCAAGTACACCCATCTTCAGAAAGTTCTCATGGTAAGTCAGTATGTTTCACTAAATAGAGGTTATACATTTCACTGAAACCCCCCCTGTCATGGCAGCGGTTTTACTGCGCATGCCCATGTGTGTACCATGCGGTACAGTAGGGCTCGTTCCAGCAAAACGGTATTGGCCTTCTAGTTCTATGAGTTCTGTGGAAATGTCCCATGCATGGTGGCCGCCATTGTTGTTCATGTCCTCCTCGCAGTAGCGGAACAATTCTAGTGACATTGCTTGTAAAGGAAAATAGGGTATATCATAATAAAACGTTTTTTTTTTAATAAATGATGCATCAAAGGGACAGAGAATTGTAAATATAAATGTTGTATACCTATGTAAAAAATGTTTACTCTTCCACCCATCTATTATATGAAGATATATGAGACAATTTTTACATAGCCTTATAATTAAATAGGTATTTCTATCGAGATTTTTTATTGCACTATTACATCAATATTTGAAAAAATAGTAAGTTATAAGGTCACATTTGATGTGGGTGCCAGATCATAGGGGGTTCAGAGATAACAAAGAAACATTGCCTCGCCAAAGAATAACAAACATACAATTTCCTGACTCAGAAACCTTCTGTGGAATCTCTTAAGTCCATAAGAGAGAAGAGTTTCGAGGCTGGGAAACATGAAATGAAATCTCACTGGAATGAAGTGCCAGGATAAAGACAATAAGCGAAAAGGCTAGTGAGCCTATCTCCAAAGAAAGTTGAACAGCTTCTCGAGTTGGACAAGAAATACTTGAAATTGGTAACGGGACTCTCACTGGACACTGCCCTCCGAGGTATATTTTTATCCATTTTTCAACCGACGAAACCAAAAAGGAAGAGGTTCTCTAGTAGACGCGTATATTTTTTTATGTATGACCACTCATAACTTTTTACAGAGGAGTCCGATTCCGTTTTTTTTTTGGGTCCAAAGTTGGTCCCATTCGAATTTGAGAAAAAATCCGCTCCCAAGGGTAGCAAAATGGAAAATATTTATTGTTCACCCTCTGATTTTGATCCGTTAACCGATTCTATCAGGCATAACTTTGTACTGGGTTTTCCGATTTGGATGATTTTTTTTATTACCTAGGGTATACCTCATAGTTGATCATATTTGGGTAGAAAAATAGGGGATGATTGATTTTTCACTTGTGAACATTGGCACACATATGTAGTTGACATTGACAGATCGCTATTGTCATTATTTTTGTTCTCCTAAATCCGTCACAATAATAACATTCTATGGAATTATATACAAAGTGATGAAATGAACTTACCAGAACTATCAAAAATAATTTATATTATATAACAATAAATAGTTGAAGTAGATAATAGTATTATTTAACTGTTATTAGTTGAAGTGAGGTAAGGCTGAAATCAAAAATAAAATAAACTTCCTCAGTCTGATAACTAAGGTCCTAAACTAATGTAAGTAACTAATTTCTAGTCGGCGCCAATCGAATAATCAACGAAGATCATTAAATTACTTCAAAAAAATTATCAGAATGTCACCGTGCATCTTGATGCCATCATTTTACGCTTTACCTAGCTTGTTTGTTTGGCGCCGACTAAAAATTAGTTACTTACATTAGTTTAGGAGCTTAGTTATTAGGACTGAGGAGGTTTATTTTATTTTTTGCTTTTCAGTTCCGTTTTTCGTCGGTTTAATTTTTTGTTAAAAAGTTTTTATATTAGTGATCTTTGCCTCTCGACTATACCGTATATTTTCATTGTTTGAGAATATTTTTTGGCATTTGTTTAATTCTGTATTGCTGACGCTTCAAAATGTATCATATTAAAACGGTTTTTTGAAAATGCCTTTGTCTGAAAGGGAAAGGATTGAAATTTTAAATATGATTGGTGTTGGCGATAAGATGCGGACTCAACAAGAGGTATGCAGATTATTCCATGAAATGCACCCAGATAGTGAACCTATTCCACAATCTACTGTAAGCAGAATAGAGCGAAAATACAGAGAATTAGGACACGTGAGGGATGCACCAAACCAAGGTGGACCTACAGTTAATGAAAATAATCAACAAGACGAGACGTAATTTGGTCGGCATCTGGATTTCTTACAAAATACATTATTTCCTGATTTTACCCAGTTTTTTCCTGATATTCAAATAGCCAATAATTTAGACCGCAGAAGGCGCACCGCAACATTTTGATGCAACTTTGGTAGTGTATCCAGTAGCTGCATAACTACGTAATTTCATATAATATTTCTTAATAGGTTTATTCTTCATTTCGTTTTTTGTAAAAATACTGTATCGTATAACTTTCTAATAAAATTTTTAAAACACCTTTTGTATTGTTGTATTTTGTCTACCAATTTGACACAGCTTGTGATATATTTTTGGAATCAGCTCAGCAAGTTGACTCATAAATAAAAAAATGAGGGTGTTCATTTAATAAAACCGCTGATGAGTTATCACTCGAAGATAGATATCACCCTGTATATTGGATTATTATTTAAAAAAACAGTAAATTAAAATAAAAAATCGACCTGTTTCGGGAATTTTTAATGATATTGTTTATTTAGCTAATAATGAATGTATGCGTTACTTTATGGACACACTGAAAAGGCGATATGTATAAATGAGCATGGCCACATATCATTACCTACTAAGTACTACAAACTAATGTAACACTTATTATATATAACAGTTTTTAATTTATCCATTATGATCACTATAACAAAAAAGACAACAAAGTACAAAGACACATCCAAACCGAACACAAAGAAATTAAAGAAAATTGGAATGATTTGGCAACGCTTATAAGTGCCAACCGACAACGCCGTTATGTTTACAAATATATGATATAAATACTACCGTCATACGTTCAGTTGATTATCTTCGTCGCACGCATGTAATATGCTTATGAAGTCATACTTTTCTTCATTGTTTGGTGTCCTCCTTGCCTATCGCATAAGGGTGCCACGAAATTCGGGTGCGCAGTAGACTAAGCGCGTTCTAGTCAGTTTATTATAATTACAATTCTATGGTTACGGTTTGTTTGCATCCAAAGACTAACAAACACAACAACAAAAAAATGCGGTCGTGACGTATTCACTAAACGCACGTAGAAAACCATAATATCCATCTCTCTCACTATTATAGAGTATAGGCGAAGGAAATCGGGGGGATCGTTTAAGAAATCCTCGGGGCAAGAACGTGCAAAAACAAAAAAAAAGGTGTCATTGAATCAGGAAAATATGTTTTATTTATTATGCCACTGATTGTTCTGAATTTGGTTTTCATGATAACGCATGAAACAACTTCATACATACTTTAGAAACAAATACATATAACCAAATATATTATATAAAGTTAAGTAATTTTTGTTGGCGAATTACAAAGGACTGTGTCTAAATAATGAAAAGTTGTATTACGAGATATTTTGCTGTAATAATTTCGGCTCTACTATGAAATCATTTTTTAGGGCCAAGTTGATTTTCTCTCTCTCTCTCTCTCTCTTTCTTAGAGTGGAAAAGCGCTCTTTTACCCCTGCCCCTCTGTTTTTCAAATACGTTAGGCGGCAGTCCCACAGAAACCACTATCATCCTCGACCACACACCTCCTCGACCACACGACAAAAATAACGGCTGCAGTCTCACAGCAATCAACCACCGCCATCAACTGTTTTTTACATGAGTTTTGTCACTTTCTAACTATACTTTTTACTATGTGTCGTGCCGAAATTGCAAAACCAAATCGAAAAAAAAATTTTATTTTTATTTCGTGCTATTAATTTGTATCATAAATATAAATTGGAAATGTCATCTTCTTCCAACTCGGGATAACTTTTAATATAAGATTAAATGACTTACCTGAAAGGAAATTCAATCTTTATTATACGAGAAGCCACGTTCGATTAGACCAAAATGGTAGTCACGCATTCTCGTGCTACTAGCCACTACTTTCAACAAAAACAACACAACCGTTTAATTCGATTTTTCTATTCATTCCACTTCACATGGCACTTATCTTTCGACATTATTCCTGTTCCACATCCGACAAAACCATTATATCCTATGAGAGGATGGAATGATATACAAAGTAATGAAATAAACTAACCAGAACAACAAAAATAATTTATATTACAAAAATAGTAAAAGTAAATAATCATATTATTTAACTGGTAATAGTTGAAGTAAGGTTACTTAGTTGTGAGTAGACTTCTCAGTCTCTGCATTTCTGCTAAAGCTCGTTCATCGTGAGGTTTTTTTAATACCTTATTTGGCTCTAGATCAGATAAAGCAATACCCTCGAGTGATTTTACTCGACTCAGTGCCACATATGCCTGCCCTTTGGCAAATACTTTTTTTCCGAGGTCGATAACAGCTTTATCAAGGGTCGTTCCTTGTCATTTGTGTACCGTGACGGCCCAACACAAAATTATCGGCAACATTCTGCGCTCAATGTCACCATAACCCTTCGTACCTTGAAAAGTTGGAGGAATGGCAACACAACCATTGCTATCTTTTTATCTGCTTCCTATGCTTTCATCGTCAAATTTTATTAAAATGCAATCCGGTAATTCTCCTTCCTCTAGTTGATCCCTTCGTAGTGATGGCCATTTCATTTTTTTTACAATACCCATAGCACCATTGACGAGGCCCTCAGATACTGATATGTTACGTCTTAGCATGACACGAGATTCGGTAGCTAATTTTACTTCAGATAAAAGACCACCACAATTGTTCACATCTTTTGGAATAACATTATCTGGAGGCTTCTTTCCATAGGTAGCAACTTCACGAGACTCATCTATGGAACGGATTGTATAGACGCGATTGTGTTTTGAATTCATAGCTGTCATCTCACTATTGTACTGGTTAAGATGTCTAAAAACATGGTGTATTCACTTATACCTGTAAAATATTGGGACAAACCAGCCCACTTGATAAAAGGAGTTATCTAGAGTTTCAGATGGCGCCAACGTCGTTTCTTGTCATAATTCAGTAAACTGCATTTACATACCACACAGGGTGTTTTTGTGATTTGTGTCTCTGATTCGTTCTGTGCTTTTGTCGCCTTTAAGGTTATGTCAATTCGTTGTGAAATATTTTGAGGTTGATCGATCGATGTAACATATTTTAGAACAAACTATTCCATGTACTTATGTCAGTGTTATTATATATTGTCAGTATTATATATATAATAACCCTGATTGTTATATAGAATTTTCGAGAGGATTCCGAAATAATTCTAATTATGAACCGTACCAATTTATTTTGTATGGTTAATTTTCTATTGATACAGCTCCACCGAGTTGGTACTTATGTATTTCTGTACCTGTTTGCTCGTGATAAAAATCTTATGATGGAGCGGATAATGATTTTATGAAGTGCTGTAAATTACATACAATTACTTAATTGAGCTTTCAAACCAATAAAAGTACGGGAGATTCAATCTCTTTCGCTTTCTGAATAATCTATGTTCTAGTCTGAAGGAAGTGTTTTGCGACATATCTAGAGCTTTTGATTGATACGTATGCTTCATCTCTACAGCTTCAGAGGACGAAGCTTCAATTGGTTCAAATCCTATCTGAGTGAAAGAACCTCTCAGCTTTTGGACAAATTAAGAGGTGTTCACTATTTTGGCAGAGAACACGACTATCTTATCGCAAGAACTCAAATTACCTTCATATAGCGGAGTAAAAATAGCTTAAAATCATGCATTATTTTGGAATCCTGGAGGACTCCATGGATTTTCCTAAAACCATCTGATATTACTTAGGAATTGCTCGCAGAAAAAAGTTCGTGCACTGCTTGTTTATTGATTGTTTAAACAATGAAAAACAATTTTGTTAGGAAAATTTTACCCAAATTGATGCTATATGGGTTTTTGAGGTCGCTGAACCAGAATATGACATTGAAAAACGATGGCGTAGCCAGTCGTAAAGGTAGATTTCATGAATGATAAACTACAGCTACCTATTTGTTATTTATGTGTATATCTAAAAGAAAAAAAAATCGGGTAAAATTTGTGAGATAGTGAAGCTCTTCAAACGACTTATAGTTTGCCGATATTGGGTATGGAAATGAAATATTGCGAAGTTTTTCAACAGCTGCCATTTTGAGACTATTGGACCAGTTTCGAAATTAGCCGAGGTATTCATGAGAAGTATTTTTGTTTCATTCGTTTGAAAAATGTGGCCTCCACTCAACGAATTTCGTTATATCCCATATATAAAAGTTTCAATATCACATTTTAAACTATAGTTTTTAAAGCATGGCCTCAAAATTAAAATTTGTAATTTTTTGAAATTATTCATTATTTTGAGCTCTGTATTTTTCGAAATTCATTTTTTTTTAATTGTCCTTTTTTTATTTTTCATGTTGAGAGTAATCTGTGAACATTTCAGATGTTTATCTTGAAAATAAAAAAAAAATAGATTTTAGACAGGATTCTGCTATAACGTAATTTCATTTACGTACTATTCCTATACATATTTTTTCCACTTTTATCAACATGACTTCTTGTTAGCTGCATTTTTCTCCTTTCAGTAAAATTTTTGTTATCTTAATTTAATCAATATGATCAAAAGTTATAACAAATTTAGTGTAAAGCGCTCGTGACTGTGTGCTCCTCCAGCGCTGCACTTCAGAGTCGCTGCCTCACATTTTTTTCTGCAGCTTACAGTTTTTATTTTAAAGAAAAATTTTATCTATCTTTTTTATGTACATTTTTCCATTTTTGCGAGTGGCACAATTATTTATTCATTTTTTTTTATATTCAATATACAATGTAATTTGGCAACTTATTTGTTGAATAATTGATTAAGCACATACTTTACGGTTGGTAACTTTTTATATGTTGTTTCTTAAATCATCACTAATGTACAGTAAAAAATTCCCGCAGTCCCCTAACTTTCTGAAGCTAAAATCTAATATTATTCCACTACTAGTAAAATGACTCGTATATGTATAAATTAATTTGAATCTTCTCTGAACCTTTGCCCATTGGAATAATTTTTCAACTTGTGATTGTAATGTATCTAGTAACTAGCAAGTCAAATAAGTTTATTGTTACTTTTATATTATATATATATTTTGTATAAAATGTTTCCCATGAGATGACAGTCTTCTGACTAAAAGTATTGGAAAATTCTAAATATAGTGGATATTTTCTTCCAAAGAGCTATGGGACCCTCTGGGACGGTTCGGAATTCACTAGCCAAAATCAATATTCTTCATAGAATGAAAAGTCCACGCTTACTTTTGAAATTCATGTGTTTATTAAAAAGTGATAATCATCCTAATCATAGTCATTAGCCTTATCGATCTTGGGAGAGGGCCTTGTTCTTCCGAACAACTGCTTGGTTTAGATCGGAGGAGGATTATCTCATGCGGGGTTTTACTGAAAAATGAAAAAAAAACATTTAGATTATTTTTTTCTTCCCTCATCTTTGTTAGTAAGGCTCACCTTTTCCGGCGAAGTCATTCTAAGATAGCTGGAAGCAGCCGAGACTGTCGCACACCAGGATTCATCGATTTCTCAACTTCATCAACAGAATTTATGATATCTACAATGAACTCTCTGAATTTGTTCATGTCAGAAGGTTGTTAGAGAGGTAATAGTCCGGCAGAGATGGGCAGTGAATGGCTTGGTAATAGTTTGTGTCCGAAAGTTTAATGGAACAATGTCATCGTGGACATTTTCCAATCCCCTCTATTTTCAAGTTAATTCATCATCTAGAGACATCAGACCACTATCCTACCTTTTCTCATTCCTTCGTGGAAGTTTCCATGATCCGAAAAAGGCCATTTGAGAAGAAATCACTTTGAAAAAATCGCCAGGTGGACCTCAAGAAAAATCTGATTTTTGACAGACAGATGTAAACATTGTAGTAAGTTTCGAGGATTTCATCTCATTTTCGCGTCAACTGTTCTGAGCGGGATCTTGTCGGTAGACTATAATCTTTGTTAACGATCAATTCACAATTTTTTGCATAAAGCAATGTTGACAGAAAAAGAAAATTTCAAAGGTTTGAAGTTTGTCATTTTGCGTGACACAAACAACAAACATTCCTTAACCGCGCCATCTACTTACGAAGTTCTAAGCAGAATTCAACGTTTTTCATTTGTTGTCCCCCAAAAATTCTAAACAAAATCGAATCAGTGAATACACCAGGGTTTTTAGACATCTTAGTACTGGTCAACCTGTTTGACAGTCGAGAATATTCGAACCACAACGTCATCCTTGAACTCTTCATCTAAAGCCACCCTCCGCCTTTGACAAAGCAGTTCCAGTTGACCGGTTGTCAGTTCGCCTACCCGTAGATTGTTTAACAGATCAACGAATTCGATGTCATTTCGTTGCCTCATGTTGATGGTTAATTCGCAGAATGAAAATGCATGCCATAAATTAACTTCTGCAGCATTCCAAGGTGGCTGTGCAAAGCACCAATGTCCTTTTACAGGAGGCAATTGCATGATGTCACCAAAGAGAACAACATCTACACCACCAAATAACTTATTGTTGTTTTTGAATTCCTGTAGCCGCAAATGAATCATTCGTAAGTTCTCGTAAGAAACTATAGAAACTTCGTCAATCACTACCCATCTTATGTTATGCCATTTACGTCTTTCTTGTTCTAGCTTTTGACCGGTTATGTGTCTATATGGAATTGAATTACCTTTTTCGATAGGAAGAGAAAAAAGAGAATGTAATGTTTTTCCAAGTGTCTGGCGGGCGGCTACACCAGTCAATGAACCTACTTCTACAAATTTAGGATTTAGAAGCACATCAACTGTAGGCGCATAGCACCTCTTGATGTGCTCCAAGAGTAATTTCAAAACAAATGATTTGTCACTACCAGCTCCACCAGTTATGAAAAGCAACAACTTATCATCACCATTCAAATCTTTTTCAACGGCAGTAGAGATTCTTTGAAATAGATCCTTCTGCTGTACATTTAGATCTCTGATATTATCAAAAAACATATCATCAGTCATTGCACCTCGTTCTTCTACATCTTCACAATAATCGTCTTGATATTGATTCATCATCATCGGCGTTTATAATTTGGTTATCCCTGATATTTTCAGAACGCGTTTCACGGGCAACATTTAGAGCAGTTGCCTGGGCAAGTGCCTGTTGAATAACCTGTTCTGCATGAGCAAAGTCTTCAGTAGTAACGTTAGTCAACAGAGGCTTCGATTCGTCTTTTCGTCTAAGGAAACAAGATTCTGGAGTCTCGTTTTCCAACATTAGTTGTTTTTCATCGCGGAACGGAATATGGCAAACAATCATGCTGTAATAATACCCATCTTTGTCACTATTAAGTGTGTAGTAACGTGTGCGTAACACAGCTGGCTTATTTCTCACCCGCATGCGTGAACTGTCTCTCAATCGGATATATCTTATGGGCTCATGAATGGGTTCTCTCAATTCGATATCACCATCCTCCTCCTCCACATAGTATTTGAAATCGTTTCATAACGCACAGCAAATTCTACCTGATCTTTTTCTAGCTCATCAGGCCTCAACACGTAACGGTTGTTGTAAATTGAAGTTTCATCTCCTTCAAATCGCAATAAACGAAAGCGTTGACTTGGCATGCAGCTATTCACAAATATTGTTTTACGAGAACACATTTTGAGCGGCAGGTGGCAAAGACGATATGCATATTCGGGAGCACTCACCAATCGTTGCGAGAGTATTGCATAGAGACAGCAAACAGTTGGCTCCACACTGTTGAAATGGATTCAAGATAAATGCGAGTGAGTCATACCGTTTTCATGGATATGTTTATATATGTCACAGTCTTGTCAAACATTTTCAACTGTTAATATTCATTTTATATTTCCGCTAATAAATACGTTTGGAATTCACGTTAAATTACATTCATTGGTACAAGTTGTTTGCACAACGAAGTTCTGCCCGACGCTCTGCCCAGCACACACTGTGTCGCCCCGTCTTTTAGCTTTTGTAATTGCTTGGCGTACAACGTCTCCTGTGTCGTGAGGGTTCACACTTGCTCGCATATTTTGCAACGTAATACGCGACGGCAGAGATATTTCCGCATGGTTGGATGTCCATGTTTTCTTTCCCAGAGACTAAGAATATCAGGACTATAATTATTGACCATAGTTTCTTGAGAAGTTCTTCGCAATATACAAAACCGACCGTTATTGGTAAGTGCTTC
This sequence comes from Gonioctena quinquepunctata, assembly GCA_018342105.1. Lineage (NCBI taxonomy): Eukaryota > Metazoa > Arthropoda > Insecta > Coleoptera > Chrysomelidae > Gonioctena > Gonioctena quinquepunctata. The sequence goes on along the minus strand of JAFIRS010000222.1, from coordinate 178,122 downwards.
ATCGGGACCTAAACATGAGGTAACTTCACTTGGAGCCCTGGGAAACCCAAAACGACAACAATGGTTGGTACGATCCTTGTAGCAGGTATGTTTATGCATTTGGACATTTTCGACTAGATTACATAACTCATTGTTATCAGGGTTCAAGGAACACGAAATAACTCTTTCGATAACACTCATTCCTTCATTTGTCGAAAAATCAGGAATGTTTTCACACCATACCAACATGTGCAAGTGTGGACTCCCTCTATTCTGAAACTCTATCCTATACCAGAAGTCTATAATACCACCACCCAAGCAGTCATTATTCTGTTTTAAATAACGCATAAGAGCATTAACTCTTATTGTGAATTGTCTGGCAACAACCACTGGATATCTCTGCACCAATTTTGATCGTTCGGGAAATGTTATGCGATCTACATCACTTACATCACGGCCATCCGCAATGAGCAAAGCTGTTATCATATCCGGCCAATTTAGGTCATTGCAAGAAAAGGTCATAAACCAGGTAGGAGGCCCTAGACTTCTTACCATAGCAATCAACTCCGAACAGCATCGTCTCCAGTACGATGCGGACCCTCGTACATTTCTCATAGTCAGATGCATGTTATCAATTAGTCCTTGGGGTGTAAGTTCTCCTTGCCCTTGACGCATTCTGCATGAATCTGAAACACTAGCTTTAGTTCGGAAATACTCGACCACAGACAATGCAAAAAATAAATAATCGTTTCTCTGGAACCTTTTATCATTACACGAGCTTGGAAGTAGTCTAATGGAGTAATCGGAACCTCTCTTTCTTCACCAAATCCATTTTTTCCGTCAGGGAATAAAAAGTACCAGCATAACTCTTCCATTCTTTTTTCTCGTTCGAAATTCAAAGGCGGTGCTGTTTTTCTTCTAACTTCTTGTAGTCTCACTTCATCTTCAGGGTTGGGATTGTCTATGGTGACAACACTATCCAAATTGGGTACTCCTCCATCTAAGCATACTGGTTGTGAAAATATTTCTGAATTATGATTTTGCTGTGATTGTGGGTTTAGTATTTTTTATTTTCGTTGGCGCGTTGCAGATAGGTTGGGGAAAAGGGATGATTGATATTGTTATTGGATAAATTGTTTTCTATTTTGTTGCTGCAACTGATCTAGTTGATTTTCGGGCGTTATCGTAAGCGGTGTTAGTGAAAAGATATTCAGAGTTAACACATTGGCAGATGTCTTTTTAATGTACAAATTTCGACGCACGATATTATGCAAATCATGAATATTAGTAAATCGTATACAACATGAAGTACCTCTTGTTGGAGCTTCGAAACCTTTGGGACCTCGCGCGTTGGAGTCAAACAACCAGTGAGAAATGCCATCAGGCTCTTGTCTACAATGGACAGCTACAGTTGTATTATTCAGCGTGAGTATGGCATAGCTATGTTCCCTGAATAAATTTGTTAGAGCGTTTAACAAATTGGGAAATCCTTCTTCACTATTATCATTGTCAACGTGACCATTATGTGCTGACTCATGACAAACAATGATATCAACTTTGCGATTATTGTATGTGATATTAGGTAAAAGCTCAGTTGCAGCCAAATACTCGATATGTGCTTCTTCGCGATTGGGGTTGACCCGAGCCGCAATACAGTCTCTATAATATTTATCTCCCACCAATAACATGTAATCTATATCACTTTTGCACCAATAATTAGGATTGATCAGAGAAAATGCCACACTAGCAACAGTTGCAATCCCTGTACATTGCCGACCACGTGACTCTGGACTAAATCGTTCATTGCCCTGATGGAAAGAACCATGTAATATAGATATATTGTCACTCAAGGCAGTATACTTATTTGTAGGTACAGATGACCGTTCAGCAATTGGTTCCTCATTGGCATATGCGGGTTCATCAGCAATTTGTGTAATAGTGGGAATATCGATTACGGTAGGAAAATATGAACGAACATCTTTATATAGTGCATTATTTGTCAACAGCCACTGCAAGGCTAATTGAAGTTTATCAATGTCTATTTGAGACTCCCTAGAATGTCTTAAATTTTCAAGACTTTCCACTACCAGAACTAATCCAGCTTGATTAGGTTCAAGCGGAAGTTGCTCCGCCAGTTCGACAACATCTTGAGCAAACATAATTGCCTGTCCTTTGCACCAGTCTTGGCTCAAACGATTTTGAATTTTTATTATTTTAAGAAATGGCACTACTCTGCAAATAAAACGTTTTTCAATTTCTGATAACTCGTCTATTTCTGTAGGTATCGCAGCTACCGACATATTATTCCAATAGGCCTGGGGAGGAGTATTATGTTTTTTCATATTGTTCGAGCATCGTGAACAAGTAATTACATTACCTAAAGATAACAATTCTTCAGGCAAAATAAAGCCAAAACTTTTTTTGCAAATTGAACACGGCAAGTCAGCATAAAAATTAATCGCCTTCTTAAAATTGTCTGCATTGAACTGGTTTCTCCGCTCGCAAGCAGGTTGCCGAGTGGCGCTCAAACGATTAATTCTCTCCTCGGGAGTTTCGTGAAGTACCATCAGGGCAGAACGGTTACGAGCAGCATCTAAACGCAGCGAATGTTCGTCCTCAGTTTCATTCGAAAGTCTCTTCCTCACAAGACCTAAACGATGAGCGCTGCTCTTCACTCTCATTTGAAAGTCGGTCTCTTATCAGGTTTAAGCGATGAGCGTGTTGCTCTTCACTCCCATTTGAAAGTCTCTCCCTTATCCGACCTAAATGATTAGCACGCTGCTCTTCACCTTCACTCGAAAGTCTCTTCCTCATCAGTCCTAAACGATGAGTGCGCTGCTCTTCACTCTCATTTGAAAGCCTCTGCCTCATAAGACTTAAACGATGAGCGCGCTGCTCTTCGGTTTCTATCGAAAGTCTCTCCATAATTGAACCAAAGCGATGAGCGCGTTGCTCTCCACTTTCGTTAGAAAGTCGCTCGGAGATTAATTTAAGGCGGTAATCGCGCTGCTCTTTGCCTTCTTGAGATAACTTATTATTGTTTACTTCTCATCTTAAAAGTCTTTCCTCGTGCTGACTTAAACTTTCTTTTGAACGTATTATTCTATTTCTCTTTTTATTTGCTTCCAGCCTTTTTTTTTATCATTATTAGATTCTTCTAAATATATTTTTCTCATACGACCCGCATTTTTTGTAGGCCTTCCCATGTTTATATGAGTAGATTGTTGTTTTATAAGTCTTTATGTTATTCCATGAATAACATCACTTTACTTCCCAGGGGGTTTCAACTTATTAAATATCCAACTCGTACTTTTCGAATAATATTATTTAGTAGTTGTCAAAACATTGACATATCGCAATTGTCATTATTTTTGTTCTCCTATATCTGTCAAAATAATATCATTCTATAAAATAATGAAATTATATACAAAGTGATGAATAAACTAACCAGAACTATCAAAAAAAATTTATATTATATATTATCTAACTGTTAATAGTTGAAGTAAGGTGAGTAAGTATTTTTGAAGTTATGAAAAATTAATTAGGTAGTAGATTTTAGCCACATAAAATTGAAAAATAATAACTTCTTAACGAAAAATTGAACCGACGAAATTCGGAACTAAAAAGTAAAAAATAAAAACTTTTTAACAAAAAATTAAACCGAAGAAAAAATCAATTGAAAAGCAAAAAATAAAATAAACCTTTTTAGTCTAAATGATAATTGAGCTCCTAAACTAAAGTAAGTAACTGATTTTGAGTCGGCGCCAAACAAACAATTATCGAAGATCATTATCTATGAAAGAAGTCATCAAAACGCAGCCGGGCATCTCGCTGCCATCATTTTACGCTTTACCTAATTCAATTGCTAGTTTGTTTGGCGCCGACTCAAAATCAGTTACTTACATTAGTTTAGGAGCTCAATTATCATTTAGGCTAAGAAGGTTTATTTTATTTTTTGCTTTTCAGTTGATTTTTTCGCCGGTTTAATTTTTTGTTAAAAAGTTTTTATTTTTTACTTTTCAGTTCCGTATTTCGTCGGTTCAATTTTTTGTTAAAAAGTTATTATCCTTTTTAATTTTTCTATGAGGTTAGTATTCAATGGCTATTGTAAGAACATGGCTGACTGCTCCCGCTTACGCCGTAAGTAATCTTAAAATATTAAGAACATCTTATGTTTTTTGTTAACGTTTTTATAATTGTGAGGTAGCTTGAGGATCTGGAATATGCTATGGAATATGTAGTTTTGGGATCTATGAATGCAGAATGCAAAGAATGAAGGTAGAAATGAGTGAGCCGTAGACGTCGTGGTCATCGTGCTCCAACAAGAGTGAGAAATACTTCAGTTCGTAGTAATGGTACTTCAGCACAGCTAGTAAATAATGAATGGACAGGTAATTTCACACCCATAGAGAAGCCCCTGTTTCAGTCAAGGTACAACAGAATTCCTCGTAATTGTATTTTTTCGCCAGAAAAATTGTTTGTGAAAAATCCAAGAGGTACAACTGAAACAAAGGTTCGAGGTGATGGAATCATTACCATACATCGATGGCTAGACAATAAACCTGTTACTATTCCTTCGACATGTCATGCTGCCAAAAATCCTGATCAATGCAGGAGATGGTCTAAGCGTAAAAAGGAATACGAAATGGTTAGTAGACCAGAGGTTATTAAAAATTACAATCAATTTATGGGCGGTGTAGATCTTGCTGACAGAATGTTGGCAGTCTGTCCTTCTCGATCACGCACCAGAAAGTGGACAATCCGCTTTATTAGCCACATGTTAGATTTGGCAGTTTGTGATTCGTGGTTTCAATATAGAGAAACTCAAATAGAGAAAAAAATACCGACCAAACACATTCTCCAGTTACGATTTTTCAAATTGGCTCTGGGAGAACAGTTGATTTCAGATAACACTCTGTCTTCTGACTCTGAGAGTAGCAGTAATTACGAAGAATTAGAACCCAAACATAAAAAACGAAAGGTGGAAATCAAGCCCATACCTGCCGAAGCTTCACGTTATCACAAGGCTGACCATCTAGTCGACTATGCTGAGAAGCAACAAAGATGTAGAAAAGTCAATTGTAATCACACTACAACTGCATTTTGCATCAAATGCAAAATATTTTTATGCAGCACACAAAAACGAAATTGTTTTCTCCAGTTTCATTCCAGAAATTTAGATTAAGTTAATGTTTCGGTTGGTTTAAAATACTCATATGTATTGAAAAATATAAAAGATTGTCAAAATATAGTGCTTTATTGCTCCTGTTCTTTTATAATATCTGAATTCGTTGTTGAAATAGAGACCAGATGTCATTTATATATGACATTGAGAAAATGCAGATTTTCCATGGATTATTTTTTTAAATAATTTTATTCGCCATAAAACAGTGCTATAATTGCACTGAATGCGAAGAAATTCAATACAGTGAGAAAAAAAAATCTGGGCCTCAGGAGGATATATGCTCAGAAAATAAGCATTGTAGATACAATATCTGGCTTTCCCTTCTATGTAGGATCTACATCTGTAAATGGCTCCTATCATAGGAGTTATTTTTTGTCTTATCTTTTGTATATGTTCGCTCCAGCCTAGTGAGTCGTCAATTGTAAGGCCCAAGTATTTTGTATATTTCACTCGGTTTAGGGTAGTTTCATCTAATTTCACAATAATTTCATTCATGGTCATATTCTTTTGTTTAAAAATCATATCATAAACCTTCCGCTTATTATGAAGTAGCCATTTTTTGTACGATATCAAATCTTCATTAACTATTGTTACCAAGTTTTCCATTGATGAGTCACTATATACCAATCATCATGTCATCTGCATAAGTGAAGTACCTAGCTTTCCATGCGGTTTTTTCAGGCTCATAACATATAATATATATAAAAGTGGTCCTAGTACAGATCCCTGTGGTACTCCTGTCTTATATCTAGTAGAATACTTTCAGTTTTATCAATATTTACAAATTCTTTTCTATTAGTCAAGTATGATTTTATTAATTCATTCATATTGCCTCTTATATGCCCATTCGTTCCAATTTGTACATAAATGTTTTGTGGTCTACTACATCAAAAGCTTTTTTTGAATCAATGAAGACTGCTATATTGTACTTTTTTCCATAAAGATTTTTATTTAAAAGATTCACAAGGTCAGTTGCTGCACATATAGTGTATTGCTATTTCCTATGAAGCCATATTGATATGGATCGAAAATGGCATATTTTTCTAGGAAGTTAACAATTCTAGTTTTTATTAGTATCTCCAAAATTTTTACAAAATTTCAGATAACACTAATTGTCCTACAGTTACTAATTTCATCTGCAGGTCCAGATTTGTATATACGGCTGACCTAACTGATCTTTAATATATCTGGAAATTTTCCATGTCACATTATGTCATTCGCTAACCTAGTAATGATTGGTATAATAGATAGTTCGAGAAGCTTTAAGTTAAATCATCATATCCTGGCTTAAGTGTATTAATTATATTTTTAATTTCAAGGGCTGTTACCTCCTCACTAACCATACTATTCATGCAACATAGTTCTTTAAAATCAATAATGTCATTTCTTGTTTTTTTTTCTATCATTAGTTTTTCGATAATTTCTGTTCCAATTTCACAGAAGTATTTGTTGAATTCATTAGCAATTAGTTCCTTAATCGTCTGTTACAATCTGGCAAAGATATACATTCTACAATGTTTTGTTTACATCCCTCACCCTTAATGAAACTTTTTATACAACGCCACTGTTTCTTGCTATTTTCCCCTATCTTACTCCATTCATTTCTAAAATACTTATGTTTAAGTTTTTGACCTTTTTTTTCTCTTTATTTCTTAACATTTTATATTGTTTACAAATGATCCCATTGTTTGGTTGTTTAACTTTTAACTGATAACTTTATTTTACAAGTTCAACAAATTCATTATTCACCCAATAGTTTCCTAGTTTACATTTTATACTCACTATACTTGTAGCTTCCGTCTTACAATATTGGACAATTTTCACGAGACCATTAAATTTATTAATTTCCTCTCTATTAATTAGATTATTGAAATCCTTACTAAATTTATTCCTATCCACTTTTTTCTTCCCTATCCGACAGTTAGGTTTGTATTGAGGTACATTTTTTCCTATTCTTATATTTAGTATCTTGTGATCAGATAGACATAAGTATTCATCAATACTTGATCTATGACAGTGTTTGTATTTGTGGAAGTCCTAGTAGCTCCAGCACTTGATAATTCATTCTTCAGGCAAAATCCAGACAATTGGATTGCCCCATATATTCCATTGCTATTAGGTCTGCTGATTCCATCACATTAATATTGAATCACCTACAACTATGACATCCCCTTTGTTATTATTCAGCAGGAAATTCGTATATTGATCTATAAACCCTCATCACAATAATTATACCTGGTGGTCTGTAGACTCCTCATATTTTTAGGTTTTGTTCATATAAATTTATACCAACTAAGTTACATTGATCCATTGCTCACATGAGTTAATTTCATGATATTTTAAGTTATTTTTTACGTATATTGCTGTGCTTGTTTCTCTACATGCATATACAGCTGTGTAGTTCTTTAAGTTGTAGTACTGTATCTCGTTTTCATATAGCCAGGTCTCCATTACAATAATGATATCACTTTTGGAATGGTACAAACTAGGGACGTCCCAGGGACATCTACTTTCCACCGAAAAGGACACCCAAGGGATGCACTTCTAGTATGTCCCAGGGATGTACCAAGTCCCGATAATGGACATCAAAGGGACACCCTAGGGATTTTCTATAATTAAAGTAGGAAATCCCAGGGACATCCCTGGGATCTATCCCCTGGTACATCCCCTGGATGTCCTCGAATGTACTTTTCCTGCATCCAATTAATATGAAAAATTTCATGGAAAATATATAAAAAAAACAAAGATTCTCATCACAAAACGAGTTTATTTCAGAAATTAATATGTTATATTGTGTTAAAATATGATAAATGAAAAAACGACAAACAAAACTCATCCTATATATAAATTCATTTGATAAATAAACAAAAAAAGACTAGGTGAAAATTGTACACATATTAGGGTGTTGCATTTGTTGCAGGCATTGCATTATCTTTTTCTCTGTGCCTTCTCTCCTTGGTCCTCCTGAAAAACATCTGCAAAGCCTCCTCAATCTGTTTTTCATTGCCAATGGCTTCAGAGGATACTGTAACAAAGATATTATTGCAGGTGATAAAATTGAATTGACAATGAAAAAAATTACAAATACAGATATCATGTTATTATACAAATACAGATATCATGTATTCCTTTGAATAATTTGAAAGTATTAAGGAACATTTTACACTTGTTTATTTGTAATTATAATTTTGTTATATTATGTTACTTATGTTATTTTTTTCTAATGAATTTACAACTGAAAATAATTATTTGTCTTGTATACGGGTGCAAGTTTGTCCAGGAATATTTCGTCTTGGGGGTCTTATGCCTGGGGATGTTTTCTCTTGGGGATATTTTGTCTTGGAGATATTTTGTCTTGGGGGTCTTATGTCTGGGAATGTTTTGTCTTGGGGATATTTTGTTTCGGAGATATTTTGTCCGGAGATATTTTGTCGGGGATATTTTGTCAGAGATATTGGCAAGATTGCTAATAGCTTTGAGAGATATGATAGGTTTGAGAAAAGACGAAAGCGATGCAAGTAAAAATAATATTGTTCAGGTGAAAACTTTAATTAAAGTCATGAAACCAAAATTTTTTGATAATCTGGTTGCTGCTGCGAAAGTAATTGCTGGATTCAATTCTGACACTAAAACGTTCAAAGCTTCATCACTTGCATCATACATGGGTACAAGCTTAAAGCAATTATGAACAATTATTCAAAGACGAATAACAAAAAAATCCAAACTTTTTGACTTTAAAGACATTGACTTTGAACTGAGAAACATAAAACATTTACAGAATATTATAGAAGATCATTGGGCTACTGAAATATCATCTTTAGCTTTGAAAGACATGACTAAGAAACACTGCGAAAAACCACAGATAATACCAATTACAAACGATATCAAATTTAATAATTTTGTGAAAAAAGAAGTTGAAGAAAGTTTTGATACAATTTTCGATATAAATGAAAATGACGAAATAAATATTGAATACGATAAACAACATGTGCAGTCACCGCTCTTGGTTTTATACTTCCTTTGGTCTTATTAAAAGTATGATGTTACTCAAATTTTGATATTCCTCTAGGCTCAAGCGATTTTTAAGTAGACTTATGTGGGTCATTCTAATTACAGATGTCGAGCGCTTGTCCATTCTTAAAAGTAGTTCTTATTCAAAATCGAATAATCTTTCATCAAATTCCCTTGACAATAAGAATTCATCATGTTCCTGATATAAATGCAATCGAATATGTCAACTGTCCTTTTTGTTTACTATCCAGATTTATTTTCTTATGTCTTAGTAACGACAGCTTTCTGAAGATTTTTGATTGAAGAACAATATAAATTTGCATGATAGTATTGATAATTTCATTATCTTCATAATTTTTTTTAACTGTTTATTAATAGGCAATTTAATGAAAGTTCAATTTATATTACTATTTTCGTTGCTATTTATTAGTATGTAGCGGTTTTAGTAATTCCACCATTATGAAACTGCCAAAATAGCAAAACTTTTTATGCTGATCGACCAGGGAACAGCTCACAGTTACAAGGGAAAATGTCTAGAAGGCATTAACCTAAATGAGACAGACGTTTTAGAAATTGAAGAAACAAACTTGGCCATTTTCAGAAATTATTGTAGCTACTGATTTGGAATAAAATGTTTGTACTTATTATAAAAATGGCACACTGAAGAACGTGTAACAGCAAATTCCAAAACTACAGCAAAACTACAGGGTTGAAGGAAAGCAATTTCGAAAGACACATCAATTCATGTTTCGAGGAGGAAACTGAAAATTTCAAAAACAATCAAAGAAGAAAACTGCAGATTCGGATTCTGATCAGAATGAAGAAGAAGATGAGGTTCAAAATAACTAAACGAAATTAAGTAAGTTATAAACATATCCTGAATATCATGTTTGTGAATATTGATTTTTTTTAATCAACAGGGTGCAGAAGGAGATGGAAGAAGGAAGAAAAAGATATTATGTTGAAATATTTCAAACAATTTATAATAGATAGAAAGGCACCAAAAAAAATGCGAAGTTGAAGAGTTTGAGCTCAAAGAAAAATAAGTTTTTTAAATATAGAATGGCTTCGAATCAAAACTTTCATTTATAACCAATACAGAGATAACTTCAGATTTAATAAAGAGTTTGAATCATGTTTTTGTCAACTTTTTGAAATTGGCGAAGTTATGGAAAGTGAAAAAAAATTCAAATTTAAATAATTTTCAGTTTGATGTTATTCACCTATTTGGTCAGTATTTTTACTACTTTCATGTTATTTTTGAGATACTACTATCAAAATTTCCCCTTTTTCCCTCCTAAAATATTTAATACTTTGAACAATGATACAAACATATTTATTATAATAAGGATTAGCCAAGAAAGAAGAAAAATAAAAAAAAAAATGAATTTATTTGCCAAATCCTCAATAAAATCTTAATCTAATATATTTTAAAATCAAGCATTCGATATTTACATAAAAATAATTTATTTTATTTGAATTCAAAATCAACTTTTAAATATTATAATAAATTTTATTTAAAAATTTATTAAATTATTATAATTTTTTATATAAAAATAATTAATATAAAAATAAGTTTTTTTTTAATTATTTCTATTATATAAAAAAATATATATATATATATATATATATATATATATATATATATATATATTTATGAATTTATATTTAATTATATTTATATTATAATAAGATATTGTAAATAATAGATAATTATTAAAGATTATATTTTGTTTAAATCTACTAATATATAATAAACTACAACATGAACATATCTCATAAAATGAGTACTGAAACTATTTTCCTTTATATTTCCAGCCTGTCTCAGGAACATGAATACTTCAAGTTGAATCATTAATATCTCGTCAAGTTTGCGTCGTTGCCATATTTGAGGGCCTTGGAATTGACAATTACCGAAATTTAACGCATACACAAGAGCCTCGTATTTTCAGCAGCTATTATATACAAAACAATTGACGCGACTCCTAGTTGGAGTCAGATGAACTATAAACAGTATAAAACGTGATATGCAGGCGACATATGAGTCCAGAAAAAAAATTGTTCAGGGGGGGTGAAGGGATAATAAGTAACCTCATATACATGCATTTGCAATGCGAGGCCCGATCTCGGGCCTCGTTTGTGAAAAACGGGCCTCTTATGGTATATTGCAATTGTATTTACTGGCCTCGTATGTGATGAGAATATGTCTATATATATAAATGTATATATATATATATATATATATATATATATATATGAATCCTTTATTTATGCCATACTTATATATAGCATATAAGTTAAGTCGATAAAATAAATATATAGTTACATAGAAATACGTTGAGCATAAGCGTAGATTTTCGCGGGTATAATGTGTTGAGATAGATTTTCGGGTTTGCGTCCGCGTTCTACGTTCGAAACAATCGAATGAATTAGACATCACCTGAAGATGGCAAATGTGAACGCAGAACGCGGAAACCCGAGAAACTATGTCAACATATATATATATATATATATATATATATATATATATATATATATATATATATATTGTTATGTTGTGAAATGTTGCAAAGTAATTAAACTTATAATTATCATTATTATTATTAGTTATATTTATTATTATCGTTAATGCTGTGTTGTTTTACAATTTTCTTCACCCTTTTACTACTTATACTATGCTTTGGTCGATACATATGTGACAAGAGAACATTCCTGAAGCAGTTCTGATATCGAAATTATATAACCAACGATACATCTGACAAAAATCCACGATTGAACCATATTAATATTGAAATTTATGGAAAATATTGAATTACAGCAAGATCAAAGTATAGATAAGTTTTGAACATCCTGTATGACAATTCACATGACCAGAAAACCCACCAATGGGATTCGAAAAAGTTTGTGTGGGAAAAGTATTGATATAGAATAAATGTATGGGCAGAAATTGAAAAAAATATATTTTATATGAATCTGTAAATAGTATGTAAGAGTTAAAATTAGATATCATTCATAAAATCATTAAGATTAATTAGAATAGCAAATAATTCGATAGGAAGTGATACAAATTCGGAAATCAGTGAAAAATAAAAAATTGGTGATTGGATATGATAACAAGTTTGGGGAGATTAAAAAAAGTTTCGAGAAAGTGAAGCCCCGTACTGAATTTGAAAAGAAGTTTCCACCCATAATATAATCATCAAACCTGATATAAAATTGCCGAACGAGGAAGATGGCTTGGAAGGCTGATCGGAGGAAGCACATAGAAAATAAAAATTTCACCTACCTGGTCCAGAAAATAAATCCTTGGAAGGAGTGCAGGTGAGCTGTCATTGACATCCCAGAAATACGTCCACAGGATTGGAAACGTCAACTGAAACGCAGCTACAAGGTATTCATAATTGAACTCACCTAAGTGCAACCTTTCACATAGAACCAATAACTTTAAGGGTTCTAAACCATTGGTTTTTTGTCTTGGGCTGAACAATCATAAAATTCCATACCCAAAAGACTGATAATACGTTCAAACTTTCTTCATAAAATTTTCATTATCACAAACATCAAACTGCACTATATTTTTTTTGACATTGTTTTGCTAGTATAAGGTAGTTATCGCAGAGTAGGGTATATTTAAGTTTCCATCTGAATAAAGTCAACTACTTTGATTATTCTCTGCAAACCTGTGTTTATTTTTCAATTTCTAACTTTATTTTTCTCCACTGAACATCTTTTATGATCGAATCGATAGTGCCATAGCCGAGAACACCGATTACAGGAACCTGCTACTGAAGGAGTCATACATGTTCATAGGCGTACCTGACTGAGCTGGGATAAGGTAAAAGAGGTTAAAAAAGAGACAAAGGTAACATAACATAGCCGGAGTTTTTCATTTGTTATGATAGGGTTTCAGAAATATAATCTAAGAAATAAATTCACAAAAATATACAATTTGAAATCATATAAACAACCTATCATAACAATATATATATATATATATATATATTCTCCTGAAATATTGAATATTGATTTTGAAAATACCTATATGTTTGTAAGTATATTACATTTTTGCATCTGAATGATTCATTAATTAACATTTCTCAATTATTCTTTATACCTACTGAATTTTTGAAAATATAGTTCTACTTGAAACTCCATAAAAAATCATTGTTTTTTTTTCATTGTTCAAGCAATATAAATACTTAAGTGCCCAAGCTGAAGTATTTCTGATTTGTAATAATTGAATATAATAAACAATAACAAAAAATCAAAATCGGAACTGTTTAATATATTTTGAAGTGAAAACCTTCACTAACTCCACTAATATTCATTAAAATAATGCGACTAAATCAAATAATTCAGAGAAGACATGGAATGTGAATATTTGTGAAAAAAGTTCATAAATGAATAAAATACTTTTAACTTATTTTACAATGAAGATAAATCAGTTATATCATTGTCTAAAGATTTATAGTTGGTCAATTATACGGGTTCATATTGAATGAAGATGGGATTCATTAGTAGATGGCGTCAGTCCGTTGGTACCAAAAAATGAGATATACCATATCCGAATAAGATGGAACAAGTTTGGCATGGATTATATTTTGCATATTTCTTACTGTTTCTTTCAAATAGAAACGGAAGTTCAGTTTTGAACAGTTTTCCTGAGAATTTAATATAGAGGGCTCTCGCGATTACATCCAACGCTTTTTACGCAAAGATAACTGACTACATATCGTCAGACAATATAAAAACAAGTAATAATGTGGGATACTCATGTGATAATGTGGTACACTAATAACCATAACAAGACAATTTTTATATTATTTTTAATTGTTACACCATGAAAGTCAACAACTGTTCACTGTTCGATTGTTATTCCAAGTGGAGGTATTTTTCTACCAAAATACTAGTATTTCCATTTCTTATGGCATGAACAAATCAACTATAGAAATGAGCACAAAATCTATTGTGCAATACGTGACAGAAATCCGTGACATATGAAAGTATTATTCCTGCTCATTTCTACTACCTATACAATAGGTGTCCGTTATGTCGAATATCTATCAGAAAAAAAAAAACAACTTTCGGGGCTAATGCTTCGACGAACATTGGATTACATTCGATTGTTTCATTCGGGATCGAAGACATTCATCATTGTCTTCTTGACCTACCATGTACTGATGAGGGGTAAATGACCCGAAAAGGGTCTACAGGTGATCAGCCCAAATGAGGTAGTAAATATTTATTCATTTCGCAACAAACATTTGCAAAGTAACTTTGTAAATTTCGTACAATTATCCATCAGATGTAATCCAATGTTCGTCGGGACATTAGCGAGGAAAATAGTTGGTTTCTGATGGATATTTGACTCAGTATATACCTATTGTGTTGTTGGCAGTATTGAAGAGTCTTGAGGAAAATAGTTGGGGCGCAGAAAGTCGAACGACATTTCGTGTGGAAGTTAATGATGGAAAGGTGCGAGTGGTGTCATTCTTTCAGAAAAATAAGGTAGTTCAATATGTTTTTGATGTCAGCCTCGCAGCTGTAGCGTATGGCTGTGATGACGTTATCCAAGATGTCTGACATAGAAAGATAAATAATCTGTCTCGTCTTCGTTGATATACAACAGTTTTTTTTTGCTTTTTGGATAGGTGATGTTAATGACAAAATGAATTTTTCGTATGAGTATTGCGTAAAGCCAATATTTTGGGTGCTACTTGGCTTCAAAGTGTAAAAATCGAAAGTGCCAAAATAACTGATATTATGAGAAAATCTGCAACAAAGTACCTATATTATATAATCATCTAAACGATTCTTTAAAAATAAATTCAAGTATAATATGCTATAAAATGATCATGAAAACCATGTCCAATTGACGTATGACCTACAAAATGGCGTCCAAGATGGCGCACAAAAAAGTGGGTATATCAAATTATCTCCCCTAGGGCACACACACAAGAAACAATGAGAATGTGTGGTAATTCATCGCAACCGGAAGCTAGATAGCACCATAAGAAGAATATAATCGCTGCTGAAGCCGAAGACAAAGCCAATTCCATTATATTTGGTGAACTGGAGCGTATTGGAAATCCTTCGCTAATTGAAGGGCCTGAGCTCATGAACATGACAAAAAATTGAATTGCATCAATTGAAAGCTCAGAAGGAAGGGCTGAGGATATCCCAATGGAAGGTCGTCAGCCTAAAAGAAGAAAGTACGGGCCAAATCCCGAGGGCAGGGATATACCAACTATCATGCTAAAGAATCAGAGACAACGGGTACACCATCCTCTACATGTTTGGGAAAATCCCCGTGCATGGCCGGAGGAAAAACAAAGAAGAAGAGAAAGTGGAGGAAGTGACTTCCAGCACCCCTGAATAAGATGTGGAAAGCACAGGAAGCTTTCACATCTCCAACCTCTTTGGCGGAGAATCATCATTCGAAGAGGTAATAATGGAGGTTGAAGAAGCGGTAAAAGAGGACCGCACTCTTACTTATGGGGGCAATACCCCCACTGAGAACTAGTAAGATGCCTCCCAGGTGAACATTCACCACGCCAGGGCAGCTTTGTTCACCAAAAACCAAGTAGGGATCGTGCTGATCCAAGAACCTTGGGTCTACCAAAACCAGGTAAGGGGCCTCAGCTGTCAAGACTCCAACGTAATATATCACAATGGTGATAATTCACCCAGAACATGCATTATAGTAAAGAAAAACACGAATTACTTCTGTCTTCCAGAATTCATGACGAGAGATCCCGTCCCTATCCGAGCCTACCTTGGACCCAAGAACAAACGCCAGGAAGCAGTAATAGCCTCATGCTATATGGCAGGAGATGGCCCTGTACCGCCTTCAGAAGTCCATAGACTAGAGTTCTGCTAGAAAAAAAAAACTGTCACTACTCCTAGGATGTAACGCCAACGCACACAACACGGTTTGGGGCTGCAAGGATACCAACCAGAGAGGTGAGCAATTATTAGAATTTTTTTTTGAAAGCAACCTCATTGTACATAACATGGGAAACACTCCTAGGTTCGTAACAAGAGTAAGGGAAGAAGTATTAGATATCACAGTGAGTACACCGAGCTTGAAGGATCTAGTGACAAATTGGAGAGTATCGAGTGAACCATCCATGTCTGATCACAGAATAATTACGTTCAAACTAGAGACAGACCCTCCGGAACTAATTCCCAGAATAAACCCCAGGAAAACAAATTGGGAGAAATATAACACCAATCTAAAAGCAAACTTGGCACATGTCCAGAACAGAAGGGCTAGACACCACCTAGAACTAGAGAGTATTCTTGAAGAAGTGAATGGGGCAATACTTGCCCTGAACAAACAAACGAAATTGAAAAAGAAACTGTAGTATGTGCCTTTCTAGACATGGAATGGGCTTTTGACAACACACCACACGAAACAGTCAAAAGAGCACTAGAAGACAGAGGAGTAGACAACACGACAACTAGATGTATGTCGCAACTACTGTCTACCACTACTGTCTACCAGAATAGCAGAGACAAAAATAGGACAAGACACTATCTCCATCTGCACTACCAGAGGTTGCCCACAAGGAGAGTCCCCTCTCCACTTATGTGGAGCTTAACAGTCGATCGACTCCTCTTCGGTTTGACCCAGATCGGTATATCGTGACAAGGCTATGCAGACGACATAGTCATAATCGCGAGAGGCAAAGTCTCTGTGATTTAGTTCAAAGAGGCCTTGACTTCAACAAAGAATGGTGTCAATCGATGAGACTCAGCGTCAACCCCACCAAGACTACCCTAGTTGCTTTTACAAGGAAAAGAAACATTAACCTTGAAGCCATCGAACTGGATGGTGAAGTTATTGAATGAAAGTCAGAGGTCAAATATCTGGGACTCATACTAGATGATGAACTTATCTGGAATACGCTCGAAAAAGAAGTAACCAACAAAGCCACGAAAGCCCTAATTGTGTGCAGAAACTTTGCTGAAAAAACTGGAGATGCAACCCAAAGATCCTGCCATGGATGTACAAGTTAATAGTGAGACCGACCATCACATATGGGGCAGTTGTTTGGGTCAACAGAACAAGGACACCTGGCATAACAAGAAATTGAAAACATATTTTGGAAACAAAAGGAATACAAATTTGGAAGGAAAAGAAGGAATTGAATGGAAAAATAAAAAAGGAATGAATGAATTTTTTAAAAAAAAAAGAATTTTGGGAAAGGAATGGAAAAAATGGAATGGGAAAGGAAAAATTAATGGGAAAGAAATGGGAATTTAAAAGGAATTAAGGGAAAGGAATGGAATGGAAAAATAATGGGAAAGGAATAATTTTTGGGAAAAGGGAAAGGAATGGGAAAGGAATGGAATGGGAAAGGAATGGAATGGAAAGGAAAGGAATGGAATGGAATGGAATGGAATGGAATGGAATGGAATGGAATGGAATGGAATGGAATGGAATGGAAGGAATGGAATGGAATGGAATGGAATGGAATGGAATGGAATGGAATGGAATGGAATGGAATGGAATGGAATGGAATGGAATGGAATGGAATGGAATGGAATGGAATGGAATGGAATGGAATGGAATGGAATGGAATGGAATGGAATGGAATGGAATGGAATGGAATGGAATGGAATGGAATGGAATGGAATGGAATGGAATGGAATGGAATGGAATGGAATGGAATGGAAAGGAATGGAATGGAATGGAATGGAATGGAATGGAATGGAATGGAATGGAATGGAATGGAATGGAATGGAATGGAATGGAATGGAATGGAATGGAATGGAATGGAATGGAATGGAATGGAATGGAATGGAATGGAATGGAATGGAATGGAATGGAATGGAATGGAATGGAATGGAATGGAATGGAATGGAATGGAATGGAATGGAATGGAATGGAATGGAATGGAATGGAATGGAATGGAATGGAATGGAATGGAATGGAATGGAATGGAATGGAATGGAATGGAATGGAATGGAATGGAATGGAATGGAATGGAATGGAATGGAATGGAATGGAATGGAATGGAATGGAATGGAATGGAATGGAATGGAATGGAATGGAATGGAATGGAATGGAATGGAATGGAATGGAATGGAATGGAATGGAATGGAATGGAATGGAATGGAATGGAATGGGGGAATGGAATGGATGGGGTGGAAAGGAAGGAATGGAATGGAATGGAAAGGAAAGGAAGGAAAGGAATGGAATGGAATGGAAGGGAATGGAAGGAATGGAAGGAATGGAAGGAATGGAAGGAATGGAAGGAAGGAAGGAATGGGTGGAAGGAGGAATGGAAGGAAGGAATGGAAGGAAAGGAATGGAATGGAAGGAAAGGAATGAATGGAATGGAATGGAAGGAAAGGGTGGAATGGAATGGATGGAAGGATGGAGGAATGGAAGGAAGGAAGGAAGGAAGGAAGGAAGGAAGGAAAGGGTGGAAGGAATGGAAGGAAAGGAAGGAAAGGAAGGAAGGAAGGAATGGAATGGGGGAATGAAGGAAAGGAAGGAAGGAATGGAAGGAAGGAAAGGAAGGAAACGGACCACACCATCAAGGATCACGACTAAAGACGACGACGACGATCGACGGACGGACGACGGACGGGGCGGACGGGACGACGACGGGGCGACGACGGATGACGAGACGGACGACGGATCGACGGACGACGGACGGACGGACGGACGGACGATCGACGGACGACGGACGGACGGACGGACAAAGGGCGACGACGGGATGAGGGGACGGACGATCGACGGACGAGGGACGGACGGACGGATCGACGGGGACGAATCGAGGGACGGGAGGACGGGACGATCGACGGAGGGGATCGAACGGGACGGGACGGATCGGACGGACGGGACGACGGACGGACGGACGGGATCGATCGGACGGACCAACGGAGGGGATGGGGGGACGGACGGACGGATCGACCGGACGGGACGGGACGGGACGGATGGGAGGGGACCGGACGGGATCGACGGACGGAGGGGAGGGGACCGACGGGGACAAAAAGACGGACGGGGACTGAGGGGACGGGACGGACGGACTTCACCGGACGGACGAGGGGACGCGGACGGGACCGACTGGACTGACGGTGACGACGGACGGGAGGGGAGGGGACCGGACGGGACGGAGGGGGACTGACGGGACTGATCGTGACGGATCGGACGGGGGACGGTGACAGGTGACGGACGTGACGGAGTGACCTGTGGGACGGTGATGGGTGACGGTGACGGTGATCGGGGACGGTGACGGTGACGGTGAGGGACGGTGACGGTGACGACGGGGACTGACGGACGGGGGATCGTGGACGGAGAGGACGGACGGGGACGGGGGACCTGTGGAGGACGACCGGGGGACGGTGACCCCGGACGGATGACGGTGGACGGGGATCGAGACGCGATGACGTGACTCGGTGATCGTGGACGGTGAGGGGGACGGTGACGGACGGACGGAGCCCGGTGACGACGGTGACGGACGACCGGACCGTGACGGACCGACGGACGGTGACCGTGGACTGGACGGGATCGGCCCGGTGACGGGACGGGAGGGGACGGTGATCGCATGGGACGGACGTGACGGTGATCGGACTGGCCCTGGGGACGGGGACGGAGGGTGACGGCAGACGGTGACGGACGGGATCGGGAGGGCAGACGGTGACGGACGGATGGGGGTGACGGGACGGGGACGGACGGAGGGGATCGACGGTGACGGCCCGGATGGATCGACTGAGGGTGACGGGAGGACGTGACCGGAGGGGACGGAGGGGACGGTGAGGACGGACGGACGGACGGAGTGACGGTGACGGACGGACGGGATCGGGATCGACCGTGACCGGGGGACGGGTGCCCTGACGTGAGGGGGACGGGATCGGGGACGGGACGGGATCGCCCGTGACGGGACGGGACGAGGAGGGTGACGGTGGCCCGGTGGACGGGGACGACGGGGATCGACGGGACGGGACGGATCGGGGAACGGGACGGAGGGGACGCCGCAGACCTGACGGGACGGGGAGGGTGACGGGATCGACGACGGACGCAGACGGTACGGACGGGGAGGGGAGGGGACGGTGACGGACGGGGAGGGAGGGCACGATCGCACGGACGACGCACCGACGGCACGACGGACGACGCACGCACGATCGACGACGCAGGACGGATCGACGACGCGACGCGACGACGACGACGATCGACGGACGCGACGACGACGGACGGACGACGACGATCGGACGGACGACGGACGCACGCGACGACGGACGGACGACGACGACGGACGACGACCGGCACGCACGGACGCACGCCGCACTTTGCCGGAAATCGGACGGACGGAAACGGACGGACGGAAACGGACGGACGGACGGACGGACGGAACGGACGGAAGGGGAACGGAACGGCGGAGGAGGGAACGAACGGAGGGAAAGAGAACGGAACGGAACGGAACGGAGGAAACGAAGGGAAGGGAAAGGAAACGGCACGGAACGCCCACGGAACGGAACGGAAGGGAACCGAACGGAACGAACGGAACGGCCCAAAGGGAACGGAAGGAACGAAGGAACGGAACGGAGGAAGGGAAACGGAAGGGAAACCGCCCCAAACGGAAGGGAACGGAACGGAACGGAACGGAACGGAACGGAACGAAACGGCGGAACGGAACGGGAACGAACGGAATCGAAACGGAACGGAACGGAAAACGGAAGGGGAAAAGGAAAGGAAGGGAAGGAAGGAACGGAAGGGAACGGAAGGGAACGGAAGGGAACGGAAGGGAACGGAAGGGAACGGAAGGGAACGGAAGCCCGGAAGGAAAAGGAACGGAAAAGGAACGGAAAAAGGAACAAAAGGCGGGAAACGAAAGGAAACGGAAGGAAAACGAACGGAACGAACGGAACGGAACGGAACGGAACGGAACAAGGGAAAACGGAACGGAAACGGAACGGAAAACGGAACGGAACGGAACGGAAAGGAATGGAATGGAATAGAATAGAATAGAATAATACAATTGAATCATTCGGAACAGAATTGAATGAAGCCTTCAAGTCAGAAAGACTCCTTGATGGGTCAGTCCATCTCTTGGCACCTATTAGGCTTTCAACAAAAATTATCCGGGACGAAAACAAGAAAATAAAAATAAAATAAACCTTTTACCAAAATGAAACCTTTAACATTGTTAACTGATTTTGAGTCGGCGCCAAACAAACAATTATCGAAGATCATTATCTATGAAAGAAGGCATCAAAACGCAGTCTGCATCTCGCGCCATCATTTTACGCTTTACCTAATTCAATTCTAGTTTGTTTGGCGCCGACTCAAAATCAGTTACTTACATTAGTTTAGGAGCTCAATTATCATTTAGACTGAGAAGATTTATTTTATTTTGCTTTTCAGTTGATTTTTTCGTCGGTTTAATTTTTTGTTAAAAAGTTTTTATTTTTTACTTTTTAGTTCCGTTTTTCGTCGGTTTAATTTTTTGTTAAAAAATTTTTATTTTTAAATTTTTTGTGGCTAAAATCTACCAATTACTACCTACTTGTTTTTTGATTACTTCCAAAATACTTACTTACTCACCTTACTTCAACTATTACCAGTTAAATAATATGACTATCTACTTTTACTATTTGTTGTAATATAAATTATTTTTGTTGTTCTGGTTAGTTTATGTCATTACTTTGTATATCATTCCATCCTCTCATAAAATATACTGATTTTGACAAATGTGGAACAAGAATAATGTCAGTAGCGATCTGTCATTGTCAACTACGTATGTGTGTGCCAATGTTCACTAGTGAAAAATCAATTATTTCCTATTTTTTTACCCGTAAGGGTGGCTTATTCATTTCGAAATCCAAATATAAGGTATACCCTATCTATTAAAAAAAGAATCATCCAAATCGAAGAACCCAGTACAAAGTTATGCCTGATAGAATCGGTTAACGGACCAGAATTCAGAGGGTGAGTTATCAATATCCTCCATTTTGCTACCCTTAGGGGTGGATTTCATCTCTTAAATTCAAATGGGACCAAATTTGAGGTACACCCTATCCACTGAAAAAATAATTATCGGAATCGGACGTATCAGTAAAAAGTTATGCGTGATCATACATAAAAAAAAATAATGGAAAAAAAAATATACGGGTCAACTAGAGAACCTCCTCCTTTTTGGTTTCGTCGGTTAAAAAATATTCTGAAACTATGTTCCACTGCCAACAAGAAAATCAAAGTCAAAATTGCTGGATCCTTTACAGAGTTGAATCCAGCCCAGATGCCCAGATTTTTTGGGAGTATTCTTCTGTTCTATTTTCGGGTTTTTCATATGATCGTTCCTCTTGCCTATTTTCTGGAGCTTTAAATTTTTCTTCATCTTTTCCTTTCTGATTTCCATTAGTTACTACATTTTTCTCGTTGGTTTTTTTCGGCTCGTTTGGTTTGTTTATCCCCTGTCTAGATTTCCATCTGTTTTTATGATTTTTCAGAGATTTCAGATTTTTTCTAGATCTCCACTTATTATAGTTCCCTCTTTCTTTTTGTTTTTATTTTGTGTGTCTTTTCTATTATTTAGATATTTTATTCTTAGCCGGTTTGTCTTCAATTTTGATTTTTGTATTTTGGCAAGTTTGGAGAACAGGAATTTTTCAGCGAATAAGGATTTTCTGATGATGTTTCCTAATTTACTTTTCCATTCCCCACATTTTGAATGGTTGGAAATTTCCCACTTTGCATTTTTTCGTCTTTTTCGTATATTTTTGCGTTAACCTCGCTAAGGGCGGATTTCTCATCATATGTTAGAATTCATTATATTGAACTGTTTTTTACTGTTTTAAATTCGCTTTTTCTGCTTCAGCTGGTGGAAAGCAGTATACAATTTCGCAGATTTTTCAGCTTCCTCAACTGTGCAACTAGAAATTTCACTGGTATTCGTTCTGCACTTACAGTTTTTAACTGTTTAACTTGTCTTCCCACGTTTCAAAACGTCTTTTTGGGTGTTTTCCCATCAGGTATCCCTTTGTGCCATTTTGTTTTCATTTGTTTCACTTTTGTGTTACACTTGACACTTCCCCCGCTGGATTCCCCTATCGGGGGGTCATTCAATGTATTGTTTTGCTCAATTAGCCGTGGGTTTTGTGTCTCTCACTGTTTTAAGAGGAACTGATTGTTACTTTCACATATTTTTTGATTTTCTAATCTGACGTCCACCCTTGCGCGATGCCCGTGAGGTCGAGAATCGCAATAGGATTCACTATCTCGGAGTACACTCCAGATCGCAAAAAAGGTCCGCTCGTCTCCAGTATGGAGAGATTGTGTGATCCTTACCTCACTTTTTGTGGTCCGTAAATAAAAACAAACAGATAGACAAGAAAACGAGTGAATATTGTATTTTCATCCAGTTCCGAAGATTGCAAGATTAGTACCGGTCAGACACGAAAGCGACCTCATATAAACGCGCTAAAAAAAGAATAAAGTTTCGAGTGAGGCCAACGATTGAAAGTTTTGTTATGAGAGTATCATGATCAAGCCTATCAAACGCTTTGTAAAAATCATTATAAATGACATCCACCTGATCAGAGTCATCTAGGTTGTCAGATATAAATTATAGATATTCTTAGAGAATATCCTATGGATATCCTTGAAAAATATATTTTGAATGTTCCAGTTTGGTACCTTCAGAACATCCATTAAACATCCAGAGGATATCCTCGGACGTCCATGATATATCCGAAATATCCAAATAACCCTTGGAATATCTACTCTCGGATGAAAAATTTGATAACATCAAACTCAGTGGATCTGATTCGTGGATCCAAAATCAATACTTTTAACCAAAATATTGGCTTGAATTATCCTCCAGGGAATTCTTCAAAGAACTACCAGTTATTTTTCAAACTGTGGTATATTTTATTTTTGTATATACTTCGATTAACTTTGATTCAACAATGAAAAAATGCAAAGGTGAAGTCACTATTCTATGAATTGCACTGCGAATAATCGAAAAATATTCTCAACATTGTTCATGAAATAAAGATTGCGATTAGGAGTTTTCTAGTAAAGTATTATTTCTTATAAAATATATTTAATAACTTTCACCAGCAATTATTTTGAATAGTATTTTTTTTTTGTTAAATTGGTAGTGAGACCGGAAATTAATCTCTTTCAATCCTTTACACAAGAAGTATTTCACTGTAATACTGGGATCAGCTTTTATTCAAATAGGGCACACGAGAAACCTTGAATAGGCTTTATAAAGGAATAAGTTAACACAACAATCATTTTGCGTGAAGGAACTCTGAGCTACTCATGTCATCATCATATTGAACTGCATAAGTATCACAATGTAGGTGATTATGGATGAAAAGAATGCATTCAGGAGCCTCTGGTTGATGTCAAAAAATCCTGCAGCAGAAAACACTGGCTTCATTTGTTCGGAATGTTTAGCCAACTGAAGTAGTTTTTTCTTGACATAGTCGTTTTGTGATCTCAGGTGCAACTTGAAACACGTTCGTGTGATTTTAGATCCGCTTTTTTCCAGTGCATCACAAGATATCACAATCATGGTCCAGAATATCTGAAAAATAATAAATAAAGAGATAATCATGAGATAATGGACGGAAATTTCACACCTCTATTTTGTGGTCAATCAAATGTTGTAATTTCAAAATAACCATGGAAATTTTTCTCCTTGTTGTTCTCATACAAAATAACATTGTGAGATTTTTTGATAGGTTTTTTAATACGCTATCCAAAATGCCAACTTTGGATACTGAAAAGAGTTCGCAAAAGTATTTCTTTGTATAATAAAAATCCGCAAAATCTACTTTTACGGACTTGGAAAAGGTTTGTCAAAAATTCATTTTTTTTAGGATTGATGTTTTACTAACAAATGGCCTGATTATCTTATTTTCAACTCATCAGCCATTTCGTTGATTATTTTAAAATTTGCTCTTCTAAGATGAGTTTATTTGAATGCTGTCAACCGTTGTCAATTACATAAGACATTCTGTTTAGATTGCTTAATCACCGAGAAGTCAGACTACTAGGTTTTTTAGATTTTCTCAGTAACTATTATTATTATCAACATATCTTGAAATGAAATGCAGAATAAGTAATTGTTTTCAAAAAGCGAAAATAGTTATTTATACAACAAGAATATAAAGCGATTCTTCTTTACACGCGCGAGAAATCTCGCAAGTGCAAAAAGAGGCTTTATATTTGAGTTGCATACATGATTTTTTCCAATACTTTGGTTTTTTAATATAAAAATGAAAATACTCTTCATTATTCACGTGCAATGGAGTGCATTGAAAAATTTAAATTGCAACCATGCAAAAACTAATGATCCGATAGCGCCTGAATTTCTTACACATAAAGATAATATTAATCATCACTATGTTGCCAAGAGCATGCGCTACAACTTGAAAAATGGTGGTGTTATGAATTTTAAAAAAACCTTATATTTCCGTTTCTCGTATGGTATTTAAACTTATATACTATTAGGGTACTTGTACTTAAAGTCGTCATGTTATTACTTTAGCGGACTCTTCGTTTATTCAGAAAAACTATAATGAATATCCTAGAAATATTGCAGAAGTCGCAATGAACTATAGATTCTTAGAAATTTAGCATGTCTAATATTTATATAGAGAACGATATTTTACGACTAGTGTTATTCGAAAAAATTTGTAAATGCGGCAAGAAAATGTGTGGCGTTTCCGTTCTGTTTATTTGGATAGCTAATACAAAACATTATGTATGCAACAAGTACGCAAATGGCTTCAGCCGATATCATCTTCATATTTCGGAATTGGCTGGCACCTAGTTACATAACCTACTATTATGTGACAAGTGCACTAAAATTGTATTTTGCGGACTTTTTTCAGTTTCCAAAGGTTGTATTTCGGGAGTATGTACAAGAAAATGATTTAAACTATAAGTAATCATTCCACAAACAGAATATATATATATATATATATATATATATATATATATATATATGAAACTATTGGGGTAGTTGGGTAAGCAGCAATGAATAAGTAAACTATTCAAGGTTTATCCAAGCTTTCGGAAATGTTTATTTCCTCCGAACCAATAGTAATACATATTCAAGAACGGAACATTATGCTACTTACGTTGAGGTTGGTTTCAATGATGTTAAATATATTCATCTAACATAGTAATACAAAAGAAAAGAACGTAGACCAAGGAATAAAACAAAGTTCAAAGTTAATACAAACACATTAACATTGTTTAAAATTATATAAATATTAATGTTTACTCTATGTGGTGTGACAAGTGAAACTGAAAGGTTGGGAATAATTGCCGTAATTATATTAAAGCCAACGACACCTGACGGGTGTCACTTGGAAATTAGTTCAGTGGTACCAACTCTTAGATTAGTACCAACTGATGTTACCAGGTGACGGTAATGTTGAAAAGAACTATTATTTGATATTGCATTGTTGTCAATTTTGATTGATATCCAAAGGCAATTAATGAGAGTAGATCTCACTTGGATGGTTAATATCGGTTTTGTTATTAATACAATTGTTTTCTTGGAAAACAAAAGGCATTTCTAAGAATGTTCTCTTTGATGTAGTGACTCTCTCGCTAACACTTTCGCTGAATCGTAATTCATCTGGTGGTCAAATTTATTCACATGTTCTGCCAGAGCACATTTTTCAGGATGCAATCTGCAGTCACTTTTATGAGAAATTATTCTGTTCGATAGTGATCTTTGCGTTTGACCAATATATTGTTTATTACAACCATGACAAGGAATACTAAAAATTACATTTGAAAGTAATGCAGTTTTATCTTCACCTTTAGTATACATTGATATGATTGTTAGAACTGTTTATATGATATTTTAAAATTTTCAGGGTAGTGAAATAATCTGAAGAGTTTAGGGGTCTCTTATACAATATGGTAATGAAGGAAAAAAAGGTTGATTACGGGTAGTGTTAATTTCATTGTTGTTTGAGACAATGTTATTCAGTAACTTGGATATGAGTTATCTAAGAAAAGGTTGAAGAAGATGTTTCAATTCCGTTTATGGATTTCAGGATCTGAGATTTTTAGGACTCAACTCTTAACTTCATTTGTTTTACCAAATTCAGTTTCATGGAGTGTTTGTGATATGAGTGGTAATTCAGGTATCTGCCTGAGCTGCATGGTTTCCTATATCAATCTACCAGTAGCTAGTTTTCTGTTGTCCGTATAAGCTTGGTATCAAGAGATGTTATCGTTTCATTGTAAACTGGATATGAAGATCGTAGCTATTGAAGGTATTGAGAATCTCATCTACACCATCATTCGGTAATGCTAATATAATATCATCACCATTTTCTTATGAATTGAAGATTTAAATATAAAATTGGAATAACATTGTCAACAAATCATCCATGACGTAGGTACGCTGCTAAAATGGGATAAATGGAGGCCCTCATTGGGGTACCAAAGGTTTGTTTATAAATTTTATTATTGAAAGAAAAATATGTATTATCAAAAAGAAAAGTTGACAATTCCAAAAATGTCTCTTCGTTAATGCAACTATAATTACTAATGCGATCCCAATTATTGTGTATTGCTCTAATACAAGCATCCAAATAAAAGGGGAAAGACGGCATCTAAACTCTCCAGAACATAATTGTCTGAAAGTGTTGAATTATTAAATTCATCAGTGATTCCAAAAGAGTATTTTATGAAATATTTATTGTCAAAGTTGTATGCATGCGTTAGTTAAAATTTCTGCCAAAAAATAGGCTATCCTTTTAGGTGCTCCTGTAGCACTGACTGAAAGTCAGTCAGACTAAAGCATACAACTTTGATAATGAATATTATAAAAAAGACTTTTGAAATCACTAATAAATTTGGCAAGTTTGGATGTCGTCTTCCCTTTCAGCAATGTCTATTTGGATGCTTGTATTAGAGCAATACACAATAATTGGGATCGTATTAGTAATTATTGTTGCACTAACGAAGAGACATTTTGGGAATTGTTAACTTTCCTTTTTGATAATACATATTTTTCTTTCAAAAATAAAATTTATAAACAAACCTTTGGTACCCCAATGAAGGCTTTCATTCCACCCATTTTAGCAGCATATGTTATGGATCATTTGTTAGAATGTTATTCCAGTTTTATTTTTCAATCTTAAATTTATAAGAAATATGTTGATTCTATTATATTAGCATTACCGAATGATGGTGTGGATGAGTTTCTCAATACCTTCAATAGCTACGATCCTCATATCCAGTTCACAATTGAAACTGAGAACAACGATAATTCCGTACCATTTCTTGGTACCCATATTATACGGACAACAGAAAACAAGCTACTGGTATAGGAAACCATGCAGCTCCGGCAGGTACCTGAATTACCACTCATATCACAAACACTCTATGAAAGTGAATTTGGTAAAACAACAAATGAAATTAGGATTACTGGAAATCTTACATCCTAAATTCCATAAACAGAATTTAAACATGTTCTTTAACCTTTTCTTAGATAATTCATATCCAAAAACGTTACTGGATAACATTCTTTATAAAACTTCTTCTCACTTAGAAGTACTAGCCTCAAACAGAAATAACTCTAACATTTTCTCAAACAACAATGAAACTAATACTACCCCTACCCCCTACTCATCCCTTTTTCACATTATTACCATATATAAGAGCCTACTTAACTCTCCAGATTATTTCACATCCCTGAAAAATATAAAATATCATATAAACAGTTCTAACAATCAGATCAATGTATTCTAAGGTTAAAGGTTAAACTCCATTACTTTCAATGTCGAATCTAATTTATAGTATTCCCTGTCATGGTTGTAATGAATAATATATTGGTCAAACTCAAAGATCATTATCGATTAGAATAATTTCTCATAAAAGTGATTGCAGA
Source organism: Gonioctena quinquepunctata (assembly GCA_018342105.1). Lineage (NCBI taxonomy): Eukaryota > Metazoa > Arthropoda > Insecta > Coleoptera > Chrysomelidae > Gonioctena > Gonioctena quinquepunctata. The sequence continues at coordinate 149,058 of JAFIRS010000222.1, read as the reverse complement.
TTGCATCCTGAAAGATGTGCTCTGGCAGAACATGTGAATAATATCCGAAAGAAGAGCACGAAGTACATGTGAATAAATTTGACCACTAGATGAATTACGATTCAGGAAAGGTGTTAGCGGGAGAGTCACATACATCAAAGAGAACATTCTCTCCGGTAAGGAAGCTGACTCTTCAATATGGCTGTGTCCATAGACAGGGCCATTTCCAGGAACATAACTACTTCCGTAACAGAAATCGTTTTAGTCAATATCACATGTTATTTATAATATTTTATCATTTATATAAATTCTTTATTACATCACTGTCACGTAAAACTGAATATTCACCAAGATCTGACTAAATAAACTTTGGATGCGACAACTTATTTTTGACAACTTCTAAAATTACAATTAATCAATGTATTGCTTTTACAAAACATCAAGTAACTCGATTTTCATCGACATTCTCCCCCTCAGTATTGACACCTTGGTCATCAATACGGATATCAAGACGATGAATCTTCTAGTAAATCCTTTGGGATGTTCGTACGTCGACAACTCTCACGATATTGTCGAGTCCTGTATAGACCTTTTCGACGACGCCTAACGGCCATACTCCCCTCGGTAAGTTCGGTTCGTTGATAACAACAACTTCACCTTTCCTCAGGTTCGTATCGTCTTTCGTCCATCTGGAACGCTCAATAAGTGTAGGTAAATATCCGCGCAACCAACGCTTCCAGAATATATCTGCAAAATATTGCAAGATCCTCCATTGCTTTCTAAGTAGCAGATCGTCCGCAGTAAAAAGTCCAAGTGTGATGATATTTTACTGATTTTCCGATAAGAATATCAGTGGGGGATGGATCGTTCGGGTTTTCAGATACCGGAGTGAGAATGCGGCTGTTGACTATGTACTCAGCTTCGTTAAACACTGTATGGGGAACTTCTTCTGTTGGATGTTGATCTCGCAGGACGGTTATGAGTGCTCTCTTGAAACATCCAATTGATCTCTTTCAACTTCCACCCATAAATGGTAAAAGAACGCAATTGAATTTTCATGAAATACCATGATTTGGTAATTCATTGAGTGCTCCCAATAGTTCACGGTTTGCCCCTCTCAATTTTGTACCATTATCTGACCATATGACCTCAACTGCACCTCTTCTGCATAGAAATCTACGGAGGGCCATAATACAGGAGTCGGTTGTGAGAAAATGGGCTGTTTCCACGTGAATTGCTCTCACAGTGAGACAAGTGAATAATACACCGTATCTTTTTTCTATTCGTCTCCCCAGCTTAATAGTGAAAGGTCCAAAAAAGTATATTCCGGTTGCAGAAAATGTTTTTTTCATACTGGAAGAGCCTTTCTTCCGGTTGAACCTGTTTTGCCTTTCGCCTTCAACAGTATGGACATTCTTTGATTATTTTTTTTACCATCGATCGGATACTGGGTATCCAATGGTCTTTCTTCAAGTTATTGATGATTGTTTCAACACCTTGATGGTTATTCAGTGCATGGAAATGGAGGAATATATTTTTTGTATACTAATGAGAACCATCCAATATTATCGGTTCTTTTTGCAGGACTGATACGCTTCCCATTTTGGTGATTCTACTATCGATTCTGAGTAGTCCATCGGAATCAATATCACTGACAAATTATGAAGTCGGCATTCTTGGGTTTACTCTTTTGAGATCTGTTGGAAAACTTTGGCATTGAACGACTCTGCACCATGATTTCTGGCTCCATTCTAGATCTTCAGCTAAAGGAGTCACTCCAACTTCTCGTTATCTTTTTAAATCGGAAAGAAATATTAGAACTATTGCCGTAATTCTGAGAATTTTCAACCAACAGAAATAACTCTTCAAGATTGCAACAGCGTCAGAAAAACATAGTTTCGTAACAATTATCTCGTTTATGGCATAATTTCCATTCTCTTCACATTCATTAGTTATTTTGTGAGTTTCAAACCATTCGTCTTCACACTGTAAAGGAACTTTGAACCCCTAAACCACCTACTTTCAGAATTGATTTTCTCCTTTGGTGTATCTCTGGTACAGTAATCAGCAACGTTATCCGAACTGGGTACCCATTTCTATTGTTCCACCTCTGTATGCTCCAACATTTCTCTTACTCTCACTGATACATAAGTCTGGAGTTGCTTATCGCTTTGAAGCCAGTAAAGGACGGTTTTCGAATCGGACCAGAAGTATTTATTTCTGATGACGAGGTCAAGATATTCCGTGACTTCCTGGGGAAGTCTCACGCCCAACAGTGCCGCAGAGAGTTCAAGTTTGGGGATGGTCAGTACTTTCAGTGGAGCAACTCGGGCTTTTGGAACAACTAGTTTTACTTGGATTTCATCGGAATAGACGAATCGTGAACAAATTGCCGTCGCATAAACATCTTCACTGGCATCGGAAAAAATGTGGATTTCGATTGAATTGGCCTCGATGAATTTCGTGGAATAACATCTCGGCACTTCAATATTAGTTACTTCCTTTAATTCTTTGAGCCAGACCAACCATTTTTGGAATATATCGTTTGTGATATCATCCCATCCAATGCTAATTTTCCATATTTTCCGCATCATAATTTTCGCTTTTATGGTCACAGGAGATAAGAATCCCAGAGGAACGTAGATGGACATGACAGTTTCCAGAACCTGACGCTTGGTAGGTATTTTTGTTCCCTCGATGATTTCCCTGGGAACTTTGTGAAATTTCCTCTCGAAACTGAAACAACCTTTTGCAGGTTTCCATAGCATGCCTAGAATTCTTTCTTGATTTGTCTTTCCATTAACTTCGGTATCGATCTGACTGGTAGACACAAGATGGTGTGGTATGCCCTCGAGGACTTTCACCGGATTGGAGATGAAGTTTCTGATTTTAAATCTTCCATTTGAATATATTTCGATTGATCAGCTGAATGACATCGTCTTCAGGATCAACGCTATCGAGATAATCATCCACATAATGGCGATGGATGATTGCGTCTGCTGCCCTGTAACTAATCACCCTGCATTGTTCGTGTTGGTTTATGGAATTTCTTATGTGTTGAAAAGGGAAACATTCTCAATTAAATATTGATAGAAAGATTTTTCTGTGAATTGAAAAATCCACGATTAAAATGAAGTTATTTTTTGTGAATGTCTAACAGAAAACAACTACTTCCCCGGCTAAAGCCACGCTGGACATTGAACTACATCTGATAGATATTCTAAAAAGGCCCTAATTCAAAAAGAAAATCTGAAATTGAAAATTTGCATTTTCATTCAGATAGTTATTTGATTTTCTATTCCAGTCTTGATTAGGAACTCATAAAGATGAATGAGGCAAAGAGAATGTTTTTCAAAGGGTACTCACAGAAATCATTCGTAACATTGACGCAGGAGGGACATCGCATTCAGTAGGTCTTCAATACATTTTTGTCGACGAAAATCTATTTCACGCTTCCACGATCATCAGGAAGACCGGAAGAAATGGGAGACACATTTTTAAGAAGCAATCTCACTTTGCAAAGATGGAAAAAGTTAGAATCATTTCTTTTGGAGAGACACTTTGAAATTATCTTGACGATGGAAGATAGTGACTAAAGTTTATCTTTCAGTCGCAGATGATTCCACATCTGATTTTATGAACATCCTGTTTATAATTTCAACAAATCAATTCTTATGTGTATTTTCTTGTTGTTTTAACCACCATGTATATCAAGTGATTTGTCATTAAAAAGATTGATTCTGAGTTCACGTCAATATTACGAAAAGTTTAACAGTATTATCCCAATATTATCAAAAAATCGGCATTGTGATTCTTGACAAATTGGGCAATGAAAGGAGAGGACGTTAGACCAAAAGTTATTTCGAAAGTTCTTGGCGGCAGATTGTTGTCCATAATTCTCCAAAGGAAACACTGAGAATATGTATCTGTTTCGGCGATTTTTACCGCATTGAACATTTTCCTGATGTCACCAGCGAATGCAATTCGACGGACTATGAATTTCAACAAAATTCCAAGCAAAGGAGCGAGCATATCAGGTCCCGTGAGTAAATTCATGGTTTTTGGTGACCGCGTCGGTTTATTTGGATTTCTCACCAGGAAATGAGATAGAAACCAGACACTCTCGGTTTTTTTCAAGTCTTGTGGAATTACTGGAACTGCATAATTTTTCACAAAGAGTTTTTCCATCTCCAAACAGTATGCTTTGGCAAAATCAAAATCCCTTTTCAGGCGCCTCTCCTAACATAAAAGTCTTGGAGTGGGCATTTTTCGAGATTCTGGAAGATCCACGTTGTCATCCATCCAGGGAAGTTTCACCTCATACTGCCCTTCAGAAAAGGAAATGGAGCTGCTCACAATGGAAAGTGACCTTTCTTCTTCTTTCGTTAGACCATGAAGTTTTGTTTGAACGGCACCACAATCTTCCATTTTCATGAAATTTTTCACAAGTTCGTGTAACTTATCATCTGTATCTTCACAGTAAACGATAGCTATTTCTTCCTGATTTCTGTTGTGCCCCAAAGAACCGTGGATTGTCCATCCTATTTTCATTTTAGAAAGCATGGGTTCATTGGGGTGCGGAATTACTTGCCTAGAAATTATTAGATCAGCATTGTTCTGTCCGATCAATAATGTAGGCCTTCTATGATTGTTCAAGTATACAGGAACTTGTTTGATGAATGGAAATTTTCGGTGCATACATTGAACATAAATTTTTTGTTCTGGTTATTCGATATTTTCGATAGTTCTCACGTTTTTTAGGTCGAAAAATGTGGTAGAATTTTTGCTGGCGATTTTCGTCTGTACTAATTGAGAATTTTCATCGTACCTACATATTTCACCAGTCCATCAACAACAGAGTGGTGTTATTTGCCTGATCAATCCAATTTTGTTGCAGTACTCCTTTCATCCAGCGAAGCATGAATAGTGAATGTGCCGTTGGAGCCTCTAATTCTCACGGGAAGGATTTTCAGAGTGAATTTGGGATTAACTTCGATACATGCATTCGTTTCGGATGTTCCAGGGATTGCATTGAACTGGTTGTTTTTCTGAAGCAGTGGGTGATGATTTTTTCCGCAGTGGTTGACGTTGCAGGCCTTTTTCCTCTGACATTTTCCTGTATAATATCGGAGACAGCAAAAACAAGCGTTGTGATTCTGTACCAGTTTACATCTCTGTTGTACGTCAGCATTTTGGAATTGGTTGCATTTTTCAATTGGGTGCTCACCCTTGTTACAAACCTACATATTTTTCCCGATGGTACTGAATATTTTTTGTTCTGTCTAGGCAATAACTAATTTCTTGGCATTTTCTCCACTGAATGATCTACTTTGCCATTATTTGAAACGAAAGTTATTCTCGAAACTACGTCGGACATTTGTTGTATCCATGTTGAAAAATCCTGTAGAGATTCTTCATGCTTATCAATTTTACTCTACTAAAAAACTCATTGTGGTAACAGATGCGATGGAAGTTTACTAACAAGACTAGCAAGTAAGTTTCGCTGATCGATGAAGTTATTTATGTCTCCTTGTAGAACAGCTGCTTTATTTCTAACGGTGCAACTGAAACTCAGGAAAGATTGCATGCATTCCACAGCTGAAAGTTGGTGGGCTTTTGCAAGTAACTCGTCCGTTATGAGCTCGGGCCTCCCATACTTTTATCTGAAGTATATCGAGAATTTCACTGGGTTCTTGAGCTGCGATTAGGAGCATTCCTACTGAATTCTCTCTCGGTGAGAATTTGCAAGCTTCATTTGATAACTGATATTGCGACAAGAATATGGGCCATTTCAAACAGGAAGATCAATCAAATTAAGGGAGTTGACTAGCTACGGTTTGCCTTGCCAACATATTATTGATCGATTTGGATAAATTTATCAGTTCGGTATCCTCTGATTTTTCGGGAAAAACTGTCCATTGGATATAGTCCATTCTTCTACTTCTTCCATATTTGAAGACTTCTCTGAATCTTCCTCATTTTCTGAGGAATATCTACCGCAATCCGACTTTGACAGCACTTGTACTTGCTCCACTAGTTCTTCTTGCTTCTTCAATGAGTTATCTTTTCTGATCAATCGGTTTTCAGCAATTTTTAAAAGTTTGTGCTTCTTTTCGAGATCGCTTTATTTTGTAGATTTTTAGGTGCAGTTGTCTCGTCGTTTTTCATGAAACTTATTTCAGATTCGAGATTATTTCTTCTTCTTTGGAAAATATCACCTCTTGAAGCCTTTCAATTTATTTCTGAGTTTCGAATAAGTCTTGATGATACTATTGCAATGAGATTTTTGCGATTCTGTGATAGTTTTTCGGCTATTCACGCTACCGATGGTTGATTTTGCTCCATGGTTTTCATTCGAAATAGTCATACTCATCGAATGTCTCAATGATTTCAGCAGAATACTACACAACTCGTTGGTAGAAGCAGAATTATTATACTTCAATTCAAAAAAATAACACAGTTTTCAAAGATTCAAGATGCTGAGAGATTTCCCGATTTTTTTGATATATTTTTGAAATTTCTTGGACCCTTGCTCATGTCTGAATCCTTGAAATGGCATAATCTTTCCTTTGTTGACAATTCCTTCAGCTCGTTTTCCGTGTATTACGAAGAAGAGATTTTCAAGTAGATCTCTGTCAGAAATTGACTTGACTTTTTCCTCCATACCAGGTACATCCTTGAACATTGCTCCTGATGCCATATCAAAAGTAAGGAACCTTTCTCTGAACACCTTAGGAATGGTTTTAGATTGCTAGAAGGACCAATTTTGTCATGTGAAACTAAATATTCACGGAGATCTGACTAAATAAACTTTGACTGCAACAACTTATATTTAACAACTTCCAAAATTACAATTAATCAATGTATTGTTTTAACAAAACATCAAGTAACTCGATTTCTATCGACAATCACACAAAATTAAAATTGACAATCATCTTGACTTTGTATTGGGATAAGCGTGCCCAAATAAGTTATAAATGACGACAACTATCAGCTCGTGAACAATTTGCATCAAGCCCCCATACACCCTGTATACTTTTACAATTTCGTGAGTTATACATCTATTTTCAAAACATAATAGTCGAGATGGAGGTACATGTATTCCAGTCGTAAATGCACGCTAATATATGTTTTTTACCTCGATTATGCATAAATATATACTACCTCAATTGAGAATGTTGCTAATGAGCAAGAATACAATATCCTCATATTACTTCACCGACCTGATTTGCAACAGAGTGTTCAACAAACTAGAGTTAGGAAACTTGTTAGAGAGATTATGCTATACGCCCACACATTTCCAGAGAACACCAGACCGATCATCTTCAAAATGTAAGCAAAGGTTCATATTCATTAATAATAATAATGAAGGTTTCAATAGAAGGAAACTCAAGTTCTGCTCTAAAGAAGTTGAAATCACAAGAAAAATAATTATGTGAAATCCAAAACATTGCCAAGTTGATTTTCTGTATGTGAATTAAGTCTTATAGGAACAGAACAGTTCGATTTTGGCGAGTAGGTATTCAATTGAGACGCAACTTATGGTTTTTAAATTTCAAGTTTAATACAGAATGTGAAGGAAGGGATTGTTTCTGATGGAATAAAAATTGAAAAAGCAGCAGCATGGACTATTTCAGAGATATATATCTTGAATGTTTATAACCTGAAACACTTGTGGATTATTGTTGAGATATTTCTTGTGGAAATTTTGTTGATACTCAATGCAAATGGAGAAATATTCCATTCAGAAATATAATCTTCCATAGGTTCGCTTGCTAATGAACGACTGATATTAATAATGAATAAACTATTTCCGACAGCTTAATTTGGGTAAGTGGGATATAGAAAAAAAAATGCAAAATGGCAAAAATTGAACGGTGACAATTCATGATTATCGGAATTATTGAATAAGCACACACGACTGCACCGTAACTAACAAGAAAAAAAATTCAAAAACAAACTGGAAAAAGAAATCATTTTAAAAATCAATAATTATTTTCTGGAATTCATGTATTGTATTCAATTCATAATCAATCATTCCGGTTTTGAGATTCACTCACCAAATATTCTATTGTCATGAGGAGTGTACTTGAAACTTTCAAATCCACGCGAAAATATAGTGAAAAAACGGTCATTGCAATGATACAATCAGCAACAATGAACGTATAGAGAAATAATTGGGAACCAAATATGTTATTTCCTTCGGCAACTATTTTGTCAGATATGTTGAGAAATGTCATAATTCTTTGGAAATATTTATCAATTTGGTCATCGTCCAAAAAATAATCCATTCTTGAATCGATGAATTGGTATCTAACCTTCAAAATTCTTGATATGTTTACAATGTAGATAGTCATTATGAAAATGTAGAAATTGGATATGAAGAAAATTATGTTATTGAACACAAACACTGGTTCGCCAACGTGTACCATGTCCAAAATTTTGATACTGCAGGGCAGGATACATATTATACACATTAGAAATATCTCAAACCACAATTTGGTCTTACTTTCACGAACCTGGAGTCCCATATTTTCCAAAATTTGTTCCATTTTGTCCAAATAATCTAGGAATAGATACCAGTTTCTCCTATTTGCGAAATCAGAATACAAAACAGTTCTACCTATCAATAGAATACATGCTATTCTCCAAAGTTTTCTAATTAATTCGTACAAAATCGAATCTGCCACATCTGATAAAATCAGGTTCCCAACAACGAATAGAATAAAAATTGACGGCCAAACAAAAATTAGTGAGTCGATTTCTTGACCTCTCCTTCGTGATGATGCTGCACAGTATTTTCCCAAATGAAATAAGTTTTTCAAAAATTTGAAGTCATCTTGCTTTGATTTGAACAAAAAAGATTGCTTATAGACGGCAAAACTAGTATTGCCAGACATTTTCGGTGTTGAAGTAAAATGAATTGAATTTTTTTAAACTATCGATTGGTGAGGTTGATTGTCACAGTTATTTTTTTGTGCCTAATCAAATGTAAATGAATAAATAATGTGTAAGAGTAGAACTAGGTCACCTCCATGAATCAATACTGAAAGATTTATACATCTACTGATATTTTATTGCAAATATACAAAAATACTTGAATAATAATGATCCTATATTGATGTTTCATAATAGTGTGGGTATACAGAGAGATTCTTTAGATCCAGAGCTCGCACTGTATGGAACTTCTTGAGGTTTTCAACGAGAAAAAAATAAGAAAAAGACTAAGTACATGTTTAACACAGTATTCGAATTATAGCTGAAGCTTTTTATCACAAAGTTCAGTACGTTAATTTATGTTTATGCTTCGAAGAAGGTGCTGAATATAAGGTTTTCAGTTATTGACTAACGTCTGAATGTTTTTTGGGGAGGTTTCAGAATTCTGTTTTTCATATTTTGGGTTTTCTCCCAGATAATTAATAATTTCCACTTCCAGGCTAGATGTTATGCTAAACCTCCCCTCACTGCATTTGTGTGTAATGAAAGAAGCGACAAAAAGTGCCTTCAGACCGTACCAAATTTGAAGTCTGGAAATCTGATTGGATATCTGAAGATTCTGGAAAGTATTACCCCCAGAATCAAGGTACAAGCCATCAGATATTGTGCCAGCTAGGCACGACTTTGAAGTGAATTATGGAGTGGTTATGAACAACCACCATACATTCACAACGACGGGCCTAAACTAGAAAGGAATGCATCAGTAGGGTTCCAAAATGGACGAAAATGATGGAGTGGGAGTAACGGGTCCTTATTTTAGGCTCTCAAAATCCCTAGGCAGAGCCCAACAAGTTTTCATGCAATATAAATTTGCGCCCAAGAATGCCTTGACATAGGGGGGTGAAGATCTATATCCTATATCAGACAGCCAAGCAGCACTAAAAGCTCTAAATACACACACTTGTGAGTCTGTACTGACTTGGGACTGCAAACTCTTCTCAAGACAACTGTGCCAGGTCACAAGAGAATCAAAGGCAATGGAGAAGCGGACAGCCTTGCCAAGGAAGGCGCAAACAACATTTTCTGGCCCGGAACCCTTTTGTGGTCTTTTCAAAGCCCACATCAACGAAGAGTTTTGGTGCTGGGAAGCTGAGCAAATCAAAACCCATTTGAATAAGGTTCCAGAGCAAAGACAAGCGAAAAGGCTTCTGAGCCCATCGCCAAAGAAACTGCAGAACACCTGCTTTGCGACTGCCAAGCGCTGTTTTGCTAAAGGTTTGAATTTTACGTGAGGGGCTTCACTAACGCCCTCAGACACTAGGAACTTAGCTCCCAGGAAACTTATACGCTTCGCGAGGAGTCTAGGAATCCTGGTGTAACGATTCCATTCATTATCGAATAATTTTTCAATCCATTCCTATCGATTTAAAATAGACGTTCGGTTTGCTAATTTTTAACAGTGTACCTGATATGAACGTTCTCGCCTAGTTCGGTTTTTCTAAGGCATGAACAAAAACTATGGTAAGGAGCTGGGTTTTCGGTTCGCAGATAGCGAGAGAGAAGTGTTTGAATGCTTGCCATCGAAAGTGAAATGTGGACAGTCATAATTTGATATAATCTTTTTACGGATTTTTCCATATATTCACTGTTGAATATAATCATTTTATGGATTATGATTTCGATGATCTTTTTGGGCATTCAATGGATATAATTTTGGTGATATAATTCGGTTTATTGAACGTCTCTGGAAGCATCGTGATTTCTGCTTTAGAGGTGAGTTTCATAGGCAAATCAAGTATTAATATATGCGTTCATTATTACGGTTTCCGTATAATATTTTCATAACCACTTTCAGACGTTTTTCTTGGGATACCGATTACTGTAAAAGGGCCGCAATCGAATGCTAGAAAGTTCCAGTACTATGGAAATTATAAGGGGGTTATCTCGTACTAAAGAGCATCTACGTATGGGTAGAATGAGTTTGAAATAAGAATACACAACCATACCAGGAGAAGGATTTTTCTTGAACATGATTAGTGATTGCAAGATATCGGCCGTCCGTCACGGGGTCATATCAACAATATATTCTGCGAATTTATTTTAGAGTGCAGGCCAACTATTTTCCCTATCAAGCGATTTCGACGTTATTTGAATACTTACCAATTAGATAAGTGCCATGTGAAGTGGAATGAATAGAAAAATCGAATTAAACGGTTTTCTTCACATAAAGGATTCAATATAAAATTGAACCAGAAAATGGTAGATCTCAGGTGAAAAACAACTACTTTCCTGGCAAATACCACGCAGAACGTTGAATGATATTCACCTGAAAATCCATGCATACTTCCATATAATATCAATGGACATTGAATGCAAATGTTTCTTTCTGATAAGCTCGATTATGTTCAATTTATGTCGTGTTCACCTAACAATCCGCATACCGGTTTCAGGCTTCTTGGCCCTCATCAGTACGGTAGTCAACCAGCCAAGGTCAAAGAACTCTGGCTGAAGTGAGACTACAACGTAAACAAACCATCATCGAGCTTGTAACACCTATAGGTACGCCGGAAAAGATAAACTTTAACTGGCGGTACCTAGTGACGAAAGAAACACTCGAAAATCTCCACCTCGATAGGTTTCTAAATAAAAGATTCCTTCTCAGTAGGAGTGGCAAGCCGGTCTAGCATATAGTGAAGATAAGTGCCATCTGAAGTGGAATGAATAGAAAAATCGAATTAAACGGTTTCTTCACTAAAGGATTCAATATAAAATTGAACAGAAATGGTAGATCTCAGGTGAAAACAACTACTTTCCTGGCAAATACCACGCAGAACGTTGAATGATATTCACCTGAAAATCCATGCATACTTCCATATAATATCAATGGACATTGAATGCAAATGTTTCTTTCTGATAAGCTCGATTATGTTCAATTTATGTCGTGTTCACCTAACAATCAATGATGAGGGCCAAGAAGCCTGAAACCGGTATGCGGATTGTTAGGTGAACACGACATAAATGAACATAATCGAGCTTATCAGAAAGAAACATTTGCATTCAATGTCCATTGATATATGGAAGTATGCATGATTTTCAGTGAATATCATTCAACGTTGCGTGCCAGAAAGATTGTTTTCACCTGAATCTACCATTTCTGGTTCATATATTGAATCCTTTATGTGAAAAACGTTTAATTCGATTTTCTATTCATTCCACTTCACATGGCATATCTTCACTATACTAGACGCTTCACCTACTGACAAGAATCTTTTTTAGAAACCTATCGAGGTGAGATTTCGAGTGTTCTTTCTGTCAAAGAGCGCCAGTTAAAGTTTATCTTTCCGGCGTACCTAAGTGTACAAGCTCGATGATGGTTTGTTTACGTTGTCTCACTTCAGCCAAGTTCTTGACCTTGGCTGGTTATCTCCGTACTGATGAGGGCCAGAACCTGAAACGGTATGCGTGTATGAACACGACATAAATTGAACATAATCGATTCGAAAGACATTGCATTCAATATCCATTGATATTATATGGAAGTATGCATGATTTTCAGGTGAATATCATTCAACGTTCTGCGTATTTGCCAGGAAAGTAGTTTTCACCTGAGATCTACCATTTTCTGGTTCATAATGTCCTTTATTGAAAACCGTTATAATCGATTTTTCTATTCATCCACTTCACATGGCACTTATCTTTCACTATATGCTAGACGGGCTTGCCACTCCTACTGAGGAGGAATCTTTTATTTAGAAACCTATCGAGGTGGGAGATTTTCGGAGTGTTCCTTTCTGTCACTAGGTACCGCCAGTTAAAATTTATCTTTTCCGGCGTACCTATAGGTGTTACAAGCTCGATGATGGTTTGTTTACGTTGTGTCTCACTTCAGCCAGAGTTCTTTGGACCTTTGGCTGGTTGACTACTCCGTACTGATGCGGGCCACGAAGCCTGAAACCGGTATGCGGATTGTTAGGTGAACACGACATAAATTGAACATAATCGAGCTTATCAGAAAGAAACATTTGCATTCAATGTCCATTGATATTATATGGAAGTATGCATGGATTTTCAGGTGAATATCATTCAACGTTCTGCGTGGTATTTGCCAGGAAAGTAGCTGTTTTTCACCTGAGATCTACCATTTTCTGGTTCAATTTTATATTGAATCCTTTATGTGAAGAAAACCGTTTAATTCGATTTTTCTACTTACCAATTACCTGTAAATTTATTTTTAGGTGTTCTTTTTGTTAACACCGTGCTCTCGAGAGTTACGTAGGTAAAATAATATCTCCCCTTAAAACACCCATATACATATTTGTTCAAGTACATTTCTTCATGAATAAATCTCTCACAACTATGTGTTTTGATTTTATTATCTGAGCATAATTACTCTGTGGTTACGAGTCATTTTAGTGATTTTCTTCATGGCTTTGAAATTGTTATTGGGGTGAGCTTTATCTAAATCACTTGGTGCCCTATTTGATAATTTTAACATTTTTTCTTACCCACTTCCGACTCCACTGTTGCAAGTCGGCGCATCTCAATTTTTTGTGTTACCTCACAGAAAGTACGTAACACCGGGTCTTGAACAGATGAAGGGTAATGTTCGAAAGACCTCACGGGTCGAGGTACGGAGAGGCTGAAGAGCCATATCGACCCCCCTACAATCTACAATGTACTTCCAGGGGGAGAGAAAACCCAAAATATGGAAAACATAATTTTCAGTTGCTGTTTGAAAGATTCAATTCGAAGAATTTTCAGTTCATCAAGAATGTAATTGTAGAGATTTATCCCTTTCGACACAGGCTCCTTCGTCCCATTGTGGTTGTCGTCAGTGCTTTTCGATATTTGTTTTTATTTCTCACGCTGTAGCTGTCGATTTGGTGAGTTGATATTAGTTGTAAGTCTAAGTGGAACTTGTTGAGCGTTCTGTTGTGTATGAAGCTATAAGCTTGGAAGATATATAGGGCAAGTATGTCCATTATTCTATTCGGGTTTGTAGGAATTTCAAGAGATGGATTTTTTCCAGAGCAGTTTTATTCCAGATAAGTGTTAAATATGCAAGGTGGCATTGTTTAAGTGAGTGATAAATTGATTTCCTATCAGTGACGTTCACGTATCGTGCAACCCATCCAAGAACTCCATTTGCGGGTGCAGTTTTTTTGCATTGGTGGGAGATGTATTGTGTCCAGTTAAGCTTGCTGTCAATATACAGTCCAATGTATTTTGTACACTCTGTTCCTCTGAGTTCATAGCTCCCGATGGACAAATATTGTTCTTGTCAGGCTTTATTTCTTGAGATTACCATAAACGTTGATTTCTCAATATTGTGAGCGTGTTATAGTTGAGCCATTGTTACCAAGATCTTCTTTGATCACCTGTTTCGCTTTCTCCTGAATTGTGCTAAAGTAGCATGTGTTGTCAGCATATACTTGTAGTTGGCCCCGAAGATACAGGAGGGAGATTGAATTTATAGGCTCAGAGCGGGCTGCAGAAAACCTGATCAATAGAGTAACAGAATGCAATGTTTTTAAAATGTTAGTTCTCACAGCAAACATGAGAATAATCGTTGACTGCCTGGGCAAAAGTGGCGCATAAGTTTTTATGGTATTTTTTCGGAAAAAGCAACCATAACGAAGTAATACATGTCCGAAATACGTTTGACACTAATTATCTCTCCAGTTGGTCAAGTGGTCTGAAGAGCTGGTTCACGAAATGGAGCGTGGGTTCAAACCCCAGATCGAGCAGCTTTTCTTTATTTTTTCTTTCGAAATTGAAAAATGATTTGTTTGGGGCGAATATTCGTCACAAAACGAATCATTTCTCATGTCTGAGAGCTGGGTGCAGAAAACCTGGCCAATCGAGTAACACTATGAAATGTTTTCACAAGCTTTCATTCAAATTCATATATGTTTGTTTAGTTTAAATCTTGCAAGTGAATTTTAACCTACTTCTGGTTGTCCGATTGACGTGAAATTTGGCAGGTTTCCATTATTCCGGTGACAATGCATTACGGAATTTTTTCGAAGAAAAAACAAAATGGCGGCTCCAATATGGCGGACGAGTTTCGTGATTATGGTTCGATTCTATTCAAAATTAGTATGCGGGGGCTTTCGGAGCTGGACATCATGATTTCTTTGCCAGAATTCATGAATTCAAAATGGCGGCTCCAATATGGCGATGATTTTTGTGGTTATAGCCCTATTCCAATAGGAATAAATATGTGGGGTTTTTGGGGTCAAAGATCATGATTTTTTGGTCAGAATATATGAAATTAAGATGGTTATTATAGTCCAATTCCATTCAAAATTGGTGTGTTGGGGTTTTTGGAGTGGGACATCATGATTTCCTAGTCAAAATTAATGAATTCAAGATGGCGACTCCAAGAAGACGACGTGTTTTGTTATCATGGTCGGATTCCATTTAAAATTGGTACGTGGATATTTTGGGGTCATAGATTATCAATTTTTGTCAGTATTCAATAAAATGACAAATTTCAATAACGCCTAAAAAAAATTAAGACAAGCTTTCATACAAATGTACCAAAAAGGAAAAATAGTTTCTTTACTTGTTCCTAGATTAAGTTTTTATTAATTTCATTATTGTATATATGATAAAAATTTCATTGTATTATATATATATATATATATATATATATATATATATTACACTTGCGAAATATTTGAATAAATGAAAAAATAATTGTTTATTTGTTTATCCCTGAATACTTCTCTAATAGGATATATTAGTAACAGCATATAAGACTTTGAGAAATAGAGAGTCTTATGCCAAGTATTTTCAACAGGCATAGACGTGACACTGATGTGTCTTCATAATAGAAAAATGTTTGAAGTTTAAACTTGCTAGTAGTTTGAAGCTATTACTCGATAAATATAGTAATAAACCAAAAAAAGTTTGGTGCCAAGACATTAGAACAAGATTTAACGGGACACTAAAATATATAATTTTTTTACTGTGTAAATACTGAATTTCAAGAGTAATTTCAAGCTGTTACTCCATTGGTATGGTTGCGGTTCAAAAAATATTCCGGAAAGAGAGCATACAAAACTTGTGAACAAATTCTTCCCAGAAACTGAGTTATTTTTTTATTTTCTCTGTGAATGCTAACATTTTATAGAAACCATTGGAAAAATTACACAAATGAAGTCAAAAAGAAAACATAATATCTTTGTTTGACCTAGATTATTCTGTGAGTAACAGATTGAAAATCTTGCCACACAAGAATACCTATTTTATACTCGCGGCAAGCTTTTGAATCTGTTACTCATAGAATAAAAAAGGGCAAACAATTGAAGAAATATTGTTTTTGTATAAAAACTTGACTCAATTTTTTTAAATCATTTTTATTTAATTCTTTTCAGACATTCATGAAATCCGTCATCTTATTGAATTCTGACAAAAGTTGATAATCTACGACCCCAAAAAAAACCACAAGCCGCCATCTTGAATTCATGAATTTCGACTAAGGAATCATGTTGTTTGACTCTCACACACCAATTACGAATGGAATCGGACTATAATCACAAAAGTCGTCGCCATCTTGGAGCCGCCATCTTGAATTAATGAATTCTGGCAAAGAAATCTTGATGTCCGATCCCAAAAATTCCCACATACTATTTTTGAATAGAATCGAACTATAATCACAAAACTCGTCCGCCATTGGAGCCATTTTGTTTTTGTTTGTCAAAAATTCCGTAATGCATTGTCACCGGAATGATGAAGACCTGCCAAATTTCATGTTAATCGGACAACTAAAAGTAGTTCAGAATTCACTTGCAAGATTTGCCTCAAACTCTCGAACTATTTGCCCTCTGTTTGGAAAGCAGTGGACTTAATAATTCAATGCTTATAAAGAAGGTGATTGGCATTCAAAAGCAGTCAAATATTTTTGGCCCAAAGGATTCACAAATAAGTAAGTCCATTTATTATATTCAGCAATTTCAATCTAACTCTGAATAACACCTACAATTTTCTTGGTCAGTTTGAGCCCTTACCATAGAACAAGTTTGTGTGTGACATTTGAAAAAATCTTGTTTGGAAACCCCAATTCATTTTTTTTATGAATAGGTCCACCAGGCTTGGGATCAATACTGAATCAGAGGCAAGAGCGTCATATGCTTTGAGGAGTAGTTACGTCGAAGAAATTGTTGTGGAAATTTGTAAAGTGCAGCCAGGCTGGCTTATTCCTCAGAGGAATTGTTGTTAAAAATGGACTACCTGTGAAACTACTGGAAATCAAGTGCCCTTCCATAGGTTAGTAGTCGATAATTGTGTAAGTAGTGTCTTAATACACTGTTTTTTCTAGGTAAAAAGAAACCTGTCAATGAATTCGTTCATGAATGCAGTTACTTGATTATCCATAATGATCGGCTATCGTTGAGGAAAAAGCGTCCATATTATTGCCAGGTTCAACTGGGAATGGCTATCCAAAGACTTTTTGAATATAGTTATCAAGCATGATAAAACGTTTAGCAATATAATGTTGCAGACAGTTCATTTTAACAAAATGTTGCATGTAATTTGTTTATATGAAAAATAAAACTTGATTTTCTAATTGAATTTTTTATCGAAAGTAATGTTACTGTATTTATTTATATACATATAAGCAACTTGCAGGTACAATCTAGCGTTTCTTCCACTCTAAGCACCTCACTTTGCATTTCACATGAAACTTTTTGTCACTCACAAACTAACACATCTACAACCTTTCTTCAAACAATCACACATAGATCCTACCAGTCTTCTAAATATGAAAAATTTTCTCAACATCAAACCCTGTTATCAATCTTACTTATCTTAATTATTCAACTTATACAAATTCTTATCACTCTGTCACCATTTGTCGTTTTTATTGTTCTTCTACTTTGCTCTAATATGTAATTCTTTAACGACTTTGTCGATAACATTCATTTCTTCTGACAATAAAATAAGCCTATCTAAGGGGTTTCACCTCGGAATGAAAGATCGGAATAAGCTATAAACTTTTGTTTTGGTATTTCAAAAGTTGGCTCTCGTGTCTGCGTCTTAAGATATTCAAGGTCAAATGTCGCAAAAATTGTTTTTTCGTAAATATCTCACTTCTTATGCTTAATTTGCATTCATTATGTAGAGCATAACATTCTCTACAAATTTTGTTTAAAGCAATTTTTTATACGTTCAACCGTTTTTGAGAAAGCAGGCGAAGTTGTCGGTTTCAGCATTTCATTTTGTAGTACCCAACCCCATTCCTGGGGTTCTAAATCGTTCCCTAACCAAGTTTGAATCTAGTAGTAGACACGATTTATATGTTGATGAGCTGCTGCACTAACGAATAAGTGAATGATTAACTTTATAAGCCGTACTATGTTATGGGATTCACATGTAAGACTGAGCGCTCCGCACTCTTTGCCCTCTATCTCAAAAACGGTTGAATGTATAAAAAACTAATGGCAACAAAATTTTTTGAGAATTTCATGCTCTACAATTTCTAAAGCATAGGAAGCGATATATTTACGAAAAACCGATTTTTTTCGACCTGGAATATCTCAAGACGATGACACGAGATCTTATGAGAGGTTTGAGCCAACTTTTAAAATGCCAAAACAAAGATTTATACGAATTTATAGCTTATTATCTTTTGTTCCGAGATTTTCTCCCCTTTTGAAAACTATTTTGTTCCATTAATCTTGATCGATTGAAACTCAAAAATACTTTAAATAACTAGAATGTGCAGTATTATGTCAAAGTTTTGTTGTCACATTCTCTTCATGAATGCCAAGTACCTACAGCGATGAAACGAAATGCCATAGTTTTTCCCTCAACACAATATCTTCAGTAATATTTATTTTTTCTATAGCTTTGTAACCATAGGGACATTTTCAAAGCCATCCCTGATGGGTACAAAAGTCCTATAGCAGGGCCCTAGGGTAATTTTTGGCTTTAGAAAATGTAAACTTGTATTTGTAAAAAATGGTTGAGTAAACATCTTTACCTTTGAATTAGTATCCCTTAACAAAGAGTTGTGAAATAAATAAATAACAATTTTGCAAAAAATTTACGAAATATGTGTGAGTATACTTCAAGTCTATTCATTCCAAATTGTTAATTATATTTTTTGACTTAGTACATAAAAGAAACACTAACAGGTACATAATATGAATTTTTTATATTATAATAAAAACAGACATATTGTAAACAAGTTAAAAAAAAGTATTGTTACATTAATATTTGGAACATTTATTTACATGCAATAATCCATTCAATACATTCATGATGAATAGTAATATCAAGAATATCTACATCTCAAATTTCGTTAAAACGAGTATTAATTCAGTAATATTTGGAATATCTATTAGAACATGCAATAATCCATTCAATATCAAGAATATTTACATCATAAATCTAGTTAGAAAGGTTAAATAAAATATTGATACAATAGGTAATATTTTGTAAATGCAAAATACATTAATATTACAACAAAATTTTACAAAATATAAAAATATCAATACAGTAATATTCAGAACATATATTGGTACATGCAATAATCCATTCAATTCGGCGAATACTCCATCCCCACTTCATTTTGAAGAATTAATTGGTTGTTTTATCCATTCTGTGTAAACTATACAGATGATTATGCCAGGTGGAGTTCTAAATAATTAGTAGAAAAAATTAAGTCTGCTCCACAGTAAGAAGCATTTATTTCTAGGAAAGAAAATAGCAATGCATTTCGGCAAAGTATTTTGCCATCTTCAGGCTCTCTAAAATATACATAAAAACGATACAAGGGTGAACATCGTAAAAATTGATAGAAGACTTAGCACAAAAATAAACATAACATCACTGACTTACACCAACATTGAAGTTAAAATGTCAACTCATTGATTTAGTCGATAACCTTTGTTATCAACTTTTACGATGGCCACTCTTGTATCATTTGTATGTATATTTTAGAGAGCCTGAAAATGGCAAAATTCTCTGCCAAAATGTCTTGCTAATTTCTTTCCTATAAATAAATGCCTTTTACTGAGGACCAGACTTAATTTTTTCTACTAATGAAAAAAAAGTTTGATAATTTTTTCAAGGGATACACAATATTATGACTTTTTTAATGAAAAATGAAAGAGGCTTAAAATGTAAATTAAAAAAATCAAGCATTTTCACTTTATATTTCTGATAAAATAACCAGAGGTTGTGAGATATCACATGTTAAATTTTTAATATAAAGTATGGAGTAATTTTCGAATGTTTTGAAAAAATAGAAATGACTAAATCTTCACCTTCATTGGCAAATGCCACTGTGCCAATCAAAGGATGCTTGTGATCTCGGGGATTACACAGTTCTTTGATATATTATGTATACTGTGCATGTGCTCAGTCATGAAAACAAAATTCATATATATATATATACTAGCTGGTACTCGCGACTTCGTCCGCGTAGAATTTGTATTTTTTCCTGTTTTTTTTTGTGTTGTTCCATCTAGCTTATGCCTGTGGCTTCCCGTTTTCCATTATGGGTGCCATAATTGATTTAACAGCGAAATTAACGTTCTGTGACGACTATTAAAAATTCACTAACCCCTTTTCAACCCTTCAGGGACAGACTTTTCAAGTTAGGTTAAACACGATTTCCTCATTTGTAATATAGAGCCAAAACACGAATGTTCATGATCATAACTCAAAAACTAACCGAAGCCCCATACAAATTTTCACTCCCTTCAAGGGATGAATTTCTAAATTCACTGAAACAAGTATTCCTTTATTTGTTACAATGACCCCTCAAATACAAATATTTATGACCCTAACTTAAAAACATTTTAAAACACAGAAACACGTATTTCTTCATTTGTAACAAAGTCCTCAAATACCAATTTTCATGAGCCTAACCTAAAACCTAACGGAACCCCTATACAAACTTTCACCCCTTTAGGAGTTTAATTTTTAAAAACACAGAAACACATATTTCTTCATTTGTAACAAAGACCTCAAAACTAACCTAAAAACTAACGGAACCCTCATACTAACTGCCATTTCACAACGTCGGGGATTGAATTTTCAGAAACACAGAAAAACGTATTTCTTCAATTGTAATGAAGACCTCAAATACCAATTTTTATGAGCCTAACCTAAAAACTAACGGAACCCTTATTCTAACTGCCAATCCCCATTTAACCCCCCATTTTAACCGCTTTAGGGTTGAATTTTCGAAAACACGTGTTTAATTGAGAGAACTCCAAAGCACTATCCTACTAGCATTTAGAAAATTGCATATGTATTGTCTGCACTCCAGATTGAAATATACTTTTATTTAAACTGAACCTACCTCCTCTGTAAACTTCATTCACAAGTGTGTGGCACTTCCTTCCATAATATCTAAAGTTTCTATACTTGAACGAGGATTATCAGTTCTTTCCTGTGCTGGTCTTCTTTTTGGAGTTATACGCTTTGATCCCTTCTTCTCGTTTGGCAAATTTAAACTCGGAACCGCTATTCTTTTCAGCCTAGGCTATTGAGTTGCACAATCTGAAATCATCATTATCTTTATTTGATTCCTATATGAAGAGGTAGAAAAACAAAATAAGATTCCTCCAGATGACTGCCATCAATTATATTCCTAGTATACAATGAAAAACTAGTTTTAGAACAGTGTATAAAAAAGACACACTATTTCAGACATTGACAGAAGTTACAAGTGGTGAAAAAATTATATTTTACAAAACTACGTTATCCCAATCATATTATTTATATGTCTGTTGATAAAAATGAAATATTTCACAAAGAATACATTGAAATGAATATACAGGCATACTGGCAATTAGATTTAGTTGTACTCACCTGGTAAGATGAAATCATCCCTTGCGAAATGAAGTAAACATACCACTGCCGCTCTTGAGCCTGGTTTCTTGAGCTTAAATTATTTATCCAAGCCTTATACCTGTCAATTTTTGCCCGGAGTCCAACTTTAGTGACTCTGTATTCGGCTACCCCTTCTTTTCAGGAAACTTGTGAGAAGAGAGGTTACAAATATGGCTCGGCGAACGAACTTTCAACATATATATATATATATATATATATATATATATATAAAAAAATCCAAATTGTTATTAGATATTATTTACACAGCAAATCGTGAAAATAACACAACAGTCATATCGCGGCAATATAAACAACCCTAGTCTTAACAGTTCAGTTCATCTCCGATAGGGGTCGTATCAGGATGATAAATTCTCCAATAGCAACGCCGAGAGAGTGGAGAAATAGTACTTTGACAGAGGTGTGTTGTTTTGCCTTCATGAAAGTGGATATTGAAAATACGTGACCACTATTAGTTATTTGCTGTTGTTAGCTGTTTCCTCATAAGAACATTGGCGACATTGGATTATGTACATGGTGTCCTATCCCATTACTAAAGAAAAAGAGGGAGCCAATCAATTTATTTTCACCTCAAAAGAAACTACGTTTCATTGCCAGCGTAAAAACAAAGACATTATGTTATGTGCACAGACTTTTCTACATATTGACAACGTTCATTTATTATAGTTTTCCTTCTGATATGGAGTCTCCGTATTTGTTTATTTAGATACATTCTTGGATGTAGAATATATTGTTTAGTTTTGGTCTCTAATTGTTCGAACCCACCCTGGGATGTTAAATATTTGAAATGTTAATATAAAACCTTTCTGGCCCCCAAACAGAACAAATTACAAACCATTCTAAGAACTCCAACTGCGGGTGCAATTTTTTGCATAGGTGGGAGGTAATTCACCAATATAGCCCGGAACATGGCGCTCAAGCCAGATCCTCCGGTTGAGCCTATAACCCCAAAGGAGGACCTGATCAGGGCGATCAGGCACTTCCGATCATAGAAGGTAGGGTCTCTAGTGAGTCCACTTCCTTCGACTATTTCTGATGAAGCACGAGCTCTAGTGCCTAGGAAGGATCGAAAAAAGAATCGTATCCGAAAGAAGGTTTCATAGGATGTCGTTTCTTCGTTACCATGCCCCCCCAATGGTATGATTCAAAGTCGATAGGCACTATTACTATAGAGAGCTGAAAATCTGAGTAGTCCGGAATACGCGATTGAAAAAAAAAAAATGAAATTAAGAAAATGTTGAAAAACAAAAATTATCCCATATGGCTGATATATGCATATGCAGAAAAGTTTCACTTTGAAGACACCAATATAATTGAGCTAAAAGATATCCTCAAGGAAATAACTGATAAAACCACATCAGGTATAGATGGATTATTTTTCAAAATCTTCCTGACTTTGTTCTTCACATTCTAGTGGATGCAATCAACAAATCTTTCAGAACAGGAAAATTCTCATCTTGCTTGAAAGAAGCAGTTGTGATACCTCGCCATAAGGGCGGTGACTCAGACGAACCAGCGAATTACCGACCGATTTCACTTCTGTCGACATTATCATAAATTATAGAAAAATTGGTAAAAAGAAGAATGATGAAACATCTCATAAATAATAATACAATAAACCAATTTCAATATGGATTTCAAAGCGGAAAAAATACAGATGATGCAATCTTCTCGTTGCTAGAAAATACTTACATGACTCTGAATAATGGAGAAGTAGCTGCAGCAGTGTTCTGCGATTTCTCGAAGGCCTTCGATTGTGTTTGCCATGAATTACTGCTGCAAAAGTTAGAGTTCTACGGCTATAGGAATTCCTCTTTGAACTGGTTTATAACATACTTATCAGAAAGGAGTCAGATAGTGAAAATCAAAGAGAACCACTCTCAAACAGGCAAAGTCTCTATGGGCGTCCCGCAGGGGTCAGTCCTGCGCCCAATCCTGCTTCTTTTGTATATAAACGACCTAGCCACTATTCGTATTCAGGGAAAGTTCACCTATTTTGTAGACGACACTACTACTTTATGGCATGGGAAGGATATAAATCATTTGAAAGAAATAATTGCTGTTGATCTCACTGAAATAAATCAGTGGTGTGACTCCAATTCTCTGTGTTTCAACCCGAATAAAACAAATGTAATCTCTTTCAAGTTCAACCTTGATAACCTACTATTGGAAAACCATGTAATTGTGAATAAACCAAATATTAAGTTCCTAGGTATGTTTATAGATAACAAACTGAAATTTGATGAACATGTTTCTAACTTAAGTAAAAAGATATCTTCTAGTTGCTTTTTTACAAAGGAACTAAATACAGCTTCAGCTAGGTTGGTATACTTCTCTTCAATTGAATTCCATTTGAGGTATGGTATTGCATTTTGGGGTTCATGTAGTGATCATTAATTCAACTCAGTGTTTGTGTAAAGCTCAATTCCATGATTACTGCAAACCAGTATTCCTTAATAAAATTTTTTTAACTCTCTTTTGTCTGTACTTACTGGAAACTGTATGCCTGATACATAAGAAATGCGCCACTACTTCAAATCTGACTGAAAATATGAGACAAGAAAGAAAGGTTGTATTCTCTTACCTATACCAAAATCCTGCCTAACTAAAAACTCAATAATACTTATCTATAATCATTTGCCAGAAGCCTACAGAAATGCAACTTGCCTAGAAAAGTTAAAAAAAAATGTGAGAGAAGCCCTTTTACAGAAGGCTTACTATAACCTGCAGGAGTATTATAATGACGTACTGTAGCTATTCAATTGTCCCAAGTATTCTGTATCCGGGTATCCGGTATTAATTTTAATTTTGGTATTTGTATATTTTGAATTTGTTTGTTTGTTTGTAAATGTGATTTTGTATATTTAAATTTTATTTATATTCAAATTTCATATGACTGATATTATAGTATTTTGTGAAGACTGATATTATATATCTAAATTTTAAACTTTATATATATTTTAACAATTCGTCATGACTTTTACAATGTGATCGTATGATCTTATTTCTGTACTCTTACTTTTAAGGTACCCTCTCGTGAATGAGTTTATATATTTTATAGATTATATACATATAATGCAAATTGACTAGCTGGTGACATTCCAAAATCTAATTTTTATCTTAATCTTGAATTGTTTAACTTTTTACATTTGTGACCGTATATATTTTCATGCTCTGTCAATAAGATAATATCTTCGACAATAAAGTATATTTTTGATTGATTGATTGAAATATTCTAAACACATGAACAAAATAAACAAAACATGGTAGACCAAAACCATGTAGGCTACAAATATTTCAAATTTCCATAGGTACATCAAAGGACTTTCAGAAAAAATAGGCAGTCTCAGGGGAAAAACAAGAAATTGGTTAAACTAGCTTTCAACAACACTCACCCAGTTCCTGCGCTAGTCTTGAAATTGAAGGGCGTAACCCCAACTCTTCAATAAACCTTATATACATTAAATTGCATTGATTGTGAAAAAAGCTATATTGGAATGACAAAACGAATACTCCAACAACAGATCAATCAACATACATATGATTGCACACAAAAAAAAAGAGATAAAAAAACGGCACAAGCTCTACATCGTTTTACTAAAGGTCATAATTTTGATTCTGAAAATTTTTAAAAAAAAATGGACGGGCGAAGGACTCAGATTTAAACAATTTTTAACAGAAAACAATAGAATATGTAATGTAGTCAATAAACTGTACTCTACTCTACTCTAGATACCAAGCGAATTCCAATTTAAAAAAAAAACAGAACAACAACCACAAAAGCACAATAGTATAAATGAAGTAATCTTATCAAGCAACATATCAGTTCAGTCGTCTCTAAGAGGCCCAAAAAGCAACGTGTTGATACAGAAGAGCTAGAAAAACAATTAAAAATAATAATAATTTCATCGAATAGACGATGGTAGGAAGTGTTATTGAGTACATCACGATCGAAATGAGAACATTCGAAATCGTTCAATGTGGTCGAGAACCTTTTCGTAAGTGTATAAAGACACCTTTGAGAACTTTCCATATTTATTTAAAAACTACATGTGATGGTTTTCTTATTCTAAATTTCACTCTTGTCTCCTTAATGTTTCCTTAATTTATTTTATTGTTTGAAAAAAGTCTATTTTTCTTATTGTTGTTAGTTGAAATAATATAAAATGTGTAATCGTAACTTAGTAAGCATTTTATTTGTAGCCCTGAAGGAGTATAAATATATAGAAGGAAATATCGGCATGAAATGTGCGTTGTTGTCTCCTACCTGTCCTGTAAGCCACAAACACTGGTATTCTCCTGAAGACGAGTGCAGATACAAGCCATGAAAACTTTGCGAACAATTTTCAAACCTACTAAGACGGTGTACGTCCGAAACGAGAGTAATCATGAAATGTCTTGGAGGGATAAAAAATGAAAACTTTTCCATATTTTTCTAACCAGTAATATAAATTCAAAATGTCAGATTGCTAGTTTGTAATTTGAAACATTCTTAAGTATCCTTAGTATTTTCTCGTAAAATAGGCTTGCATTTGATAATCCATGCCCATCAAGTACACAAGAACTATTGCACAACTAAGACTATCTAATTTCATCTCTCCCAAATTCATATACCATTGATCCAAACGAGCTGTGCACAGTTTGTAACCAAGCTCAGATGGAGACACTCGAACAAATTTTCTTTCATTGCCCCATTTATTGTGTAATGAAACCTCCTTTCCTGAACTCCTTAACAAATATGACTGCTTTGGCCCATGCTCTTGATACTCTTTCAGTTGATACACCTAAAACCATTGCTTCGTACCTATGGAACGTTCTAAAATTACGATCTTTCCTTATCAATGAATGAAAGTTATTCTGTGCTCACCAGTATAATACTCTCCCTCCTGTGATATCAGGTTAACATTAACATTATTATCCACTTATTCATCCTGTTTAATGATAACTCGTACCCTTGCCATAAAATGTATTTTTTGAGAGGCAATAAATCTATAATAATTATTATTAATCGGGTAAACGAATAGTTAGTCACTCAAGCTCCCTGAAAATAGCTGAAAACTTTTCTTACGTGTTTTTGCCTCCTGAATACGAATCCGAGGAAAACGCGGCGGTTCATACCGTTTCTGAGTTACAGCACCTTCTTTGTTCTAGAACGTAATTTTCAAGCACCGTTTTCTCGGGTAAAAATCCCTCAAAACGCCTCCTTCTTTCAAACAGTATAAACTACGAATACTAAATCACTCATTTTCGGTACAACTTAGCACAAAATATAGCCGGTTATATCGAAAAAATCTTCATTTTTCAACACGTACATCCTAACCTTTCCCCGCATCATCAACAATCCACAACCTAACCTCAATCTGAGCCAGATGTTAGGGGTTAGGATGTATGTGTTTAGGAAGGAGGATTTTTCCAATAGAATCGGTTGTATTTTGTGCCAAATTTTTCCGTAAATGAATGATTTAGTGTTCGCAGTTTATGCTGTTTGGAAGAAGTAGGCATTTTGAGTGATTTTGCGCCAGAAAACGGTGCTTGAAAATTACGTTCTAGAACACAGAAGGTGCTGTTACTCCGAAACGGTATGCAGGAGGCAAAACCACGCAAGAAAAGTCTTTCAGCTATTTTTATGGAGCATGAGTGGACTAACTATACATTAACTGATAATCGACATTTATAATAAAAAAAACTATTTCTGATGAATCAATGACTTCAAACCTTGTTAAACGAAAATTTGAAACTTCAATTTCCAAACAATAAAACAGGACTAACAAAAGAACATTATTTCAAAACCAACCTGCTGAAGATGGTCCTAGAATGCTCAATTAAAAAATTGATAATTATTTTCTGGATACTCTCATGGAAGTGCCGATAATTCATAAATTGTGTTATATATATAAACATATAAACATGAGGAATTTATATGGGAATAAATCGCCAACCTAAAATATGAAAAATCATTTCAACGAATAATCCAATTTCAAGACGTTGAAGAAACAGACAGAAAATAGCTAACAGATGTGGTTGGGAAAAAAATGCATTAAGAAATAAACATTTCCAAAGATGACATCCGACCTAATAAAAAGTGTTCTTTATGGAGTCAGAACTTGTCAACACTTACGGAAAGTGCATACGTGGGAAAGTTATTTCTTCAGAAAATACATACATTAAATACCAAAATTATAGCTACTAAAAGTAAAAAACACGTGAACGACTCCCGCTGGGAATTCGAAAAAAATACCTTTTTGATGTATCAAAAAGGTCATTTGAATACCCCGGGGACATAGGATGCACTCTAAAATTATCGCTGAATGAAACTGAATTCCATGTGTTTAACCTTAATAAACAGAGTTTATCTGAAAGACATAAAATCTTTCATCACAGCCGCTAATGGGCATGCTGTAATGACATGAAAAAACTATCATCCTACCCTCCGTAAGAGAGAAAATTAAAACTTGAACTCGAAAAATATAAAAGACCAGAAATTAATTCAACCCTCTGTCAGTCAAGCGTCCAAGCTCAAACATTTAACTCGACTCAACATAGTTACTTCTATATACACAGTTCGGTATGTAGTTAGATCAAAAGTCAGTTTAAAATAGCCAATATAAATAATGGAAATGTATCTAGAATCAGTGTTCCGTAAATAATTACTACAAATAATCACTTAATGATAACTAAAAAAAATATTGAAGAAATCAATATTCACAATTCAGAATTCGATTGAAATTGTGTGTGGAAACCATCAACTGTAAAATGGTTAGCTGTTTTTTTGTTGTTTGTATTATTTTGGCATATTGAATCTTTCCCAACTATTATTAAACTGAATGGCATTATTTGATTTTCTAAGTGATCTCCAACCAAAGTGAAAATGTTTCATATTACATTTCAAATTTACCTAATTGAGTATGGTAATTCGTTATTTTTTTCAAAAAAACTAAATTAGCCTTGACTTTCGAACTACTCTAGGGAATCTCCAGTTATCTGTATTATAAATAAATACTAGACTTCTATTCATGGCGAAATACGTTCCGCAAGCTTTTGATCTATAGTTGAAATGCGAATCCAGAAATATTTCACAGTGTTATTGAATCTAATTAATTTTATATCCAGTTTGTGTAAAGAATTACCGAATTTTATGATTTATTCATCCAGTTTCGTAGAACAGTTTTTTTTTTCATTATTGTTCTATTTTATTTTCAATTAGTAGGGTTCAGATATCTTGTTCAAAAGTGTGTGTGAGCATTTGAAGATAATACATTGTAAACCTTTCTTACAATTGATTTGGGAATGATACTTGTTCATTCACCATAGTGTCCTAATTTTTTTAGATTGATAAATCAATAAAATATTTGATATTATATTCAGTTTTTTTAAGGTTAAAAAAAATTGTAGTTATCTTAAAGTCATTTTGAAATCTCAGTTCCTTTATACAGGGGATTTGGAAAATTGATACAAATTACTGTAAGTTGTAAAACAATTATAATTCAGATTTGATTATGATTTTGGAACATATATTTAGTACTATAGAAGTACTTAATTTGTATGGATTAGAATGTCATACCATACAGTTTGTATTTGTTGTAACGAAGTATGTTTTTTTAATATAGTTTGTTTGTTTTTGTAAGTGCTTCAATTATTTGCATAGTATCCTTAACTAGATTGGCAAGGTTCATAATTTGAACGATTCCAGCTCTCTAAAAATTCATAACATCTATGTCGTCCCAGGCATTTTCTCAAAATTACGAAATACAATTACTACTACTGCACGATACACTGTCTTGGTAGATGAAGATAAATTAAACACTACTGGAGTTATTGATCAACACCTTCATGTTGGTTTATACACAAGGCGTTTGAAATACTTACAATCAAAAGAACAAGGATAAATACAAAACAAACAACTTAATAATTCGTATATGTTGGCAGCAGTGGCACATTTACCTCACCTTACGTCTGGTCATCCGAACTCTCATGAAGCTCTTTTATGCCGTAAACCTGACAGAATTATATATATATATATATATATATATATATATATATATATATATATATATATATATATATAAATATGAGTAAAATAAAGTGTGCAGGGCCGGTTCATGATAATGGTTAGTCAGTTATGAGGTTTTTAATTCTACAACAGTTCCAGGTCGTGATATCGGTGTAAAGTGTTGGGTTTTCAAATGAATAACACCCTGTACGGCAATAAGACAGAAATCTGTAACATTCTCGATAGCCATCCATAATTTCATTGAAAATGAAAAATGTCTCATTCCTCAAGACAGCTGACTACAAAAACCTATACAATAGCTGTATGTTGTACGGGTTTATATCAATGGCTAGTCAGGTGTGGTGTGTTTATTCATAACACCCTGTATATAGCCGGTTCATATCAATTTGTGATATTTTAGAATCAAATGTGAAGTTTGATGATTTGACATTGAGTTGAACATACACATTTTCGAATAGACAATGTAAATACAAATAAAAAACACTCACTTCACTTAATCATTTTCACTAAACGGGGTTTACAATACCAATAGTATTATCTTCACCTGAAGAAGCTATTGTTAGGCAAAACACGTGTCGTGGTATTGTAAACCCAATTCAGTGAAAATCATTTACTGAAGTGAGTGTCTATTGTTTGCTTCAATATGGCTTTTCATCAAGTATCGGCCTCATCAATTCAAAATGTCAATACATTCTCAAATAATACCAAGAAAGATTGGATCTGGAATACTTCGAATGTACCAATTTTCTATTGGACGCTCTACCTTAGAAAGATTCATTTTTTCGAAAATCATGCTACCTCCATCTAGATAGCACAAACATATTTTATTGCGGTCATGTTCCTTTTCACTCATTCACTTTGTAGTTATGCTCTTGTTTATTTACTATTATTTTTTGCTTAACAACTTCATACGTGATACTCACCAAATATCCTATTACATTGAGGAGTGTACTTGCAAAAAGTTCCAAATCCTCCTGATAATACAGTGAAAAAACGATGATTCCAATGATATAATCAGCAACAATGAACGTATATAGAAAGAATTGACAACCAAATAAGTTATTTCCTTCTGCAACTATTTTTTCAGATAATTTGAGAAATGTCATGATCCTTTTGAAATTTTTATCGCAGTCAATTTGGTCTCCGCCCAAAAAATATTTCAATCTTGAATCGATGAATTGGTATCTAATTTTCAGAATTTTAGTTGTTTTTACAACGTAGGTAACCATTATGGAAATGTAGAAATTAGATATGAAGAAAATGACCCTATTAAACACAAACACGATTCCGCCATTTTGTATCATGTCCAATATTTGAATACTGCAGGGCAGGATACATATTATACATATCATAAACATGTCAATCCACAATTTGGTCCTACTTTCATGATGCTGATATCCGATCATTTCCAGAACTTGTTCCATTTTGTCCAAATAATCGAGAAATAGATTCCAGTTCTTCCTATTTGCGAATTCGGAATACAAAACAGTTCTACCTATCAATAAGATACAAGTTACTCTCCAAATTTGTACAATCAATTCGAACAGAATCGATTCTGCCGCATCTAATAAGATCACGTTCCCAACAACGAATAGAACAAAAATTGAGGGCCATACAAAAATAACAAAGTGTAATTTTTGATCTCTCCTTCGTGAGGATGCTGCACAGTATCTTCCCAAATGAAATAAGTATTTCAAAAAGTTAAAGTCATCTTGTTTTGATTTAAACAAAAAAGATTGCTTGTAGGAAGTAAAATCGGTATTGCCAGACATTCTGGGTAGCAAAGTGAAATGAATTGTTTTTTTTCAAACTATCCATGCATGTCTCTTAAATAGTAGCTATGATGAATACACATTGAATTATATTCAGCCACTATTTATTACCACGAATTTGTTTGACAAGCATTTGTTATGGTTTGAGTGTAACAGTTATGCCTGTTGTACCTATATCATGTGAATGAATAAATAATACATTAGAGTAGAACTAGGTCAACCCCAGGAAGTCAATAACTGTAGAATCAGGCATTCATTGGCAGGACTCAAAAAGGACATGGTGTTATTTTCGAAAATGAGTTTCAACGAGAACATTGAGAGAAAATATTTGCTCTCTAGTTTCTGATATTTCAATTCGTCGTTGTTTTAGTTTTTGTAAAATGACATTACCTAAAAATTATACAGCAGATTCGAAAAAGTGTGCAACGAATGAAAAATATTTGTATTATTGTTTCTCAGCAAGATTCATGTTTGATGATATAATGGACAGTTTCCTTTATCTCATTGGGTGGGTAAAAAAACTTTAGTAAACGTGAACAAATATCACCGAGATGTGGCGTACCAGGAAATGAATTTAAAAAATGAGTATAACTTACCTTAGATTTTTTGTATTCGTCAACTTCTTTCAAATAAAATTTTTGAACATTGAGCTAGTTTACTCCTGAGGGGTTTTCCACTAGAGATAAAAAGTATTGAAATCTTAAGAAAATAAATTCAATTTTTACCTGTTCTACTCACAATCTTGATTTTTAGTAGTTTCGGAAGCAGATCCTCTCAACTAGCCTCTTGTTTCTTGAGCTGCATCTTTTGGAAAATATCGAATTTACTGAGCATTATTAGTTAGTATGTCGGATTTAAACATTCTATATCAAACAACTCCGGAGAGAAAAAATCGCGGTCACAGATAGGCAGACAGATACACGTGTGTGTAAGTTCTTATTGCGATGTTTTCAAATATTTAGGCAACGATTTCTTTCAGAATCCCCAAACTCTCTTATACAATATGGTTAATAACATGCTTTGAAAGGATTGAATGAGGGTATCTTTCCTTCAGAAAAAGAATAAAGAACTCATTTTCAGAAAATAGCTTCAGCTAGTTATTTTTGTGAAAGTAGTTTTTATATGCTCTCGTATCGTATGATATAAGGGAATCGGCATTTGTCATACCGATTTAGTTCTGAAATAATAGTTTTAAAATTACATATTGCCTTTTAATAGTTCCTCTCAAAATAAATGACGAAGTGAAAAAAGAATTATAATATATCCATTATCAGCGTCTTGCCTCAACCATTTGTAGTTTCATTAGCATTTCATTTTTATGAATCTGGGGTTCCTAGATATTGACAGAATTTACTAATGATTCTGCATTTATTTACACTTCACAAAACAAGACAAGACTCTTTCAATAAATATTTCAGATTTGATAAAATATACCGCGCACTGTATTCCGGATCTATTCAACTCGCGTTTCGAAACGAATTGAAACTGCTTGCGAAGTGCTACTGTTTATATGGTCATTATAGGCCAATCAATAAGATTTTTCCGTGACAAAAACAGGAAACCGACTGTGGCATCATACGAAAGACCGTAGTTTTATCCTGTTAGGTTTCCTACTTGCAACATGGCTTAATTTGTTATAAATATTTAAGAGCAAAAAATCGTGTTTTTTTTTGTGTTTAGTTTTTAACATAAAACTAATGGAGCATGTGATGCTTTCAGTGGACGAATTGTAGAAAATCAAAATGCGAAAAAAATTAGCACTGGTACGAATTGATCGGATTATTAGTAATGGAAAAAAAATAAAAACCGAAAATATCAGCTTTTTTTTTTAAATTCATTAATTGTCATTTTTCAAGTTCTAGTGCAGGCTCTCTGCGACATAATAGACACAAGATATATACTTGATGTTAAGACAACTCAGGCGCTGTCAGTTCTTACAATTTGAATTTTTCCATGCACTTTATTGGAGTGAGCCTGGATGCGCCATAGGTGTTCCGATTTCAATTTTTCAAAAATATTTTCAAAGTAGAAGTATCGTACTACAAAACATCCATTCTTATTTTGCGTTGAAATGCTGTGAAATAGTTAGGCGAGAAATACTTGCAAACCTGACCGAAAACGGGCGAGCGCGTGAAAGCGGCTGAATAGTGGGGGTAGAGAAGCGTGCTTGTATCACTATACAGGGTGTCCAAAAACTTCCCATTTTCAAGTATAGATGGGGTCAAAATATCACCAGTACTTCATATAACTTTTTTTCCTGAAATAATTCGTTACAAAGTTACGGACCCTCGGAGTTACAGAATGAAAAATGTTTTTTTTTTCAATAACCTCCCAAGAAAATAATGAAAATCAACCAAATGACCCCGCACCATCCTTATCGAAAACGGCTTTCGGTTAAATTTCCTGAATTTTTGGTACGTTGTAGATTTTGACTTCCACGGCAAGAGTGTCCATGGGCACACAAAAATCGACTGACTAGTTTTACGAATACAGGGTGTTAAAGATGAAAAGTGAAGCTTTCTGTTCAGAATTTTTAACAATTCCGAGAATGGAGAAGTTTTATGATGTTAATACTATATCCAACGTGATGTAATTAAAATATAGATCAAAACGAATAAATCACTGAAATTTATTTTGAAATCCACCGATAAATGACTGATAAATAGAGTATTTAAGTTAACGTATTTTAGCTGTGGTCTCTGACTCGCCTGTGGCGTCATTTGACCTATTCGAGATCGTCGCACCAGGTCTCTCGCGCCGTTTGTAGTTATTTACATACAGTCGCTTGTTTTTTTATTTATGGGTAGTGTAGTTTTTATTTCACTATAGTGGAAGAAGGCTCCGTAGATGGACATGTGTCATTTTCAACCTGTAATAAAGCAATATCGATATTGAATGTGGATTATCAACGCATCTTACGCATCACTATTTTAAATTAACAAGTAGGTACTTCAAAGTTGTGACTTGTCATAAATTCAATTTTTGAAGTACATACATACTTATAAAGTGAATAACAAATACATTTCCATATAAATTATAGGTAAAAAACATTTTTAAAAACAACCTTTTATTTAAGTGCCAAAGGACCTCGCACCGCATCAATGGCATATTGGCTTCTCATGAATTCGCTCGAATTTTTTATATATTGCAGAACTCGTGATGCTGATCAAATGTCTTCATTGCACCATCGCTCTAAATTCAATAGTTTAGATTATATAGGGTTGATAAACTTTTCCAAAATTTCAAATGGCCATTGTGAAGAGACTTTTTCGAATATATAAACCAATTCGAGAATGCATCGATTATTTATAGGGACGATTCGAATACATTATAGAGAAAGATTCCTGCACGTATAGACAATATACAGGGTGAGTCCAAAGGTAGCAGGTTTTTCAGTGATTTCCAGAAAATTGAGCGGTGGAATTTTGCTGAGAACCATTTGTGGCCAATATAATCTCATATAAATGCTTTCTTGATTACAAAAAAATATGGACTTACACTTTCCATTTGTAAGCCTTTGCCATGAAATGTTCACTCCAAGTCATGAATACTATCCCGACACTAAGTTCATTCGAAAAGTACACACACTTGGAGAGGAGATGGACTATCTTCAACTTCAGTTTGGTCAGAATGGCTCTGGTTTGGAATGCCGTATAGCAACCATATCCATTTGTTTAACAAATCTGAATTGTCATTTTGCAATCATTGCATATGTTAAGTTCTCATTGAAATCATATCAATAATTGGAAAAATGGCTAATTGTCACCGATTGAATTGTTTTACGTATGATGTTATATTCAATACTCGAAATATGGCGCGACTCGATGGAGAACCAAATGAATTGGAACGAGAAATTGTCATTGAAAGAAGCGACCAAAGGGGACTTCCACATGTCGCAGAAATTGATGGAAATATAATCTTTTTGACATGCAATCAATCAATTATTCAAGAGATACATCACCTTCAGGAAGATCCAGGATGTTTCAGATTGAATATTTTAACAGAATACTCAAGGCACACGTGTCTCATTTGTAATGGTGTAGCTGATCTTCAAAGACTCACAATAGAATGCAGAGTCAACGTGTTCATAAATCAGAACAACTATATACCAGAAAATACCCGTTCCTGTAGAATTCATCTTGATGGTCGTGGGTTTTTATTTTCCATCCTACAGATAGACTTGATCAATAGACCTTACGCTCTGGAAGGTCAGGAACTTCATTCATTTCTATACAAACTCAGAACCGCTTAGCGTAAATTGGATTACGTAGATGAGAATAGTTTTTCTGATGACGAATTCAAATCCATTGCTCTGCTCACAAAATAACAGTTTGGTGACTTATATAATCATTGTGTATCTGTACCAAGACAAGATAGAGGTGAGAGAAATATTTCTAAAAAAGATTTATTGGCATTCCTATGCAAACAAGGTATTTCTGTTGAATTTTTAACCATCATATTCAATTATACAAGCCGCCAGGCAACAAGTTTAGTAATAACTAAACTACGAGAATCTTTGATGAATCGTTTCGTACCCGATGATATAGGATTCACCGCAATTGCAAGAGAACAATTTATAGAACGACATGTTAGTGTTTTTGCGAATCAATTGTATAATCCACAACCCAATGAACCAAATGCAATATATTATATTGATGGTACTTATTTGTACATGGACAAAAGTTGCAACTTCCGGGTATTACGACAATCATATTCTCAACACAAAGGGAGACATTTAATCAAACCAGTCCTAATTGTGGGTACTGACGGTTACATTTTGGATATTCAAGGCCAATATTTCGCAGATTCGGAAAATAATGATGCACGCATACTGCAGAATGAATTGAGTATAGATATCAATCAAATGAGAGGATGGTTTCATCCAGGTGATATTTTTATTGTAGATAGGGGCTACCGAGATGCTCTTCTTTTTCTTCAGAATATCGGCATTCATTGTGGAATGCCTTCAGTTCTACCTCGGGGACAAAGACAACTACTAACTGAGGAAGCCAACAAGTCCAGAATCATAACAAAAACTAGATGGATAGTTGAGGCATGGAATGGTCATTTGAAGACAATGTTCAAATTTTTTTATCCCAAAATTGATACATTTTATATTAAAAATGCAAGTTTAATAAAGGCTTGTAAAAATATATAGTTATTATTACTCAATAAGTTATTCCAAACCTACTTACAGCTCAATAGGTATATTAATCAGAAATAGGCAGCTAGTACCAATAGGTACATACATCAAAATGATCTTCACACACATATTTAGAGCTTTTAGGTCCAACTAAGTCACGCCTCATTAGTTTGCACCACTTCTTCCTTTTATTCATATCACTTGGAACACGAAAAAAAAAACTTTTATTGTGGTTTTTACCTGTTGTGCTTTGACACATAGGGACAACACAATATTATTTGGCGTATTTTTTTATCTCAGCCATTGTGTAATAAACAAAACACGACACACACCAAAGAATTCAGAAGTACTCAGCGAATACGAGCCGCGCAAAAATGTATTGATAGATGCTGAAGGGCTTCACTTTGAAAATTTATTGTAATTTATTTTCATAAATTCAAATTTATTAGTAAGCAAATATAATTAAAAAAAATCAGTCCAGTCCTATTTTTTAGTATATTTCGAATCTGCGATCAGATTATTGATAATTGTTATACTGGGTCAGTTATTATTACAAGAACTTAACATAAAAAAGACCCATTCCGGTCCTGAAACGAATTTATTCTTCAGTTTTTTTGGATTATGAGAGTATTTTATAGAATTTTAATACGAACTAATTGAAGAAAATAATAATTTTTATCTCTTGGTTTCGTAAATATTAATTATATTAACCCATTTTCGATGGTACTTCATCCGACAATTAATTTCTTGAATGAAAAAATTGAAAATAATAATTTATTACGGAATAACTGAAATGGTGCCAGTAACTCGTTTAACAAGTTCCTGTAAGATTTTATCCCTAGATTTCGAATCTGAGCTCAGATTTTTGATAATTATTATACAAGGTAAGTTATTCTTACAAGAACTAAAAATGAAAAAAAAAACCCGTCCTAATATTGGTTTCGTTCACAAGGCTTCTTCCTGTATTTAATATGGCGGATTTAATTTTTTGTCTAAATTCACAGATCACTCTTTATGTCAGTAGCGAAGCGGTTTTAGACATTTGTATATGGCATTTTGCAATCATATTGGCAGTCCCTATAACCCCATGAGTTTTGTCGGTTTCATCTCCGGACACCATGTATATATATAAATATATATATATATATATATATATATATGTAGAATAGTGGGAAGCATAATATAATTGGAGGATACTTACTAACATGAAATTCGGAAAAAAAAATTATACAGAAAAAGAAACGTCGATAATACAATTTAAAATGACAAAATGACAACAAATTATGCAGTCACATTACTGAATAATCAGAATACCAAATGAAAGAGATACAGAGTGAGAATATAAAAATGTAAAAGTATGTATAAATATAAAAAAAACCTTTCAAAGAGGACTAGGTTAGATACTTTCTTCATGTTTTTTCAATAGATATGTATATATTTTGTATTGAAGTCATTAATATCTGTTCTTTTATTCATTGTTCCTTCATTATTGTTTATTTGAACCATTTCAAGAGAAAGACGCTTATAGAGATTTTATTCATTATTGAGAATTTTGGCATTATTATATTCAATTACATAATCTTTATCTATTACATGTTCAGCAAGGCAACAAGATCTCACATTTCTTATCCAGTTACTTTTGTGAGAAGTTATTCTATTCTTGAGCATTCTACTTGTCTAACCAATGTATTCTTCATCTTAGCTGCTGCAAGGAATTTCATAAATTATATTGGATTTATTTTTGATTGGTATAGGAGTTTTAAATTTTGAGTGTATTTGTGATATAGTTTTCAAACTGGTTTCAGCTATTTTGACATTGTCTCAATTTTTGAACAATTGTATTAGTTTTGGTGTCAAATTATCTACAGTGTCATCCTCAAAGTATGCACTATATGGTAAACTTATTTATTAAGGGTTTTCGACAAAAAGTTATTCTTGGTAAAAGTTTGTGCATCCCCTAAAACTAAACATGCACCAACAAAATATAGTAAAACACACGTAATTGAAGAGGAGCCTTCAAAAAGTTAATTTTGAGACAGGAGTAAAGTACGCTTATTTTAAAAAATCTCGGGAAATGTTATTTATTTTCTAAAATGGGGACTACGAAAAAAATAATTGCTAAAACGATAAACAGGCAACGTTGAAAAATAATACTTCACTTAGATGGCCATGACTTCAAATCTAGATGCATTTTTCAATGCTGAACAACTTTTCCAAATAACATTCCCCGATTTTTTTCAAAATAAGAGTACTTTACTCTTGTCTCAAAATCAAATTTTTCAAGGCTACTTGTATATTACGTGTGTTTTTTCTTGGTGCATGTCCAGTTTTAGGGTATGCACAAACTTTTACCAAGAATAACTTTTTGTCGAAAAACCCTTAATAAATAAGTTTCCCATATGGTGTATACTTTTAGGATAACACTGGTAAATATAAATTGGTTTATAAAATAGCAATTTATAAACCTTTACCACATATAGATAATTTGACACCAAAAATCATACGATTGTTCAAAAATGAAGACAATGTTGAAATAGCTAAAACCAGTTTGAAAACTATATCACAAATACACTCAAAATTGAAAACTCCTATACCAATAAGAAATAAATCCAATAAAATTTATGAAATTCCTTGCAGCAGCTATGATGAAGTATTCATTGGCCAGACAAGTAGAATTCTCGAAGATAGAATAACCTCTCACAAAAGTGACTGCAAAAGAAATGTGAGATCTTGTTGCCTTGCTGAACATGTAATAGATAAATATCATGTAATTGACTATAATAATGCCAACATTCTCGATAATGAACAAAATCTCAATAAGCGTCTGCTTCTTGAAATGGTTCATATAAACAATAATGAAAAAACAATGAATAAAAGAACAGATATTAATGAGCTCAATACAACCTAAATATCTATTGAAAAAACATAAAGAAAATATCTCGCCAAGTCCTCTTTGAAATGATTATTTTTATATTTATATGTACTTTTACATTTTTATATTCTCACTCTGTATCTCTTTCATCTCATTCTGTATCTCTTCCAATTGGTATTCTGATTATTTAGAAATGTGACTGGGTAATCTTAATTTGTTGTCATCTTGTCATTTTAAATTATTACTCCGATATTTCTTTTTGTGTACAATTTTTTTTTTCTGAATTTCATGTTAGTAAGTGTCCTTCAATTATGTAATACCATCACATATTTATGTATTCACTTTTAGTTGCGTCTTAAAGAAAAAAATAAAAAAATTCGAAAAAGGACATAAAAACGAAGAAATCGTATTAATTGGTCTACCATTGACTGCTTCCCACTAATTTCTACATAAATTATCGAACAGTCACGAAAACATCCCCTTATATATATCCAATGTTGAGAACGTCGCATAGTCATTTCATTTCATGTGAGTAAAAAGAGACAGTCCAAGTTTCTAAGAAAAATGCGTTTTCAATGAATACCCTGTGATTCGAGAAAAAAATGGTTAATTTTCATGAATTTCTGATATAATGTACGGTTTGGGGAGTCCGAAATATTGTCATCAATATCAGCATAGGTCTCCTGACTCGTTTGTCAGCTACATACATCGGAGACTGAAACGGGCTATTTTCGAACAACTCTCCGTTATAAAAACTGCATTAGAAATCAATGAATCTCATGCAATTTTTTGGATTTTCATATTATACGATATGAATAAACTCGTTCCACACCACCCCAGAGATAAAGTAGCCGCTGCGTTTTTTTCCAGTGGTATCCCCTGTGGGCCTATTCCACTATGTATAGAGAAAATACGCTAAACACGTTTCCCTAATTCCAAATGTATTCTCCGATGATTAGCTATTATTGGAAGGGACATAAAACTGATATTTTTCCGCAGCCCATTTTCTTGGTATCACGATAAAAAAAGTAGAGTTTCGGTAAGCAATTTTTGTAATGGTTCATTGTTTTATGATTTTAATACCATCATGATCTGAAGTAGATAAGCTAGGCGGGTACGAGCACAGTTCCGTCTGTGCTCGTACCCGCCTAGCTATACACGCTCTCTCGGCAACAGCTACGACGGTCTGAGACAGCTGGGAACGTTATGGGGGTCGTTTTGGGGCCCAACCATATACAGAAAAAAAAATGGCCGCCGTAGGTTGAGTGAGAAAAAATATCAGGTCTGGGGGCAGAGTCTGGGGTGTGAAGTGGTCTCTAGTACTGCCACAATGGTCTGAGAGGTTTTGGGACAATATGTGGGTTGTTTGGGGGCCCAACCAAATATAGGAAAAAAAAATATGACCGCTTCTAGGTTAGGATTTTAAGATGTCCGTTTTGAGGGGGCCCCGTCTGGGGTGTGTGACGGTCTCTGAGTGTTGTCACTGGGGTTGGAGATAGCTGGAGGCAATATGGGGGATCCCAACCATGTATAAAAAAAATATAGCGGCCATAGGTTAGGAATTTCAAGATGTCCGTTATGGAGGATGGTCCGTCTGGGGTTTTTATCGGTATCGAGAGTCTTCCACGGAGATCTGAGATGTATGAGAACGTTGAGGGGGGCCCAATCATTCATAGAAAAAATGTATCGGTTATAGGTTAAGTGTGAAAAAATATCTGTTATGGGGACCGAGCTCTCCTGGAGGATGTTAAGCAGCCTCGGGAGGTTGTCACTAAGGTCTGAGTCAGCTGAAAACGTTATTGAAACATTATGTGGGCCGTATTGGAGCTCAGTCATTCATAGAAGAAAAATGTATGATGGTTTTAGGTTAGGAATATCAAGTTGTCCGTCATGGGGGGTCGGCTGGTCCGCTTGGGGTGTTTATCGGCCTCTGGATAATATCATTGAGGTCTGAGATATATGTGGAAGCCACATTGGTGCTCAATCATTCATAGAAAGAAATGGTTGTAGATTGAGAATTTCAATATATATATATATATATATATATATATAAATCGTTTATTTAGTCATATAACTAATATCAAGTACAATGAGTAACACAAAAAAAAATATGATAATTTGAAAATATGAAATTTCTAAAAAATATGTATATAGGTACTCGCAAAGGAACATATGTAGCAAAATGAACAAACATGCAGAACATACACAACAAAAAAAAATTATGTTACAATATGTTTGTACAGAGGTGCTTCTTCAGCCTAATTTTAAAAATATCAAGACTTCCAGAATTTTTCACATCAATTGGAATCCTGTTGTACATGGTTACACCTTTAATAAAAATAGAATTCTGGCTATATGTTCTGCTAACCAGGGGAACACGAAGGTTGCCTCTATATCTAAGGTGGTGCTCATGAACTTCCTGATTGAGGATTAAAATATTCTCTAAATACTCAGGCGTCATACCGGTTTTAATTTTATGAATGAATATGAGGGAGTGATATAATAGATCATTCTTAACCGGTAACCAATTGAAGGTATCTAGCATTGAATTTATCGACGTATCTCGTGCACAACAAAGAATAATTCGCATGGCTCGATTTTGTAATTTCTGTAATCGGTTTAGCACATTTTGATTCACCATATAAAGCACAGTGGCACAGTAGTTGGAATGAGGAAGTACAAGAATATTGTAAATTATAATTTTACTCCATTGGGTAAGATGCTGAGAACATCTCCTCAAATAGTTGATTTTTATGGCAATTATTTTTATCACATTTTTTGCATGATCATTAAAGTACAGTTGACGATCAACTTATACCCCTAAATATTTAAATTTCTCAACCAACTCTATCTGGACACCACCAATAGACAATTTCGGTGCTGTCTTCATCACTTCCTTATAATTTTATCTCTACTAATCAACATCCAACTGATATATATATATATATATATATATATATATATATATATATATATATATATATATATATATATATATATCGGTTATGGGGGCTGACCCGCCTGGGGCCTCCAGCGGTCCCTGGATACTTTCATTGAGGTCTGAGATATGTGTGGAAGCCGCATTGGGGCCCAATCATCCATAGAAAAATTACGGTTTGAGGTTAATAATTTCATTGTATATCCGTTGTGGGGGCCGACCAGCCTTGAACGTTGAACGGTCTTGGTTGACTTCTACGGAGCTCGGAGATATGTGAGGTAATCGTGCATGGAAGCCGAATTGGGGTCCAATCATTCATAGAAAAATTACTGTTTTAGGTTAAGAATTCCAATATATATTCGTTATGAAGGCCGACCCGCCGGGGATGTTTATCGGTGCCTCTGAGAGTTTCTAGCTCATTGGAAAGTTATTCTGAAATGTATTGCTTCTTACTACGATTATTATCATTAAACAACAAACAACAGACAGGCGGACAAGAAAACAAATTAATATTGCATTTTTCATTCAGTTCTGGGCTATGTTCAAAGTTTCAAATATCTAGTTCATCGGGAAGTTAGTTTATAATGTGGTGCTCCTTACTTCTATCATTATAATTGATACAGACAAACAAACATACAGACGGACGAGAAAGCGAATTAATATTGCATTTTCATTCAGTTCTGAAATATGTCTGAAGTTTTAAGTCTATACTTCATCGGGAAGTTATTTTGAAATCGATTTCTTCTCAATACTATTATTATATTGATACAGACGAACGAACAAATAGACAGACAAGGAAGCGAATTATTATTGCATTTTCATTCAGTTCTGAGCTACCTATGTTCAAAGTTTCAAGTCTCTAGCTCATTGGAAAGTTATTCTGAAATTTATTGCTTCTTACTACTATTATTTATCATTAATACAGACAAACGAACAGACAGACGGTCAAGAAAGCGAATTAATATTGCATTTCCATTCAGTTCTATGCTATATTCATAGTTTCAAGTCTCTAGCTCATCGGAAAGTTATTCTGAAATTTATTGCTTCGTACTACTATTATTTATCATCAATACAGACAAACAAACAGACAGATGGACAAGAAAGCGAATTATTATTGCATTGCAAACACTTTGAATCAAATTTTTCCGCAATAAACCAGACTAAAGGGCCCGTACAATTCCAGGTGTTCTCGTTCGAGAATACCGTACTACGCGACAATATGTGCCTCTCATCTGTTGTTGCTTTTTGTGTTTTTTTCTTTGGGTTTTCAAATAGTTGTAAGTTTTTATAAATAAAGAAATCTATTTGGTGCTCATCTCCGTACTATCCATACGAATTCTATTTCCCACCATAGTGTTCCAGAAATTTTATTCACACCAACAAATCCGTCATTTGATAAACCATGTGGATTTTCAGTGAAATAATCGATCTATTGGAAAACAATTTCTTCTGACCCATTGAAAAGGTAGATTTTCATTTGCTATTATTTTAATTAATGGTTTATGTCACTTCTCGTATCTTGTTATATTTTATTATATATGTTGTGACCATTTGGTGATAGTTGTTTGTTGTTTTTTACCATATTTTTGTTCCCTTGTGTGTTAACTAAACAAAAAATTGTAAAATTTTCTGCTGCAGACGATGAACTACTAATTTTTCTAGGTTTTTCAATAGTTTATGCGTATGCTTGGAAATTTTAAGACATTCTCAGTGAATGAAGATGATTTTCGCATGGAAAATAATAAAATATGTATGGTGTCAAATAAACCTACAGATATCCAAAAAAAAAAAAGTTGAAAAATACGGCTTTAATGAAATCTGTCAATGCATTGAATATTAGGTTGACAGTTTTTCAATAGTTTATGCGTATGCTTAGAAATTTTGAGACATTCTCAGTGACTGAGAGATGATTTTTGCATGGAAAATAATAAAAGTTTGTATGCATGGTGTCAAATGTTCCTTACGATATCCCAAACAAAAAGTTG
This sequence comes from Gonioctena quinquepunctata, assembly GCA_018342105.1. Classification (NCBI taxonomy): domain Eukaryota; kingdom Metazoa; phylum Arthropoda; class Insecta; order Coleoptera; family Chrysomelidae; genus Gonioctena; species Gonioctena quinquepunctata. The sequence goes on along the minus strand of JAFIRS010000222.1, from coordinate 104,548 downwards.
AAAAAAACGGCTTCAATGAAATCTGTCAATGCGTTGAATATTAGGTTGACACAAAAAATAAAATGAGAGAACGAGACGAAATAAAAACATGACATGTTCCCGTCGGCTTGAAATACTGAAATTTACAAGTATAAGAACTCTTAATATTGAAGTTTATTGATTGATTGAATACCAGGTTGTCATAGATCACAGAAACCAAATTCTGATAAAATATATTATGAACTAATGCATGAAAAATAAATAATTTTTCGGAATGTTCCCGTCAACTTGGAAAACTAAAATTTGCAGGAAGAAGTCTCCATAGTGAATGAAGTCTATCAATTGGTTGAATACCAGGCTGCCACAGAAAAAAAAAAAAGTTTCGGAAAAAATAAAATGGATTCAAAGTGTTTGCTGGATTTATACGAAAAATCTTAATTGTTCAGTTCCATCTGCGAAGTTTATGTCTAATATAAAATAATAAGTTTGAAAAAAGCCAACAAAAACCGATTGAAATAACATGAATATGGAAAAAAATATACCCTTTTTTCAATAAACACTCACTTAGCACGAAAAATACACAAGAATCATACGACGTTTGGTGACCAAATAACTGACGCTCTATTGAGAGCAATATCTATGAAAACCGATACGTAGTTTGGGATTCTCAACATAACGTCACACACACACAAACTTGTACCAACCTGATGATGCCTACGGATCGTAAGATTGGCGCTGATAATTATCGATAAACACATGGAAAATATTCCATCGTTCAGATAAATGACTATACATTTTTAAGCGATTTCAGTGCAGAAGAATCGCATAGATTTATTCATTGAATTCATTAAAGTATCTGTGCCTATGACAGTGGTGGATACTTGGACGATATATATTTTCAATTGAATCCATGATTTAGCGTTTGACTGTGGATACTTTTGAAACTTCGGACATAGCCCAGAACTGAATGAAAATGCATTAATAATTCGATTTCTTGTCCGTCTGTCTGTTCGTTTGTCTGTATTAATGATGAATAATAGTAGTAAGAAGCAATAAATTCCAGAATAACTTTCCGATGAGCCAGAGACTTGAAACTATGAACATAGGTAGGCCAGAATTGAATGAAAATGCAATATTAATTCGCTTTCTTGTCTGTCTATTTGTTCGTTTGTCTGAATCAATTATAATAATAGTATTGAGAAGAAATCGATTTCAAACTAACTTCCCGAAAAAATTTTAATTTTTTTGTCCGTCTGTATGTTTGTTTGTCTGTATCAATTATAAGTATAGTAGTAAGGAGCAATACATTATAAACTAACTTCCCGATGCACTAAATTTTCGAAACTTTGAACATAGCTCAGAACTGTATGAAAAATGCAATATTAATTTGCATCCATACACGATAGCTTCACATATCTCAGAGCTCTTTAGTAGTCAACCGAGACCGTTAAACCCCCAAAAATTTTAACCAAACCTAATTTTTATATGGATGTTGGGCCACAGCGGTTCCACAATCTCAACCTCAAGTATCCAGAGACCGCTGAAGGCACCATATATATATATATATATATATATATATATATATATATATATATATATATATATATATATATATATATATTGAAATTCTTAACCTACAACCACTATCTTTTTTCCTATGAATGATTGAGCCCCAATGCGCGGCTTCCACACATATCTCAGACCTCAATGCGATAGTATCCAGAGACCGATAAACACCCTAAGCGGACCGGCCGACCCCCCATGACGGACAACTTGATATTCCTAACCTAAAACCGTCATACATTTTTCTTCTATGAATGACTGAACTCCAATACGGCCCACATAATGTCTTCATATCGTTTCCAGCTGACTCAGACTTTAGTGGCAACCTCCAGAGGCTGCTAAACATTTTCCAGGAGGGCTCGGCCCCAATAACAGACATTTTTTCACACTCAATCTACAACCGATATATTTTTTCTATGGATGATTGGCCCCCCCTTAACGTTCTCATACATCTCAGTCCTCCGTGGGAGACTCTCGATACCGATAAACACCCCAGACGGACCATCCTCCATAACGGACATCTTGAAATTCCTAACCTATAGCCGCCATATTTTATCTATAGATGATTGGGATCCCCCATATTGCCTCCAGCTATCTTCAACCTCAGTGAAAACACTCAGAGACCGTCACACACCCCAGACGGCGCCCCCTCAAAACGGACACTTGAAATCCTAACCTTGGGGGGTTTTGCCCCCTCAAAACGGACATCTTGAAATCCTAACCTTGGGGCGGTCATATTTTTTTTCCTATATATGGTTGGGCCCCAAAACGACTCCCATTACGTTCCGAGCTATCTTAGACCATCGTAGCTGCACCGGAGAGAGCGTGTATAGCTAGGCAGGTACGAGCACAGATGGAACTGTTCTCGTACCCGCCTAGCTTATCTACTATCTGAGCTCTTCTATGAGCTGTAGATGAGATAATTGAAACATTTAAACCTAGTTTTGGATAAACGGAATGGATATTGATGAATTTAATAGAAAAAGCAAAACGATGTTCTATTCCTCGAGAAGACTCAAATGGATTCTTTTGTTCAATTCTCTATAGTTGTATCGAATATGGTCATTACCATGACCAATACAGGGTGTAAAAAATATTTAGAGAATGCAGAACTTCTATTAAAACTGGGAGAAAAGTTACCAATGAACTCTAAGAGACCTTGGGCTCTTGAGGAAATTAAGATCAAACATGCAAACCTCAAAATATTTTCAGATTGGTTGGAAAATGAAGTCAAATTATTGATGTCAGTGAATTTCCCACCGCAAATCAATATAATTCATAAATATCCCATTCATAAAAAAGTAAGAATTGTGAATGTAGTCAATACCCAGAGAGCAATCTGTAAATTATGTGGAAATGGCAGCCACATAATTGAATTTTGTAACGTGTTCTTAGAAATGACTGTAGAAAACATGCGTAATTATGACCAAAAAAATGGTCTTTGTTTCAAATGTTCAGTTCCAGGGTATACTGTGAAAAACAAATTCTGGAAGATTGTTTGCAACATAGGAGAATGCAGAGATAGATATGATCGATTAGTACATATAGATGTCGAGAGAGCAGATAAAACGAACGAGCACTCAAAGGCAGGTGATAGAACAGATAAAAATAGTGAGCATTCTGAGACAGGAGACTTTCATTTTTCTGGTTTTGTGGGAAATCAGTATTCTGCCTTATTGAAGATAGTCAAGGTGAAACTATATGGCCAAGAAAAGAATATTGAAACCTACGCACTATTAGATGAATGATCAACGGTAACTTTGATAGACTCTAGTATAGCTGAGATCCTCAAATTAGACGGACCGACTTCACCTATTTGTCTACAGTGGACCAATCAAACGACACAAGATGAAGAATATTCGAAGATGATACATTTGGAAATAGCTGGTGTGGAAAGAAGTAAGGAAATTCAGGTTGAGAAATGCAAGAACAGTAAGAAATTTAACATTGCCGACACAAAAATTCGATATTGATTTCATCTGCGGAAAATATGATAATATTGATCGGTCTGAATTAGAGATGATATATAATGCTGAACCCAAAATGTTAATAGGACACGATAATATTGGTCTCATTACTTGCCAAAAAATAATCCATCTCAAATTTGATCAATTGGCCACAAGTACAACAAGATTGGGGTGGGTCGTACATGGTCCATTTGTTTATTTCAGAAAATTGATTGAAGAAAATTTTCAAATTGGAAATATATCACGAATGCAAAATAAAAATACTCAAGGGAAGATCAAAAGGCTCTTGACCTATTTGGGAAGACTGCAAGGAGAAATGAAAATCATTTCAAAATTGGTTTATCTTGGAAAGATGGTAGAGTGATTCTTCCAGAAACAAAGAATTTGGCATCGCTTTGTATGGGAAGAAAAATGGATAAGGATAATCATTTCGCTGATGAATACTGCAGAAAAATTGATGAATATGTTCAGAAAGGTTATGCCAGAAAAATATCCAAAGAAGAAGAGGAATATGACAATGAAAAAATTTGGTACTCACCGCATTTTGGTGTAAAACATATAAACAAACCTGAAAAACTGCGGTTGGTTTTTGATGCTGCAGCAAAAGTTAATGGCGTGAGCTCAATGATTTTCTGTTGAAGGGTCCTGATTTTTACCCATCTATCTTGCCGATTCTGTGGAGATTCCGTGAACGAAAATATGCTTTCTGTGGAAATATTTCAGGAATGTTTCAACAAGTGTTCATCAGAGAAGAAGATCGAAAATGCCAAAGGTTCGTATTTAGAGGAAAACATAGGCAAGGAAATCCTGACGTTTATGAAATGTGTGTCATGATTTTTCGGGCAATATGCTCTCCATCCATAGCACAATTCATGAAAAATCTGAATGCAAATGAATTCCATCGAGAACATTCAGATATCATGACAATAATGATTAATCAGCATTACGTAGACGATAACCTTGACTGTGAAGACACAAAAGGGGAAGCAATGGAAACTTTAGAGACAGTCATAAAGGTACACGGAAAAGGAGGTTTCAAAATGGTAAACTGGCTTTCGAACGATGAAGAAATTTTGAAAAATATCCCAGCGGAATATACTTCCCCCAAGAAATCATTCAACCTGGACTCAAATAAATTAGAGAGGTATTCGGACTCTTTTGGGATTCACAAGGAGATGATCTATCCCCATTAATAAATTCGAAAGAATATGCCCCAATTTACTGGATGGAAAGAAAAAACATAGCAAACGGGAAATTTCACAGTTAGTTATGACAGCTTTTGATCCAATTGGTTTGCTTCCTCCTCTAATGTCAACAGGTAGGCTGATCATGCAACTCTGAAAATGGGTCAATGATGATATTCATAGAAAATGGAAGAAATGGTTCGAAAATCTTGGAAAAATCATCATTTTCAAAATTCCACGACAATATTTTTCTTTTAGATCTGAGGAAGTACAACTACATATTTTTTGTGATGCTGGTAGAAAAGCAGTCTGCTTAGTCGCATATGTTAGATCAAAATTAAATGATCACATTGAAGTTTCAATGGTTTCTTCCATGAACAAAATTGTGAGCATACCCAGGATGGAATTGCAAGGCGCAGTAATGGCAACTCGTTTGGGGAAGCTAATTGAAAAGGAAAGTACTCTCAATATTGATGCTATCTACTGGTGGACTGATTCAGGAATAGTTCTGACATGGATTCGTTCGGAAACAAATCGACTGAAATCTTTTGAAGCCCACCGAATACAAGAAATAGTTAATTCCACAGACATGAAAAAATGGAGATGGGTGCCATCTTCGATGAATCCTGTCGATTTGGGAACCAAAAAACATTATCATTTAATTTTTCGATGGATTCATTCTGAATGAAGGGTGCTCCCTTCTTGAAACAACAAGAAATTCATTGGCCCCAAGAAATGAAGTTAAAAATTGACAACGAACAAGTTAATTTAAATGACTCCATTACATGAATACCAGAGCTGTGCATATCGAACTCTCCAACTCACTCTCTACGGACTCTGCTCTTATGGCAATCGGAAGATTATCTGCTAGAAGAGGATATCCGCCGGAAATACATTCGGATAATGGCACCAATTTTGTAGGAGCAGAAAGGGAAATGAGAAAAAGCTTGGAGGAATTGCACCAAAATAAAATCAATGGTAAACTCTCAGGAGAATGGATTTTTAATTCACCACTTACCCCACACATGGGTGGAGTATGGAAGCGGTTGATTCAGTCTATCAAAAAAGTTTTTTATGTCATTCTCAAAGAACAACATCTATCGGAAGAACTACTGAACACATTACTCGTTGAAACAGAGAGTATTATAAATTCCAGGCCAATCACATATATTTCTGATAATCCCAATGATAAAATTGAGGCCCTAACACCAATGCATTTTTTTATTGGGACTTGCAATAAGAACAATATTCAAGGGGTATTCAAAGCAAGTGATTTATATGGTCGGCGACAATGGAGAATTGCTCAATTTTCAGCGGATAGATTCTGGCGTAGGTAGACGAGTGGCTTTTTACCAAATCTAGTGAAGCGAAGCAAATGGCACGAAAAATACGGAAACATAGAAGTTGCCCATATTGTAGCGGTAGCGGATAGCGATTTCCGAAATAATTGTAGAATGGGAAGGGTCATTGAAACTTATCCAGGTCGAGATGGTCAAGTGAGAACTGTAGAACTCCAAACTAAAAATGGGATGTTAGTACGTCCTGTACACAATTTAGTCAAACTGGAGAATGTTAAGAACAGTTCCATTGCAGAATTTAATTTTAGTATACATAATTTCACTCTGTATATAACTGAGAGCTTGTCAATAGTTTTTTTGACAACTAGGTGAATGAAAGATTGTAATTTTGAATTTAAATAAAAACTTGTTTAAAACTAGAATAATCCACTCATAAACAAGTTAACGATATTCTCATTCAACCACAAGCAATTTTGGCATATTGAGATGACATTTGTTGAACCGAGAACTTCTGTTTTTTTATACTGTGTTAACAAATACTGTGGAAAGGAAGAATATTGGGACATTGATTGTTATTAGGACCAAGTTCCTCTGTAGAATAACAGTATTTGAAAATTTAATATTATAATATTTATTATTGGGATTCACCTTTTGATAAACAAATACTTTAGCACTTTAGATCGTACGATTCCAATCTGTATCTAGAACAGAAATCAGGCAAAGTGTCATCTCTTCCATACTCCTTATATGTAAACAATTTTTCATTAACTACACACCATTTTCCTATCCTAAACAGTCACCTGACAACTTCCTACCATCTCGACGAGACCAAGAAGACACTATGACTTCTTGACTAGAGAAGAAAACAAACGTTATTAGCTTTAGTTACTTTTGGTTAAATAAAAATATGTCTAGGATTGCGCCGTAGTTTTTTACAGATTCTTCAACAGCTGAGAGCAATTAAACAGATGTTTTACAATAAACATCGAACCCATGCACATGTAGAAAATAAAAAGCGGTAATATCTCCAATATCTCGATCATAAACTTTTTTCCGGAATGATTAACAAATTATTTTTCGATAAAATATTTCCAAGTCGTCTGTGAGAAGGTACATATTATTTGTCCATTTTGAGTATTTGTACTCAACAGAATTATAAATCTAACTGCACTTCCCCCACCGGGGTAATGCCACTTTCAACTCAATTTACTTGAAAACATTCTATTCGCATTGGCTTTGACGCAGATGTAAACGAATTAATATGCCAATAAAAGAATGATCAGGTAAAAATATGAATACTCATAATAGAATGTCCAAAACACTCTCTGTTTGTAGAAGGCGTACTGGGGTGACTATTTAAGAACGACGATTGGAGTGGTTGTTTCAGTTGCAATATTTCCTTCATTCTGTACATACGCGTCAGTTACGGGGGTTGGGATTTGAAAATGAGGTAAGAGAAACTTTTAGTCGATCTATAACGGATGCATGGCAATGAACATATTTCATGCTGTAATATTGGAGTTAGCGGACAAGCGTATTACATAAATCACATCGATAAAGATATTTGAAATCAACCCTCGGGATGCATAGAAAAATTTAGGGGCCTGTGGTAATGAATATTTTGGGTCCTATGTCGGATGAAAAAAATAAAAATAAATAAATAGATCAGTTTTTTGCAAACGCCATTTTTCTAATTTTTCGTGGTAAAAAAAAATTATATTCCAAAATGTTTCAAAAAAAAGATTTGCGGTTCCGTACTTCGAAAAGATAAAAACGAAAATCTTATGAGGTCACTCACGTGTCCGTATGTCTGTCTATCATATACTGTTCAAAGTAGGAAGTTGGAATTTCACATGGTGATAAAGGAAGCAAAAAAAAAATATAAATTAATTTTTGAAATGATATTCCAAATGGTTGAAAAAAAAACTATTTGGGGTAATAATAATAGCTTCATTGTCCAACAGTTTCCCATTCAGAGGACAATGTAACGAGAACACATAATTGAAAAAGTAACTAAAAAATTATCTGGAATTAACAAACTACAAGCACATTATACAAAAAGGAATTTTATCCTTACTTTTCAGTCTATTGCATTTCAAGTATCTGCTATTATAATTAATTGACCTAATATAGTGAACAATATATCAAACTTGGCGCTATTGAAATTTTTACACACGACAAAAAAAACTATCAAATTCATAAATAAAGTAACTACAATCATTGAAGTGGAAGGTAATCAACAAAAAAACTTTTAATTAGACCTAATATACTTTTTAGAAGCGATATTATATATCTCAACAGTGAAAGCTTCTTGGCACACAAAGATGAAATTATCGCGAACTTATTTTGTTATCAACCTTCTCTAATGATTTTGAGTGAAGCCAGGTGTACATCGGACGTGGATGATTGTGAATTGCAAATAAATAACTATTCATGTGTTAGATGTGACTCAAAGAGCCGACATACTGGAGGCGTGATCATTTATCTTCGAGAAAATGTGAAATTTAAAGTTAAGAAGAAGACGATTTTGGAAAAAACTATTGGTGTCAATTTGTTGAGGTCATCCTCAATTGTGAAAAATGGATGATCGGAGGTCTGTATCACTTGCCTAATGCTAGCCATGCCGCTTTCTCGGAGAAATTTGAAGAATGGTGCGATAAGTATTTTGTGGGTAATACTAGGTGTCTATTAATAGGTGATGTAAATATTGACTACCTAAGTGAGCAATTCTATACTAAAAAGATTAAAGAAATAATCAAAGACTACTGCATTGAACAGTTAGTAAACAAATGTACTCGATGTTGCGATAGCAGCAATACCTTGATTGATTATGTTCTATCAAATGAAACCGATATTAATGTCCATGTTCATGACTATCCCAAGATTACAGATCACTCTGTTATCGGTATTAATTTGCACAACAGAAACTCCTATGGAGCTATCAATAATTTTGAGATGAGAAAACTGAATAATGAGGTATTTCATGATATCAACTTGAAGCTTATAACGACTACTGGTTGACAAATTCTAATAATATTAATGAAATATATTCAGATTTTGAAAGTAGTTGTAAAAAAATATTGGATGAAAATGCACCTATTATAATTTATAAGAATAACCAAGTTCCGTGGTTTGATGGAGAAGTAAAACTCAAAACAAAAGAAAGAGACAGAGAGAGACTCGTTGAGAAGATTAACTATGAGGTAGAAGTACGTGGAAAGACTTTTTGAGTAGCTTGGAGGATATGTTATCATAACCGCATGAGCTCTTGGACTTCATACTATGGATGGTGTCTAGAATTTCCTTCTCATCGGTAGAGTAGAAAAAGGAAGATGCTGCATTAGCCGTGGTGCAATTATTCAAGCATACGGTTACTTGAGTTTCATTGATTTCAGAATCAGAAGAAACAACATTTAGAAAAAATCTGTTGAGTTCTTTACAGCAGTCTTCGTTGAGACTACTTGAAAGCTCGGTATTATTTTGAGAAGAACTTTTTCCTTGCTCAAAATCTACCAGTTGCCATATTCTTTTACTCTTGTTGTCACTAGATCTGATTCCACTGTCAATGTATGATTTTTTGGCTGTAACTATGAGTTCTTTCAGATTGATGAAATAGGTTTTTTGTATTTTTCTAAAATGTCATTCTGATAATGTCTTGTAGGAGCTATAAGTTGTCTTTGTGTTTGCATGATTTTTTGAGGCCTTCAGTGATACAACATGGTTTTTTGGGATTTTTTTTTCAGGGGAAAATTTTTCTCAAAACATATTCTGAAAACTTTCAAATTTGTCCTTCAAATTGAGGAGAGGGATTGAGACCCAGCAGTGACCAAATAAAAACAGGGACGTACTTGTTGCTGACAGAATAATTACATTTTCACACAGCATAATATGTTTTATTCTATGGCGGATGGTAAACTATCATTTTATCCACTCAAAACTCGTTGTGAAAGTAACAGTTTATTTAAAATAGTGAAACCAAACAATATTCACGCACTCAGATGTCAATTTTACCCACTTATATGTCAATTTAACTCACTCAAGGGTAATTTATTTCCAAACTAATAATATGTATAATAATCATGTAATTCATGCTTGGCGTTTCAAATTTATATAAACATTGAATGTACAATTTTGATTACTGGAAATATTCATAGAGATAACACCATTCTGGAAAGGTCGAATTAGATGAGGTATGAGATGGATTATTTGCTTCAGTGCTGACAAGTAACTATTTAGATACAACAATCTTCTTAGAAGCAGATTCTTCTAAATAGGTCTCGGTCACAGACGATATCTAATTTTGATTTATATTATTTCTCTCCTGAGCTAAATAATTTTTGGATTTATAGTTATGAGTCTGTACGTGTACCTTTCTTACTGTAGATTCAAGGTTTAGTTCATCTTTATTGTTTTTTTTTATGAATTTCTAGGTTACGAGTATACACTTTTCGTAGCCAGTTTTGCATCTATTGGTTGTACAGTGACCAGATGAATCCACGCAACTATTATCTGGAACTTTATGAGTGTCAAACGTCGTCTCATGCAAATAAACAATATCGCTCCCACTTTCTCTAAATTCATAGATTGCAATTTTTTTAAACGGATTGATTCCATAATCACTTCCCGTTTATTATTATTTCTTCAAACCCGTTTTGTGAAATGCATTTTTTCAATATCTCACGGAAACTATCTATTCCTGTGTCATCTTTTTATAACCATCTTCTTCTGCTGTAGTTACTGATTTCAAGCGATTCCTTATTACTAGAAGATGTAGCCCGAAGATAATTTCATATTCTGGTGGTTCAAAATACTTTGATGTGTTCTCAGATTGACTGAAATGGCTAGTAGAAGACTCATCATTCCATACAAATTAATTAGCTTATTTGCAACATAATTTTCCGCAACAGTTGTCGACATCCACCCAGCATGTCTTTTGATATTGGTTATATACTCGCCTGCATCTGCTAACATGTTTGCAATAGGAAGTCCTAGAGTTGCTATTCTGAATGGTATGAAAAAATATTTTTCCAAGAATATTTATAAATTAAAAAACAATTCATAGTAAATAACGGAATCAATACATACATGTGAAACGGTAGTATTCTATAGAAAAGGAAGAGCTTTCATTAACATTGTATTATCGAAAATGGCTCCATATTCTGAACTTCAAATACAACACTGATTCCTTCGAAGACACTGCATTGAGTCGAGCCTTCTGTTCCATTCATATCGTAACAATGAATTTGTATATGCGAACTGTAATTGAAAATCCCATGGCCGTCTCTACCCATTTTTCTGCATTTTGATAAACTCACACTATTCGCCGGTGAAATTTTGAAGGTAGATGGATAGGGTGCTATAGCCCTTTCATATATTTGCCTGCAAAGTCGCCTGATCTAACCCCACTTCTTTTATTAGAACAAACAAATCATTATATCGATATATTGAAAAACTGAGTTGCGTTTTCTGATATACAGAATCGGTAATAATTTTGTTGTTGTTTCAGGTACATATCTAATCAGGACAGGAGGGGAAGAGGAATTCTAGTATTTCTTCTACTGTGCTGCGCAACATTGAACACCCTTCAGGCACTGCCCATAGAGGAATTTAGATACCCTGACAGAGATGTAAGTTGATAGAGTAGATATATAGATATGTAATTGACCCAAGAGTGATTCACCTTGGGGTACTCTTCATCAGTAGGCAGGTAAAATTTAGCAAAAGTTTCCATAACAATAGATTGAAATACCACAATAAGGTTGCCTAGTTGAGACCAGACAAAAAATCTGGGAAATACGCCACTTTTGTTTTTGAAAATATATAACCTCGAGGAAAATACAAAGTGGCTTTTTTGTAGATAGTAACATTTTTCTCAAACAAATCTTCTGTCATTTTGATTGGAAATATAACGAAAACGATTTTATAGCTTTATATGGAAGTCAACTTAGTATGGAATGCAACTGGGATGCTCGACGTTTATCAAAATTGATATATGGAATTGAAATTAATTGCAGAATCACGACAAAAGCGTTCGTAACGCATACAACACATAACAGAACAAAAACGCCGAGTTCCAGAGATATCATTTTGGGAAGCGTGAACAAACAAAAAATGAAAACAACCTACAATCTTACATTATTAAAAAATTCACTAGTGCTGTGTACACGACGATTCCGAATCGAAAATTAAAATTCTGTATTTCTTGTAAATTTTTTGTATATTTAAGCAAAGCGCTTTTGGCCTACGGCCATCTTCAGTGCTTATCTGAAATGTTTATGATATAAATATGATGTACAAATATAAAAAATTGTTCAGTACCTGTCAATGAGAATAAAAAATCATCTCGAGAATAAAAAATCATCTTGATTGAGTAAAAACTTGTGAGCATTCTCACATGTGTTGTATGTTCCTGGTTTTCAGAATCACATTTAAAATGTTCAAAACAATGAAAATTTCCTAACACAGGTCTATTTCAACATTGTTTAAAGTTTGAAAATTATTTTGGCTAACAACTAGACAGCCGTGGCAAAGAGGTTCGTAGAACAATAATCTTTGGCCGTGGTAAGACAGCGTGCTGTCACAGTTTATAGCTAAAGAAGCAGTTGGCTCACTTGGCCCAAATGCATGTTCCAAGGTAACATTCACTCCAGGGAAAGAATTCAGGATGCGCAAAAGACTGTACGCGATTATCGCTCTTCGAAGTATACGAAAAATGTCAGTATTAGTAACACAGTAACACGCGGAATGCGCGAAGGATAAAAATCAGAGTTGCGCAGTGTACAAACGGGAACATAAAGATCAAAGTGCCGACGCCAAGTGAGCTTACTGTTTCTTTAGCTATATACTGTGGTGCTGTCAAGTGTTACGTTGTGTGCGATGTTGCCAGATTTACAAGTTTATGGTTATGTTTAATTTAAAATTTGAAAAATTACAATATGGAAAAATTATGGAAGCAGTATGGCTTGTATGGTTGAGAGAAATCTCGAGAGGAACTAGATAGTGAATTTCAAGTTTTCATGCGAATCGGGTGCAATAGAAAAATCATAAGAGGTTTGAAAAGCATAAATATTTGACAAGTGTTGTGTTGACAGATGCAAAGCTGTGGTTGGTGGCGCGGAAGTAAAGAAACTGCTGGAGAAGGAAAGTCAATTAAATTTAATAATAAAAGTGAACTGGTGGAAGGACTTTCAAACTCCTTAAGTAGTATAAGGTTGGCTAGACAAAGTCAATATTTTGATAATAAATTGGTGAAAAGACTTTCAAACTCTTTATTCCATATAAGGTTGGCTTGTGAAGGCTCTTCTTGAGAAATGAAAATAGTGAGAGAAAAAGGGGTCTTATCAAAGAAACCCTTGATCCATACAAGACATTTCAATGTGAACCTCAAGTTGGAAGAAAAGGAGTGTTTTGGAAAAGGTGGAAAGACTTTCAAACTCCTTATTCCATATAAGGTTGGCTTGAAGTTCTATAGAAGTTAAAAATAGTGAGAGGTGGATGGTTTTCATGAAATCTTTGATCCATACAAGGTATTTCGATGAGAGCCTGAAGTTAGTAGACGAATAATATGAAATAAGGAAGTAGTGGATACATTATTGTATAGTAAGCTACGTATTCAAATCCACATTTTATGACTGTGGACTGTCAAATATAAGCTATACCGAAAAGTAACAGCGGTATTCCCAGATTCATTAGTGAGTGAGGATTCCACAATGGACATTATTTCGTACTGGATGGGTGGAGAAAATACCGAATCATATGTTGTAAAGCAGATATTTTACTTAGATAATATATTTCCAGGTACTGATTATCTTAGAACATTTCGAAGTATCTATAATATTGTATTCAGTTTCCTATGTATATATTTAGCAACAGTTGCAATGGTTATTTTGATAAACATGCTCTTGTTTGCGAAGTTCGTTTCCCTGGAATTCACAAATAACAACAAGGGTGGCGCCAGGAGTTTCTCATTTTCCAAAAGCATGGGCCACAATCCCGTACCTCATTGAGAGAACTAATCAAAAACTCAACAAGGGCGCCTGGATCATGCAAAGAAGTTGGAAACATTTTTAAATTACAAAACTCCCCTTTGAACGGTTTATTTCTCGAGACGTTTCCTGAGAGAACGATTCCTGTGATCAAAAGGCGAAACACAATGCCAAACCATGCTACAATTGAGATTCCAAAGATATTATTCATCGGTGACAATGAAAGCTATTGAAACTTGACACGCCCACACCATTAATCAAGAATTCAAGTTTCCGAATTAAAAGAATGAAGGTTAGCACGCAATATCTACGGATTTAATTGGGCAATTCCTTGGGATTAGAGTTTATTGAAATACAACGATGACTTTGAACGTTGTGATGTCAGGTGTGCGTTATATACTTTTATTTATTGACATACCTACGGGTTGTTGAAATCGGACAACAGATCTGACGTTATAGATAAATAATCAACATATTACCAGGATTCCAATTGTTAATAGTTTCCTGCCAACAATGTTTTATTTTCAGTGATATCATGAATAGTTTTTTCTCAAAAAGGTTTTTAATTCACGAATGAATCTTTCAGTGAAAATCAACTACCCATAAATACAGACCTGGTTCTAATAATAAATCATTATTGGAAAGTGAAATGTTTGAGCGCTTCAGAATAATAATAATAATCATGAAAAATAATTATAATTAATGGCACACCCCAGGAACTTGGGAAAATTCCCTAATACGGAAATGGCAAACCCGGAGTACCTGAGCCTGGAATCTCAAGGTGGAAATCAATCGTGCCGAGGAGAAGAGTGAGTCTTGAACGATGATCTCCGGACACCAGGCGACCTCCGGTTGTATGTAGCCATTCTACAGCATCCAGGCTCTACTGTAGTTGACATTCTATTTCCCAGGTAACTTGTGGGAACAAATATGTTTTAAAATTTTTCCTTAAATAGTACAGGGGCGTCCGCCCCCCAAGCGGACAACAGTACGCATCTTGAAAAGGTGGCTATGTCCCGGTTCCTGATTGTCAAGAGGACTGAAATAGATTTCTCCAGAGTCAATCCCATTTTGATAACAAACCTTTTTCGGGTTAGTAGGAGGAGTCAAAACAATATAGAAAATAAAGAAGGTTTGCTGATCGAAACAGTATCAGCAGCTCAATCGAATAGACTGAAGAACATCAAAAAATTGATAGACATGGAAATTGAGGTATTTCCTCACAAAACTTTCAATACATGCAAAGGTGTCATCACCCATGAAGATCTTTTGAACTGCACCACTGAAGAAATTGCAAAAGACTTGGAAAAATATGGTGTAATTGAAGTCAAACGCATCCGTACCAAAGAGAATAATGAGTTCAAAGATACAGCAAACCATATATTAAGTTTTGACAAGCCGAACCCACCTGAAAAAGTAACAGACTTTTTATCGCCTACCTGTTAGACATTACATACCAGCCCCCTGCGTTGCTTCAGGTGTCAAAAATACCTACACACCTCTATAAGATGTTCTGAAGAACAAAAATTTGTATGCGGTAAAATCCTCCATGAAGGGAAACCATGTATTGAACCGATCATATGTGTAAATTGCAGTGGAAACCACTCTGATCGATCACGTATCTGTCCTACATTCAAACAAGAAGCAGCAATTCAGGAAATTAAATCAAAAGAGGAAATATCCTATTTCGATGCAAGAAAGAAAATAGTACCCCGAACACCCATTCTCTTAGGCCAAAGCCGCTACAACTTACCCTGAAGCTGAAATGATCAAAGAACTTATACCACCTTTCGTCACTGCTTTGAAAGATGTTTTCAATGCCCAACAGATAAGTAAACCACGAATATCACACCAAATGCTACCACCCCCTTCTCCCGAAACCGTCATAGACTCAGACACGAGTGACATGTCGGAAAAAAGAAAAAGAAATGAATAGGCACCGTAATAACAACTTCGGAAGATGAAACAACATACAGTTTCCTTAGAAACAAAATAAAAGGAAGACACGATCTAGGAGCAAAACGCAGAAATTACTTTCACCAAAAGGTGAAAGACCGAAAACTTAACACCGTAGCTAAGATAACTACATGTGATACCCACAAATAAAAATTATCTGTGATACTCTTTCCCTTCTTGTGAAAAATATAAAGGGAGCTCGCCCACCCATAGATTTTCACTTGTATTATACCAATTGTATCAACATTCAACCCTGAACTGAACAAATTAATCCAGTGGAATTGCAATGGCTGCATACATCATCACTGCGAGCTCAAATTACTCTTATATGAGACAGATGCAATGTGTGAAAACACATTTGTGTAAACACATTTCCGACCTAACCAACCGTACTCCCTCTAAGGCTACACCCTAGTGAGGAAAGACATGGATCCTATCATTAGAGTCAAAGGAGTAGTTGCCATTTTAATTAGAGAAGACGTACACTTTACACCCATCCAATTGAATAAAAACCTTCAAACCATAGCTATACGTATACTTTTCCCATTGACACTTGTCACATATAAAGTAAATGTCCCAATTATCGACATAATAGCGTATTCGTGAGAATAACGAATACTTCTCGAACTCAAAGCAAGTTTTTATGAGGTTGCTATATTCAGTTTCTGAATATTTGTAGCTCCAATTTCAATAAACAGGCAAAAAAACGAATCATAAAATAGTAAAATAATTTTAATTGAATAAATGAAAACACAAAGCATATGTTCCAATTTTCGACACCTGAAAAATGTGATTAACCAATCGCCGACATGTATGAGGACCAATTTTCGACACTGTGAGAACTCAAAAACGGGCATCAGTGCTATGCTTATATTTATATCTATTGTGAATAAAACATTATAAAAAAATTATATTCATATCTATAATGAATAGAACAGTATAAATATATTCGCAAAAAATAAAAACACCAACTAAAATGAAAGTTCTTGAATACAGTTAAAAAAATAAAAATAAAAAAAATCTTTGGTACAAAATCAATTTCGAGGAACTATTTTCTCCGTTTCAGGTTCTGGAACAGCCTTCTGGCCATTTTCAAAATGTGGAGGTGACTGAAAATTAAATATAACCAATTACCGTCACATTAAGTTCCGACAATCGACATCCGTGACAGAATGGATAATACAATCACCAAACTGAATCATAATCGAATGTCGATTGCTGTAAATGATCTGGTGTCTTCGGTCGACCCTGGTATTGAAAAGTTTTGGAAAATGTCTATACGTTGACGACCTAGCCATCTTTCTCTCTGGATCCACGGTGAGATCAATATGCCGAAAATTACAGCAGGCCGTTAATCAAATTGTGACAAATGCAGAAACTAGAGGTTTCAAATTCTCGAGAAACAAAACGCACTGTGTTCATTTCTGCAGACTTCGAAAACCTCACAATTACCCGCTTCTATATATCAATGACAGCCCAATTCCGTGCAAAGACTCAATAAAATTGTTGTTGTTGATTCTGAACTGTTGTTGTTGATTCTGAACTTACCTGGCGAAAACATATCCAACACAGTGAAATTCAGGGTTCCTTAGGGTTTTGTTTGGAAATTATTGTTTCCGTGTTTTTGTAAGTCATCTTCTGTAAAAAGGTTGTGAAGTGATGTGATGAAGTTGATTGTAGATGGTATAGTTCATTAGACTTATGATAATTCATTACCTTGATATCGGCTGATTGCAGAATATGGTCTGATTTGCCTATTGGGGCGTCGTAATTGATTCCTGAGATAAGATCGGGGTCGGATATCAGAATCAGATCGAGAATTGACGGGTGGGCTCGTCGATAAGCTGAGCTATATTGCAATCAAGGACTAGGTCTAAGAACACATTTTCAGAGAAGTTTCAGGATTGAAACTGTTAACTGTGGTAGGTCAGGTGATTTTTTGGAGATTGAATTTTGAAAGATTCGGAAGGAGTTGGTAATGGATGGATATCACCATAAAAAGTGTTTTGTCGTCTTGGATGTTAACATTGCCTGGTCTATAGATGCAACAGAAACTGAAAGCAAACGAGCGATTTCCAAATTTGGCCTATATGGAATCAATTGGTATTGATATTTGAGTGGGTGACAGTAAACTTTGAGCTTATGGCATTATTTACATAGCAGCAAACTCCACCACCAGCTCTGTTTTGCTGTCTGTCTGATTTCTACAGGGGGTATCCTGGTAGTTCAATTAGGGAGTCAGGGATGGAGCTTCCTAGCCACGTTTCAGAAATGGGAATTATTGAATAATGGGTGGTACTCACATAGGGAACAAGAGCGTTGAACTTTGCGGGCAGTGATGGTATGTTTGTGTAGTTGATTGATATGTTCGTGACTTCTACCGTTCATGTTTTATCCACTCGTCTTTGTATATTGCTGTTTCTTCATCCCTATATTCAACCATGTTTTTTGTCCATGTTCCATTCTGATTTTTAGTTCTGCAAGTCTGTCATCCAGGTATTTCCGTTGGGCGGATGTTTGATCATCGAATATTCTTATCTTTCTGTACTGAGAGTTTAGTAGTTTACTTTTATTCCGTAAAATTTGTCTCACTTCATCACTTCTTCCAACACTCAGTTTCATTAGCCTCTTCCTTCCGTATTCCCAATGCGAAAACAGTGATGTGCCATATAGATATTCCAGTAGATAGCTGGATAATTTGTCTAGCGGTAGCGATATCAGCGTCTTGATTGCCTTCAGGTGGGTTAGCAATTATAACGTTCGAGAAAATCTGCAGTCTCTCCAGGGCTTCTTTGGTTAGGTCCTCTGTCTTCTGTGGGATATTTCCTGTCCTCAGCAATTGCCCCCAAAGCAGTCGAACGCTTTTCAAAATTTTGGAATATTTGGTCTAGTTTGCCTATTAGGGCGTGCATTTGTAATCTCTCTCTTCAATCTTTCATATCAGTTCGTATAGTTTACCTTCCCTATTGGTGCACTTTGTAGAGTAGAGCGTAACGTTCCGCAATGATGATGATCAACTAGACCAATCAGTATTCTGAGGTTCTTCAGACATGTCGCCTGGATTGGTTCAGTTGATACATCTGCTTCCAAATTTCCTGTGGAATAGTGAGTATATCCAAGAACACCTCGATCCTCAAGGTCTCTGAGGAAACAGTACTTGATATCCATATGTTTGGTTCGATAACTGGTTGTCTTCATGAATTGTTATACTTTTCAACTTCTTCTCACCCGAATCTACTACTATATTTCCAAACCACATAGCATCCCGAATTGATTCTGTAAGAGCTACAAATTCTGACTCAGCAGTTGAGATTGATTCTGCCGTTTGTTCAGATGCCCAACTGATTGTGCTTCCACTCATTTTGAAAATGTATCCACAATTAAACTTTCTATCCATGCTATCCTCCGTCCAGTTCCTTTTCACTGAGACGTAATTTGAAATGGCTCGTTCCTTTAAGATATCGAAGTACTCGTTTTAGTTCATTCCAATCAGTGATTTGGACATGAGACCCTTTGACTCAGAATTGAAACACTTGATAACATTCATTTTCGTGTATTATTAGATACGTACAGCAGCTGTTCAATCAATTTCTGGTAGTTTTTATGATTTTCAAGTTGTTCTCCAGGTTTGAGTTATTAAGAAGGATCCAATGGAATGGTCGATAGTTGGGCATTATCCAAATGGGCTCTGTGTATAATTTCTTGGATATACCTTCTTTGGCTGATGAAATAACCCCCATCTGAATCCTTTGCAAAGTCAATACTCAAATAGCAAGTATCACCTGAATAGATTGAGACTAAATTATTTCAAAGACATATGGCTAACTGAATCATTATGCTCTCACTTCCACTTATTATAACGATATCATCGAAACAAATCAGAATATAACATTGCTTGCATTGTTCTCCATGAATAATAGACATTGATCCATTTTGCTTTATTGAAAACCATATTTAATCATGGCATCATGGATGGTCATACCACGATCGAGCACTTTGCTTGAGGTCATACAAACTTTTTTCAATTTGCATACTTTCTCTTCTTTTCCTTCTTTGAATCTTGTTGGTTGTTTCTTGAATATCTCTTCCTTTTGAGATTTCATTCAAGAAGGCTGTTTTTGCGTCATAATGTTTAACACATGTTTTTTATTGCAGCGATTGATAACATAATTCTGGTGGTATGACGAACAACATGTATATAAACTCTAGTGTAATCAGTGCCAAACTTCAAACTGAACCCTTAAGCAACAAGGCGCACCTCACAACTGTATATTTCACCATCACTATTTCATTTCAGTTTGAAAACCCATTTAGAGCCGATTGCCTTTCTGTTTACAGGTGAATCAACTAACTCCCAAGTTCAATTGTTTCCTATTAGACTCGAGTTCGTGACTCATCGCATCGATCCAGTTCATTCAGTTTGGTTCCGTCACATACCCAGAGTGTTTGGCTCCTGTTGAACACCAACTCCACAAACCACGTCAGCTCCTCTGTGGTAGTTTACCGAAATCATTCCTAGTGGATTTTCTCTCAATTTTCAGTCATTCCATTTTTGTGAGAATTATTTTGACTATCTTCTGTATATTCAAATCATTCATTTTAGTGACATCTAAAAATTTAACATCTCGACTAATTGGTATTCTCATTCGATAAACGATACTCTTTGGAAAGTTCATCATATCCAACGAACCTGAGCTTGACTGCTTTCTCGTCCAGCTTTCTATGTTGTCCCTCTGGTATCATAGCGTACATACAACATCCAAATCTGTGAATATGTGATATATTGTTTTTTTTTCCGAATTTCATACGGAGTTATATTGATTGATCTTCTGGGAAGTCTGTTAGTTAGTAGTGAGCATTGACTATCGCTTTACCCCAGAATCGATAAGAAAGTTCTGCGTCGAAAATCACATCTCCATCAAATAACGATTATTTTTTTCCACTACCTCATTTTGTTGTGGACAAAATGGTACAGTATACTGTATTCCAATACCGTCTTTCTTCAAGAAACTCTTGCACATTCTCGTTAACGTATTCTCCGTGACGATGTGGTGTAGTTTACCTACTGATGATGATAACTTAGTTATCGAAATGCGCATATAGGTGTTAAGTGAGTAAGTGTGATGAAGGGGTTACTTGTGCAATTTTTGAATTCATTCTCGATCTGATCGGATTACTTTATAATTCCTTTCAAATGGTGTTTACCGTTTCAACGAATTCTTTCAGCCTTTCATAAACTTCGGATTCATTTCGTTACAAATATATAAATGTGAACTTGCTTGCTTTAATCATCAATGAAGATATAGTTGTAATGTTTTCGTATAGCGAAGTAGGCAATAAATCATTAGTGAGACGAAATATATATCCACTTAATTTCAACTTTATCTGCTAATGGTAATAAAAATAGGTGACAACCGTCGGGCCAACCCGAATAGGTTGTGCCATAAGATATATCGAACAAGTGGAAAGGGCTTAGACGTATATGTCAGGCCTCGCCAATGATTCATTGCCATACGAAAACGTTTTAACTATAAAAACATATTTTCGACCTTTTGCTGTTTCTGTTTGCATTGGACCACAGACATCTATCTGTATGAAATCCAAAACATCTTGGAAAATATCTTTGTATTTTGGCGTAAAAGCGGCTTTTGACATCTTTCCTTTGATATAACAATTACAACGGTATTCATCAACTGCCACTTCTGTAACCAATTTATTTTCCAACATATATTTCACGGCAAATATCGGGTAAGAGCACTCCTGCTACCAGAAAATAGCTGTTAGACGTGTTTTTGCGTCCTGAATACGAATGAACTACAGTGTTTTCACGAACATTGCAGGCGACCTTGATTTGTAGGGTTTTCTTCATATCTCAGGAATATTTCAAAGAAAAAAAGCTGAAGCAGGCCAATTACGTTTTATTAAAAAATGTTGTGAAACCTCCTTTGGGGTGTATTGGAAAATTTTGGAGAAATTAATTTTTCAAAATTCCTCATGCCTTGAGTTTACAAAAATATATCTTTCCACATTTCAGTTCCCCCGAGTATTTGTTTGGAAAATATCAATGTCAAAATAACCTGTTCGAACGTTCCGTGGACAATCTAATAATTTTCGATACATGGAGCTATTATTTGGAGAGATATTCCACCCCCTTAGGAAATAACTTGGTAATATCGCATTGCATTTCCCAATCACACTCAAAATAATTGCTCCACTATCCAGGCTCAGCGTAGAGTAGAAATACACAGAGAAAAAGGCTAAACAATAATAATAATAATGTTTTTATTTAGCATATGTGCTACATAAAAATTACCAAAGTTGGCAATCAGGATTTGTTAGAAATATTATTATGTATGGGAAGACTCAATCTGAATATATACAATTTATATTAGTTATAAAATCATAAGAATGAAATAAAAGACGACAAACACGTTGAAATTTTAGTTATAAACACATTTTTCAAAAGCTTTTTAAACTGGTCTGAATTATCACAATTTTCAATAGACACAGGAAGTTTATTGAACTCAATCAAGCCCTTGTATGAAATTGAGTTTAGCATCTGGGTAGTGTTAGACCTAACCAGTAAATCAAAGTCTGTACAATTTCTAGTATTATAATTATGTATATTTCTTGAAACTTTTGGTATATTCAGGACACTCAACATAGATTCAACAGGTGCATAACGATTACATTGTTAAATCAGTCTCATAACTCTGTTTTTTCTAATTGGATTATTTTATAGTGTGGTAAATGAAACAATGAGGTCGAACAATACTCAGATGAGGAAGTGCAATGGAGTTGTGAAGCGAAAATTTTGTGTGCATTGACAGATTCTTGCCTATTCCGGTTATGAAGCCAAATTTTTTTTGAGAATGATCTCATAACATAGTCTGCATGGGCATGAACTTTCAAGTTTGAATCTAGAATTGTACCTAAATATCTAATTTCTTCATCATAAAGAATGTTTCCTCATTCATAGTAATCTGCATATTCTTAATATCTACAGAACTTATTATTGACTTTTTGGCAAACAAACTAAATTTAGATTTACCCGCATTTAAACTCAATTTATTATCACAGAACCAGTTACATATATTGTTAAGTTCATTTTTCATATCTATTTGTATTTGGTGCAAGTTTCTACCTATGACATAAAGCATTGTGTCGTCCACAAGCAAAATAATTTCACACTTTTGAGTCACCTTCACTATATCATTGGTGTACAACAAAAAATAAAGGACTAAAACCGTCCCTGGTGGTACACCGCATTTTACACGTTGAACTCTATTACAAAGTAAGATCTAAACCAAATCAAAACGTTTTGCCTAACTCCTATTTGCTCTATTTTTTTAATAATATTTCCCTTCCTACTGTTTCTAAGGTTCTTTTAAAATCTGAAAATACGGCTAAAACAAAATTATCACACTGAGAAAATCATCACAGATACCAACAACAATAGACTCACAGGAATGATATTCACGAACACCCGATTGGTTGAGTACTATTATTTCATTAATGACACAATAGTTGAATAGCTATTCTTTTACACACAATTTCAGTAGTTTTTCATATATGGGGACTGTGTTAATTGGTTGGAACTCATTGTGGCACTTTGTATTTCGCACCTTGGGAACAGGAATTACAGTTAACAATTTTCATGACTCGTGGAAGAGACCAGAACTAAGTGGAGTATTAATGATGTCCAAGAGACGGTCACCAACAGCAATGAACAAACATTGCAGAGGACCTGCTTAGATTAACCACTTCCACCACCACCAACATTCCTCAGACTTTTGAGTATTTTCATCTTTGACATGTTTTTTTTTCAAAATTTGAAAATACTCCATTCATACTGTCGACGAAGGGTTTATTAAATTTTTGTGCTGTCTGTAAAAAAATTGGATAGCAATTTTACATAACAGATAGTATTCTTCTTAACAATGTTAACTGATCATAATTATGGTATTTGAATGATGTTTGATATATATCAATAGTTTGTTTTTCTCTTGTTTAAGAGTAATTGACAGGATGGAGTGATCACTAATTTTAGGTGTTACTTTATGTGGAAAATGTTTGTCATTGGTTACTCTATAATCAATCAAAGTCTCGATTCTAGATACTATTCTGGTTGATGTCTTTACGATTTGGTTGAATCCATTAGTGTATATATCATTGACTATTTTATTGATATAAGAGGTGGTTTTAAGTAGGTTGAAATTCAAATCTTCCGTTACTATTAAAATCACTGAGTTGATCCAGATATTCATTGAAGAAATCTACAAAATTTGCATAATCTTTTTGGAGTGGATAGTACAATACAGAGCACGAGTACTCAACACCAGACGCAGATAATTCAGGAGATAATAACCATCCGTAATTATCACTACTCTGAACGGTCCTAATCATTTATTTAATATCACATCTAATTGAAGCTATAACTTCTCCAGTTCTATTGTTGTTACTAGCAGATTGTATCAATCAATATTCAGTTCGCATGGTTCAATTTCAGGATATACGTGGGTTTCACTTAAGAACGCGACTCACCAATCATTGATTAATGTAAAAATATTATCAACGAAATAAATTAAAAATAAATGGAATTCCATCCAAAATATAAATGCCCTCGGATAATTGTCAGAGAAATAATGTATTTCTTGACCTACATCAAGATTATTTCGTATATGCAACTGAATGAGTTATGGCGTTATCGACGTTTGTTATGGCCCAGAATTGCCACTTCATAAAATCTCAAAATTGATTAGGAACTTCTAAGAATTGGATCAAGCATTCATGACTACGAAATTTTTATTTATTTTCAATGATATTTTTTCAGCCCTATTATTTTGGTTGCCAGTATTGGAACAATCACAAATTGAATAATTTTGCATGAATACAAATTCGGTTTATTGTTTGAAAATCCGTTAATCTATAATACTTTTGTTTCAGAATTGTAAATATCAGAGTAGAGTAGATTGTATATTGTAGGGGGGTTGATATGGCCTTCAGCCTTTCCGTGCCTAGGATATGAGGTCTTTTGTACATTACCCTTAATCTATTCAAGACTCCTTGCGAAGCGTATCAGTTTCTTGGGAGCTAAGTTCCTGATGTCTGAGGGCGTTAGTGGAACCCCTTCAAGAAACTTGAGCCTTTTGCAGCATCAGCGCTTGACAGTCGCAAAGCAGGTGTTCTGCAGCTCCAGCAGTAACGCACATTTTCTGAGCGATGGGCTCAGAAGCCTGTTTGCTTGTCTTTGCCCTAGAACTTTATTCCAGTGGGTTCCAACTTGGTCAGCTTCCCAGGGCCAAAGCTCTTCGTCGATGTGAGCTTTGTAAGGACCACAGAATGGTCTAGGCCAGAAAATTGGGTTCCTTGGTAAGGCTGTGCGCTTCTTCATTGCCTTTGATTCCTGGCACCCACATCAGAGTAACCTGATTATGCGTAGCCAGTTGTCTTAGGGAGAGTTTGTTGTCTCAAGTGGGTGACTTTAGAGCTTCAAGTGCTGCTTGGCTGTCTGATAGGATATAGGTCTTCGCCCCTCTGAAGCCCCTCTCGAAGCATCATTGGACGTAAATTTATCTAGCATGGGTTTTTGCTTGAAAAATTATTGTGGCTTTGCCTAGGGATTTTGAGAGCTTTAAATTAGGACCCCTTACTCCCACTCCAGTCTTTCGTCCATCTTAGAATCAGAATAATCAAAATACCATACTACCATTCCTAATCCCAATTGGACCGACATAAAAAGTTCCGAGAAGGAATTCTCCTCCACACGACTGAACTTTTTTATGATTGTACCAGGAACGCTTTGAAAGTAAAAACACTGGTAGTATATACATTTCTCATTTGCCAGGCAGTGCATATGAACACTCCCCGTAGTGTTCATATTTTTATTGCCGTTCCAATTGGGATTAGAATAACTATACCTTTCTAGCTGATGCCCATGCGTTGTGAATGTATGGTGATTGTTTATAACCACTTTCTGATTTACTTCAAAGTCTTTCCTAGCTTGCATTATATCTATTTGCTCCTACCTATATTCTAGGAGAATATTTTCCAGAATCTTAAGATGACCAATCAGATTTCCAGTTTTGAAATTTGATACCTTGTGCAGTCTGAAGTCACTTTTTGCCGCTTCTTTCATTACACACAAGTACAGTGGCGTAAGATCAACATAACCTCTAATGCTGCAGTGTGGCACGTGAATATTGCACCTGTAATTCCCATACAGGCTAAGCGCTGCACTTCCTGAGTGGTGTTGGGTTTTTGGCTACCATAATGATCAGGCATAGGTGACATGGGTTTGATATGGAGTTGGAGCACCTTTGTAAGAAGCGCCGCAGTGGCGAAATCTGGCGAATTAGTTCACATTGTGCAATTCATCTGCATTTGCCTATTTGATAAATGGAGTGTTTTTAAAGTTTGAATGTTTTTGTTATAAACGTGAAAACTACAGATTCGGCCTGTATAATTTTTGAATTAAACTGGGCCTTGGTTTCGGAAATTGCGCTAGTCTGCGTGGCGCGCAAGGCTACATCAAAGTAGTGAACACGTGATACGTCTGTCATCGTAGTGTTTACATGTAATATTTATTTTCAAGTTGAAAAGCGTTATCCGTGATGGAGCAAGTGCTGGCAACTGGGTTTTCACCCATTACAAGCCATATTGTTTTCGAAGATCAGTGGGTAAAAAAAGCCGTAGCATTGGTGCGATCGGGTCACGTGTATCAGGTGTGGAAAGTAAAAAAAAAAGATTATTTCAGCACACACCCGAAAGTGATTGGCCAAGCAGCAGCGACAACAGAGAGTACTCTGTCGAATTAGAGGTGAATAAATATGTTCACAAACAATTGATCAAATTCAATTAAAACTTACATGTCTAATGTTGCAGTAAATTACACGAATAAAACAACTATTGAAGAAATATGAATAGGTATGAGAGAAATATTGATGAGTATATTGAAAATATCGTTTTTTACAGACATACATTTTCACATAATTTTCATATTGTTCGTTTCAGAATTTGACCAAAAAAAATGTTGACTGCATAGGTATTACATAAATAAAAATATGTTTTTTATCCATGTTTTTAGATAACTGTAGTATGAAAAAATTCAATTGTTCATATCAATGTGAAAATACATTCTAATACATTGATGTCACCAAGTTTTTCAACCCAAATATGCACAAAGGAATTAATGATTGAAAATTAAGTTTATACCGTTCAAAGTGAATATCAATAGTGTATTCATTACAATTTGTTGATAATTTTGAACAAAAAAGTAATACCAGTTGTTAATTAGTGTATAATAATAACGGACTCTTTCTTTCCGACCGATTTAAGAGATTTGAAGCTCTTAATAGTTCATTTGATCTTTTGGGTGGTGGAGATTTTCCCCGCTAGGCTCCTGCTGGATCTGTTGAGGTTGGTGCAACCCCTTTCAGCTAAGCACTTTGCAGTTCGACTTCAACAACCTTGGACCCAAGAAAATGTGTCTGGATGAGAACACTTATGCTTATCTTCTGGTTTTCTGCATATCCACCGTTCGGCTTTTTGATCAGACCGATGCCATTGATACAACTTTCTGGAGGCGTTGGGCTGGGCCTGATTCCGTTATACCCTCACACATTGGCCTCCATGTTCTTCTTCTGAATTTTCGAGTTCCTTGTTTTACTGGAAGAGCAGCTTTGTAGTCTTCCCAATGCTGATTTCATATGGTTTTATTATAGCATTTTCAAGCTGCTTGGAGGCTGTATCTAGTTCCTCAGCTGAATCGATGGGTATATGTTGGTCCTCCAACTGCCTCTCGATATGCTCTTCACAAGCATCCCAGCTCGTCCCAAGTCCCAAGTCGAATCTTATTTGTTGATGATCCGTCATCGATCAGTCATCAGATAGGTGCCAATTGTGAATATAGTTTGTTATAAATGCATCAGCAAGGGTTAGATCAGTAACCTCTCTTCTGATAGCATTCATAAAGTTGGATTTGTTAACTTTATTGACAATTTCTATAATAGTCGGAGACAAATATCCTAGAAGGTACTCACTTCGTGCGTTTATGTCTGTGCTTCCCCTTATAAAATGGTGCGCGTTCGCGTCGCAGCACAGAATCAAATGCCTGTTTTCTCTTTGACACAATCTGATGACCCCCTGGAAAGTAGACAGATGCAATAACAATCTGTCTCTTGCCTGTTTCTGTTGGCACTTTCACGATGGTGGTTGCCAAATCTACAGTGATGAGCTCTGAAACAGTAGTAAATTCAATGTTGGGTGCGAGAAGTATGTCAGCTCGTGGTTTTCCATGAGTGTTGTGAAAAAGTAACTTGATTCCATTGCGAGTCCTTGTATTCGTCCTCTTATAACCCAGGGCTCTTGAAGCAATCCTATACTGAGGTTTTCTTCAATAAACTTTCTTCGAAGCTTCCGAATAGTGGAGGTTTATTTGAAGAGCCTTGAGCTTTTGGCTCATTTGGGTGGAATTTTCACCAAGGTATCGCTGTGAGGCACTGCTGCCCCTCCAACGACCCTCAGTTCCGCATCCTATGGTTTTTGGGGAGTTTCTCCCATGTTTTCAACCATAATAGGTCCCACGAGAAGCTGGGGAAAGACAGATGGCAAGTGAGACCAGAGGGCGCAAAATTCCATGGAGTTTGCATAATTGTGATCAGTACACCCCCTAGTTATGCAGTTTTTGGCTGATGCTGATCCATCTTGTACTTGGAGAGATTTTTATTGTAGTTCTCGTCTACTCGGACTGTGCCGGACAGGTTTCCGTGGATGGTTTCAGTTCCATCCTTCACGTTGTAGTTCCTGATACCTTCGTTGGGGTGAGACACCGTTAGGAAATAGCAAAACCACGTAGGATCTTGCTATTTATTATCCAGGTGGTGCTACGTGGAAGCAAACACCTGATGGCTACATTTACCCGTCATTTCATGGCCTAAGCCCGCGAACATTTAGTGGGTTACAGGCAGCTAATTGAGCAGTGAGACAGTGAGACAAAGACCAGAAGCAACTGCCTTAAAAAAACGTCAGGGTAGCTAACGGTTAACAGAAAATATATTCAACAAAAATACCCACACTGACATATTTTTCAAATACACATTATTTTGGTAACCGGGTAAAAATAATGAAAGCCACCAGAACAATGTATTTTTCAGTGTAATCACGCCGGGGTCTTATTTTCAGCGAAAATGAAGTGAAAGTCGCTCTGCACTTTACCTATATGAGGAGAATAGTCACATAAAATAGAGTTAGTTCTGATGTTATGTTTTCAGAATTTATATTTCATTTTACTGAGAAACTTAAAATGTTATTACTGCTCATTCTAGTTATTTGATGGGACTTTTTTTTTCAGTATGCTAGTCCAGGAGCCCATCAGCTGGCCAGTTGGCTGGCTTCCCAACTGCGCCCCAGAGAAATAATCACGCCCGTTGAAGTTCCTATCATTCCCTACAGACTGCCACTGCAAGGCAAACGCAATTCGGAAGTAACGAATGCAATCATCGGCTCCGAAGAAACCCAGAAGATGTACCGCGATGGACGCTGAAAACCGAAAAGACAAAATATTTATATCTATAACCCCGCACACGATTGAGAATAAAAATACCCCATAATACTTTGAGGCGATCAATAAATTGTCATTTCAGACAAGTGGGTTTCATTTCTTAGCCACTAATCTCAAGACAGAACTGAGGGGTGCCAGATTTTCTATATCTCATTACCAGAAGACACTTTGGATATGATTAGAGTTTCTGTATGCTGTCAACGTGTCGATAAAAGAGTTCAGTTACTTATCCGTCAGTATCAAAATGTATTTGTTTGGTTTAGGTTATCCTCAGAAAATTTTAACGAAAATATATAATTGGAATGCAATGGAATGGATATTTATCAGCGCGGAATCCATTTGAGTTGACTGATAAGTATTACAAAAGATATTTTGTTAGTAGATATAGCTACAATAGTTCGGGGCCAAAATCAGTCCATATTAATTCACATAAAAAAATCCAAGGTTCAACGTAGTCATTTTGCAACCACTTCCTGCTTCGACCTTCAAGAGACCATCATTAGGTTCTCGAAGTTTCAAATCATCCTCAAGTTATTGACGTTTTGAATCATCTTCAGTCAGACCTTTATGAGACTATCATCAGGTTCTCAACGACTAGAACCATTTTAATTTAGATCATCATCAGGTTCTTTACGTTTCGCTCATATCAGGTTCTCGACGTTTGAATCATATCAGGTTATTGGCGTTTTGAATCATCATCAGTTAAACCTTTATGAGACTATGATCAGGATCTCAACATCTCGAAACATCTTCAGTTCCACGTTTATTAGATCATAATCGACGTTTCGAATCATCATCAGATCATTGACGTTATGAATCATTTTCAGATAGACCTTTATGAGACTGTCATCAGGTTCTCAACGAGTCGAACCATCTTCAGTTCATAATCAGGTTCTTTACATTTCGAGTCATCATCAGGTTCTCGAGGTTTCGAATCTGTAAGGTATTGAAGGTATCACATTGTAGGGTACGAACATTTCTATGTTTCCGTAGTGACGAGTACATAAGGATATATGATAAAAAATATAGACATTGACATCACATTATTCAATTCTAAAATTAGTTCAATAATTCTGAGTATCGTCACATTACGTATCAGGATTTAATAGTGGCGACAAGTTACCAAGTGAAGTAGTTTATTAATGGTAAAAATGGCGGAGAAGACAATGCAATATAGTGGTCACATTCAGGAGTTTGTATCATCGGTGTTAGATTGGCCCATTTACAAGAAACGCCTGTAGAATTATTTAACGGCAAACTCTATCAAAGAAGATGATCGTAAACGTGCTATTCTTCTGAATCTTCTTAATAAAGAGGCCTACAAATTGTTATATATATATATATATATATATATATATATATGCACCTATGGAGCCAGAATCAAAGTCTTACACGGACATGATTAAATAAATTTACATTTCAAGCACGTGGAGTCAATTTTTTCTTGTCGGGGATAATACCATAAATGCTGATATTTCTGAAAAAAAAACGTGTTTTATTTGAAAACTGCTTTAAAAAAATTGACCACTTTTCTCGGAGTCGGGCAATTTATGCTTTGAAACAACGAAAGAAATAACCAAGTGCAGTTTAAAAAAAAACACGTTTTTTTCAGAATTATTTGGTTAATTTTCGAAGCACGAATGGTATTCGGTAGTTGATACACAAGTATTGTAAGTAATATTGTCACTGTAGTTGAATTGTCACTTGTCACCTAGCGCGCTGAATTACAGCGATAATCCACAGAGTAGGTGGAGTACCGCTGTAATTCAGCGATAATTCCACACCTCTAATGGACATTTTAACACGAGTGGAATTTTTGAGCAAAGTTTTTTGAATCAAAGAAAATGATTAATGAGTCACCCTAAGAGTGGGCGGCTCGTCTTCGTAATTTAGTACCCCTGCGTGATTTCGGCGGAGCAAATGAAATTGAACGAGCATTAGTGGACCCGTTTGTAATAGGTTATGACAATGGCCGGTCAAAAAGAAGATAAGGCATCAGTTTCCTTGTCAAGTTAGTAAAAATTGCTTTTTTGAAATATGCCAATAAGTCATTTTGTAAGGGTACAATGGAGAAGGAACCAGAAATATACTTCACTTCGAAGAATTCTGCGCAAAATCCCTCTTCTACCTCAAAGTCGACAGCAACACTAACCGGAACACGGAGAAGAAAAGTAGAGGTCAAACATCTGGAGTGACAGTTCAGCCCAAATGTACGGTCTGCGGCCGTCGAAACCATCATTCAAATAGGTGTCTTTCCGGGATTTTTATTGTCATTCTTGCAATAAAAAAGGTCATCTAGCACCAATGTGCTCAGATAAAAATCAATGAACAAATCAATGTCAAGTAGGAACAACTTCTTCGAGTCAGAAGAATATTCATTATATAATGTTGATTGTAAAACATATCCTGTTTTGGTTGATTTGCTCATTGCACATAAAATGTTCACATTTCATCTTGATACCGGGGCTACTTAAAGTGTAATTTCAGAGAATTTTTATTAACAAAATTTGATAAACAGACCAATACAAGAAACGAAGAAGAGGTTCATTCTGTATAATGGTGAGATAATTGAACCTCTGGGGTTTATAGAATGTGATGTTACATTTAGGAAAAAACGTGCATAATTATTAATGGAGGGCCACCGTTACTGGGACACGACTTTTTCAATTTGTTTGATCTGGATATCTACAATTTGATCAGTGTGGACCTTCCCAAAGATTTCAAGATAACTTTAAATCCATTTATTGAGATCGATTCGTATCCATTACCAAGAATTGAGGATTTGTTTGTGCTGTTACAAGGGGGGGTTCACTTCACGAAGCTCGACCTTTCCAAGTGAGTTTGAATGAAAAATCAAAGAAATTCATGACAATTTCTACACATGAAGGGCTATTTTGTTATAACCGTTCGCCTTTCGGGATAGCCAGTATGCCCGCCAAATTTCAGAGAATTATATAAACTGTCCCACAAGGTCTCGGTGGCGTCGTCTGTTTTCTGGACGATATTTTAGTCACTAGAAAATATAGGAAAGAACATTTGGCTCGATTAGAATTAGTGTTGTTTCGACTTCAGGAAGCAGAGTTGAAACTAGCCAAAGAAAAATATTTTTTTTAAATCGAAGTTTACATATTTGAGATATGATATCGATAAAGAAGTGTCACGCCCTGTAATTACAGAAAAACTTTCTTCCCTACAAAACAACATAATATTCTCAAATAAGAACGTGTTAGCCAGAATAGTTCAGTAGGTTTCACATGCTTGACTGAAAACGCTGATAAGCACATTCCAGTTAAAAATAAGTCGTTATCCGAAAGAATTGAAGAAAAGTAAGATAACTCGTCCATCCGCCGACCCCCATAAGCTATCAACGTCCACGGATCGATATACTTGGTAAACACAATCATTACCCCCAAAATTGTTGACATTGCGTCGCGATATGGAAGATCATAAAATTTTGTTTATTGAATCATAACAACAGACATACGCAAAAAATCTATAGATAATTGACAGCCATTAAAAATTTACTCAATAAAACTTCATAGTATTTATTCATGCGTAGAAACAAAACAAAGTCATCAATTATTGTTGAAGATAATTATAATTGCTAGTCGCGGTTAGACTACTTATCACGTGATTCGATAAAGGGTTATAAAAGCGCGAGTTTTCAGATCAAAATATTCATTCGGTGTTCAGCAGTCAAGCAAGTATGTTCGGAGATGAGGTTATAATTCAGTCATTCACGACATAGTGATCTCAGTGTTAAGACAGTAGCGAAGCCAGTCATATCATAGTTGTTACACGGTAATATGTTCCTCTCAGAAGTGAGGTTCAGAAGTCGAATCACAGTATCGTACAATAATGATGAGAGTTTCCAATCAATGTAGTAAACATTAGAAAACATCAACTAAGCAACTGCAAACCAAGTCAAAACAAGTATTGAACGCTCCAAGTGAAAGCACGAGTCAGTAGAGTTTTCCAAAAATTACCTATTTTTGTCACCGCTTCCCGAATCGAGATAAGTCAAGGGAAAACCGCAACTCCATAGTTCATGATCTCTTAGAAAAACCATAGCTTTATCGCGCTATACTAATATACCGGGCGACTAAAATAAAATAACCAATTGACGCGGAATTATTCGAAATAATAATAAAATCAAAACTAATTATTGTTCAAAAACCTACTCCAGTGAAAAAGTGTGAAAGAGGGTGAGTCCAATGTTTTGTTTTCTGTATTTATATTTATGGCAAACCCAATTTTCTGCAATGTGCATGTGTCAGTAAAAGTATCTCCATAGTTTCAAGTTAACAAAGATCTCAAAAGAGAATTATTTTTAGCCGTTTGTGGCGAATTATGTCAAGATTGTGTTTAGTAAGTCTATTTCGGTTTTGTAGCCAACTGTAAAATTAACTGCCAATAAGCTATACTCTTTTTGTTGTATGAATATTGTTTCATATTATTCGTCTATAGAACGAATGAAATAATTGTGTCAAATTTTACTAAATATATATGTACATTCCTTAACATTTTGTGAGTGCATTATTATTTCATGGTTAATTATCGTTTTTCGAATCCTTCCGAAAGGTACGTACTTCCTGAATAAACAACCCACGTTCCGGTATTGAAAGGAAGGAGATTGGTCTATGTCGACCGCTCCATAGATCATCTCCGGTTCGACTTTATTCAGATAGTCGATGCTTTTAATACTGTTTTTCCCAATCAAACGAATAATGTCTGGTATTACAGGTGTGGTGTGTTAATTCATAACACCCCGTAGTCCGGGAATATCAGAAGGGCTTCATACATCTGATACGAAAATTGAAGCTATTGTCAATGCACCAAGACCTACAGACTTGACTTCTTGACTTCTTTGGGATCTTTCTTAGGTTTGATAAATTATTACGGTAAATTTGTGGGGAATTTGTTAGCATTGTTATATCCTTTATATAACCTTTTGAAAGATAGAACACAGTGGGAATGGCCAGTCGAATGTGAGTCTGAATTCAAAAGTGTAAAAGCGCCAGTTTTAGTACATTATAATCCGGAACTACCATTGCGTTTGATCACAGATGCAAGTGTTTATGGGGTGGGGGTGCTGATAACACACATGATGCTGGACGGTGTTGGAAAAGTCATAGCATTTGCTTCGCGAACGTTATTAGAAAGGGAACAAAAATACTGTACCTCAGAAAAAGATAAGTTAGCGGTAGTTTTTGGATTATGCAAATTTCTATCGGAAAAAGATCGTGCACATGACTAGTCCGCCTTTTCATCCTTCATCTGATGAGGCAGCGGAAAATGCGGTTGAGACAGTGAAAAATGCGCTAAGAAACGCACTTGGTAGGTACAAAGATGTGAGTATCAATTTGGATTTGAATAACTTTTTATTTGATTATTATAGAACAACTCCACATTGCACTACGCGAGAAAGTCCAGCCAAATTGTTACTCGGTCGTGATTTACCAGAAGATCAAACAAAATTGAAGAGTCGGGTCTCAGTTGCACAAAATGAACAGAAATTGAATCGTAGTGGTAAGAGATTTTTAGTGTTCGAACCTGGTGAAGAAGTGACAGAGCGTGGCTATCGTAAACAGAACACTAGAGAGTGGATCAAAGCTATAGCCAAGAAAAAAATTGGTACCTCAATTTACATAGTACGGGTACCCGAATTTGATAATGTCGAGTGAAAACGTCATTTGAAACAGATTAAAAAAAAATTGTTCAAACATCCATTTTTGAAAACATAATTTTTAATGGGACGATTCAGATCCAAATGACATTCCACATACTTTTTCTGTAAAAGAAAATGTAAGGTATTGAAGGTATCACATTGTATGTTACGAAAATTTGTATGTTTCGGTAGTGACATAAGGATATATAATAAAAAATATATAAATTGACATCATATTATTCAATTCAAAGATTAGTTTATCGTCACATTACAGATCAGGATTTTACAGAGTCATCATCAGGTGATTGACGTTTTGAATCATCTTCAATTAGACCTTTATGAGACTATCATCGGGTTCTCAACAACTCGAACCATCTTCAGTTCAACGTTTATTAGATCATCATCAGGTTCTTCACGTTTCGAGTCATCATCAGGTTCTCTACGTTTCGAATCATCATCAGATTATTGACGTTTTGAATCATCTTCAGTTAGACCTTTATGAGATTATCATCAGGTTCTCAACAACTCGAACCTTCTTCAGTTCAACGTTCATTAGATCATCAACAGGTCCTTTACGTTTCGAGTCATCATCAGGTTCTTGGCATTTCGAAATCATCATTAAATCCACGAAGTTTCGAATCATCATCAGGTTCTTGAAGTTGTGAAACATATACAGTGTGTTTACATAATATCATTCAGGCTCGACAAGGTGCCATCACAGTACTATCACTTTTATATTCACCCTCATAACTTCAAATCAGTTCCTTGGTGAACACCCATTTTCGTGCTCAAGGCCTATACCACCATGATTTTCCTCTGGATCTACTTTATTTTGGGAGTAAAACCAATGGATTTCTGAATTTCGATAAGATTTTTCACCTTATTTTACATAGAGTATTGGATTTTTTGCATAGATTTAGGATTTTTTTTACGTTGGTTGAGTTGTTTGAATATGAGATTAGTTAGTTGTTTCAGGGTGCTCGTATTCTATGAATCACATGGATTTTTCTCCAGATCTACTGAATTTTGAGAGCTAACCTGATGGATTTCTCATTAAAGATTATATTTTTCCCTAGAAGAAGGAATTTTATAGATAGATTTAGTTGTGAAATAGATATCTTATTCTTGGAACCTTTAGATTTCTTTCTAGATCTACAAATTTTTAGGTGACAACCTGATGAAGTTTAGGCTTTGACATGGTATGTTTTTTCATTGACAGCTAATTTCTCCCTAGATTTGACGATTTTTTCATCAATTGAGTCTTGTTGATGACTGAATATAATATTTTTGAATGAAATCTCGTGGAGTTCAGGATATAGATGTAGATGAAGGTTAAACTATAACGGTTGTTTTGGAGTGATGGGTATTACACATTCGAATATAATTGAAGT
The DNA here is from genome assembly GCA_018342105.1 of Gonioctena quinquepunctata. NCBI lineage: Eukaryota > Metazoa > Arthropoda > Insecta > Coleoptera > Chrysomelidae > Gonioctena > Gonioctena quinquepunctata. Next base: position 67,996 of record JAFIRS010000222.1, on the reverse strand, counting down.
TTTCATCAACCTGACCTAACCCAACTCTACTAACATTGCTACTGAATAAGTAATTACTTCTTCAACAAGCGTTCAAATGGAATTATAAATTCAAAATGAGATTAAGGATTTTTTTCAACCCAACCCAGCCAAACTCTGTTAACATTACTATTATATAAGTGGTAACTTTTTCTGCAATCGTTCAAATTGAATCTTTTTTTTTAATTAACCCAACCTAACCAAATTCTGCTAACACAATGATTTATCATATTATAGGTGAAAAGGGACTTCTTCTGCAAACACTGAAAATGTGTGAAGGTGTGTATAAAGCCACCCAAAAACGTCCGAGCTTGCATAGAAAAACGTCTATGCTTCAGAATCCTCCTGATGATAATAATGCTTGCTGGATATGTTCATTCAACCACACAACACAAACGGATACAAAATGAATCATAAATAATTTGCAAACCATACGAAACGATTCGGCCGGCTATTTATTGTCATTGTGTCTTCGTTTCTTCGATTCGCAAATTCATAAATCATAGACGTTTTTCTATGAGAGATTTGGACGTTTTTGACATTTTATACACATCTTCAGACGTTTTGACGTTTTAGACGCACATTCAGATGTTTTCCATATACTCATAGACACACGTTAAAATGTTTTCAAAGTATGTTCAGACATTTTCGATGCTTGCAGAGAAAGTCCCCCTTTACCTATAATATGATAAATCATTGTGTTGACAGAGTTTGGCTAGGTTGGGTTAACGAAAATAATTAATCTCATTTTGAATTTATAATTCCATTTGAGCGCTTGTAGAAGAAGTTACTACTTATTTATTAGCAATGTTAGCAGAGTTGGGTTAGGTCAGGTGGATAAAAATTTAAATTATATTCGAATGTATAATACCCAAAATAACCGTTATAGATTAATCGTTATTAACATTTACATCCTGAACTTCAAATCTTATATTGTGTCATCACCAGGACTCAATCGATGGAAAAATCGTCAAAACTAGGAATAAATCAGCTTTCAGTAGAGAAACATACCATGTCAAAGGCCTGAAATTCATCAGTTGTCACCTAAAATTCAGTAGATCTAGGGAGAAATATAGGTTCTAAGAATGAGAAATAGGTTCCAAGAATAACCCATGTAGAAAATCCCTGAATCTAGGGAAAAATCTAATCCTCCATGAGAAATCCACCAGGTTAACACTCAGTAAATTCAGTAAATCAGAGAAAAATTCATTTGATTCATAGAATACGAGCACCCTTAAACAACTAACTAATGTCATATTCAAACAACTCAACTCAACGCCGTGAATCGGATGATGACTCGAAACGCAAAGAACCTGATGATGATCATAAACGTTGTACTGAAGATGGTTCGAGTCGATGAGAACCTGATGATAGTCTCATAAAGGTCTAACTGAAGATGATTCAAAACGTTAATAACCTGATGATGATTCGAAACGTCGAGAACCTGATGATGACTGAAAACGTAGGGAACTTGATGATGATCTAATGAACGTTGAACTGAAGATGGTTCGAGTCGTTGAGAACATGATTACAGTTTCATAAAGGTCTAACTGAAGATGATCCAAAACGTCAATAACCTGTTGATGATTCGAAACGTCGGGAACCTAATGATGATTTCATGAAGGTCAAAACAGGTAAATGGTCGCAAATTGACTACGGTGGACCTTAAACTTTCTTATGGGAATTAACATGGGAAAATGACTGATTTTGGCCCCAAACTGTTGTAGCTATATCTACTCTTGTTTTAATTATGCATATTTCATATGAAATGGCCAAACAATATTTTTATTTTTATGATATGTATGTGTCACATTTTTTCAAATCAAGCACAACTTGCACTAAGAGGTGGCTTCTCACAGATCTGGTGCTCTAATGAATGGTAAAGCAATTATTCCCGTTGTACAAAAATATGTATTCAAAGTATGGTATTCATTCATGAATCCATGCCAATTAGCCCTCTTTTGTGGTGCGGTATGCTTCTCCTAAAAATATAACGAATGTATTGGTTCTATTACGCAGAATCTAATTTAAATGGCTTACTATGATTGAAATGTAGAAGTTTTTTATTACTTTGACAACCCTTTTACAATTTATGTCAATCTTATTCATACTCATGAGAAAAGATAGAAATTTGAAGTTGTTACTTGGAGAAATGTACGTTCTAATTCCAAGACTTCCACTAGAACTACATTCTAACTCCAATTTTTTCCAAACACTTGAAATGTTTAGCACCATTAACTGGTTTCGTGAAAATGTCCGCTAACATTTCTTCTGTCCTCAACCTTCAGCTATTTTCTCCAGGATAAAATGATGCCTAAAACATCAATATTTTTCGATCGGTAACTATTTTTCGTACCTGGATGTAAGGCACAATGGATGGCAATACTCTCGGCTCCGCATAATATTTCCCTTTCGAAATATCTCAGCCACATAGCTTCCTGAACAGCCCAAGCTAGTGAAATGTATATAGATTCAGTAGTAGGTAATGCTACAGTCGGCTGCTTCCTTGAATTCCATGATATAGGTCCACCTTGTAGCATGAAAACATATCCAGATGTCGATTTTCTGTTAGAACTATCACTTGCCCAATCTGCATCACAGTAACCAACTTTATTTCCATCTCTGGTATATTTCAATTTGAAATCGATTGTGCCTTAAATATCGCAGGACAAGTTTGACTGCCAACCAATGAGGTTCACCTGGATTGTTGTTGAAGCGACTCAGAAAGTTTGCTGCATAACAAATATCTGGACGGGATACTTGGGCAGCAAATAAAATTGTACCAACTACTTCTTGTTTCCGAAGGAGTTGTTGGACATATTTCTTTTGACAACTTCTGTTTACAATCTATTGGATTTGAAACAGAAAGGATTACAATCAGCCATGTTGAATCTTTTGTGTTTTCAACATTGTTTCGAGTCGGTTGCATTCCCGAAATGAATCTTGTTTCTCCAATATCTTTCATTTTGAACATTCCCATCAAACTTTCCTCCAAATTATTCGTTGTGTTAATGTCATTCCAAAAAATTATCAAGTCATCCACATGAATTGCAACTCTTAAAATCTGATTTTTATCAATATATATATATGTGTGTATATATTGGGTTAATGGGCGAATTCACGAGCAGTGAATGATCATTGTAAATGAATGAATCTGTAAAACGAAGCATTCAGAATTGGGCATATGATTTCTTCAATTTGGGAACGAGAAGAATTGAAATATAACATGACTTCTGGTGATTTTATCCAGTTTCAAATAATAAGACCGCAAATCGCACTCAGTGAAATTCCCAGGCAAAATTCTTTCTCGAAAATACCATAAATTTTTGCGCGAAAAAACCCCTAGCACATATGATATTACCCTCGATAAAAACGAACTGCTTGTAGTCATTCTGCTTCTACTTGATTAGATAGTTCACCAGAGTTTTGCAAAACTTTGAACTATTCACTGCATACTTTCCAATCAGGCGATAACTGGGCCCATAAGCGGTTGGAAATTGGATTGTTTGAAGGAATAAACGTAATTGTAGAAGTTTTTTTTACTTTGACAAACTTTTTACAACTTATATCAATCTTATTTATACTCAAGACAAAAGATAGAAAAACCAAAGATGATCCTTGAGAAATGTACAGTTGTATGCATAAAAAAGTCGTACAGCAGTTATAGGCTATTGTGAGTCAGGCTTGTCAATCTTAATTAAACTTCTTATCGACTTTGACAAGTAGTGTCAAAATTGAAACTATTTGTGTCGAATGTGTACGTGTACCACTTTTTTATGAAATCTGGAACATCATAGGCAGGTTTACACCATACAAACCTTGTACGACTTTTTTATGCACATAACTGTACGTTCTAATTCTAACAGAGAGTTGGTATTGGCCAAAGAGAGTAAACGTTTAAACGTTATCTGAATAGGAGAGTCTATTCCCCATAAGACAATGGTGACACTAATAGAAAGGGATGAAAGATCATTTGTGAGTCATAGTGACGTATATGGACATGTCATGGCCACCATTCTCTCTGAACAGTGGCGGACTAGCGCACCCCGCACTCTGGTATCTGAGAGTTACAGGCTCTTGAATGTATATTGGACCACTCTGTATGTTACGTGGGTCACCTGCACTCATGTCCATGTACGTCACTATGACGGGTTGATGCAACAAGATTCTGATTAGCTAGTACCTCCTATTCAGATAACGCAACATTTCGGGACTCGAGAATTATTTGACAGTTAGATAACAAGCCATGTTTCGATAATTTCTATCAAAATCATGGAGAAATATGAAATATCGATATCTGAGAACAATTTATAAGAGTTAAACAAATGGATTTTATAATGAGAACAGGATTTGAAAGCATGTAATGAATTAGCTTTGGCACCTTTGAGAAATCTTGAAGAACTGAGAATTAACGGCCAAAGTTATTTAATAAAAGCCAATATTATTAGTGAAATTAACATCCTACAAAACATATTTGAATGTAAATACCCTGCGTTGTTGTTGTTGAGTTGGGGTGGATTCATTTCAGTTACTTTCCAGTGATTTTTTGAGACTACTATGTTCCTCCTTGTCCTCCTTGTACAAACGTGTGATCTCAAAATATCGCCCAAATAAAATTGAAATCGTTAAATGAGGTTGTCACACTTACTTTATCGTTTTTACAGCAGGTATCAATTTTTTCTTTGCTCTAATTCCCAGGCAGATTTTGGAAAAGTATAATATTTACACAAACTATTTTTTCCCTTATTTGTACAGTTCACAACACAATGAATTTAACGTGAATTAACGTGGAATTATCAAAACAACTTTGATAGTCCCAATATTGTTTCACATTTCTGCCACAGCACGCGCTGCGATCGATTTGACTGTCCCCACCTAGCACTTCGCACATAGCCAATACCACCCATACAATAAAAGCTGTTTTTACCGCCAATCGTAGCTGTATTATTATGATCAGCATTATCATAAACGAGCTGCGAGTTAAGAACTCGGAACTAGAAATTAAATTTTCAAAAAACACAAGTTTTGGAAAATGGAGCAAACATACAGCTTGGTGTCTCTATGTGAACTGATTTATTTTCATCATTCGAATGCATTGGAAAGAAGCACACCTGCTTATCTTAAAAGTAACATTCAGCAGTTTATTCATTCTGCGCTACAAATAATAGATATAATTCATATTAAATAGCATTATTGTTCCTATAACTCCTCCATCCCTAGAGAGAAAATCGTGGGGGGAGCACATAATTTGGGATCATCGAGGTTTCTTGAGAGTTCAATGGTTCCTCCGATGATTTTTTAAATATTTTTCAAAGTACACATGATACAAGGCATATAGTACAGATACAATAATGAATATGTAAATTAATACAGTCCAAACACTTATTCTATGAGTAAGTACTGGAAAGTCTGAAATAGAGTATTTTCCTACTTCTAAATTCGAAAGTTCAACAAATTTGAGTCTTTCATTGAAGTCATGATAACTTCGTGAGGTAATGTCTTCAATTATCACTTCACATTTTGAATTGAGTTCTAAAACAGTTGTCCCGTGAAGTAAAATATTGTCCTTATTCGTACCACATTTTTGGATAGCCACAATATTTTTGAGTGTTGAAATAATCCAATTATTGTTCTAAATTTTTTGGAGTTTGACGTTTTCGATCTTGACTGGGATCTGCTGACAATTCGTAATGTTCTTGACGAGTTTCAACAGTTAAATTTCACAGGGAAGTCCTTGTTCTCGTAGTCTCATGGCAAATATATTCATCAGAAGTAATCTTTTGACATTTCGTTTCGAAAAACATATAATTTTGATTGATTTGAGGTGAGATGATTTTGAAGGATTCTTCTGTAGGTATTGGTAAGGAATATAGGTGGAAATATTTATATCTTTCATTCTCCACAATTGGTATTTCTATGATAAAAATTATTTTTTTTCCTTTACTATAACTTTTCATTTCCATTATTTTTGCAAAAAGAAGAATATTTTCATATTTTGGTTCGAATTTTATTTTATTATTATTTGTCAATTGACTGACAATTATTTTTAATTCTTGAAAAATTTTATTTGGTCCGGCAATGGAATTATGAAAGGTATTTAGTTTCGAAAAAGTAATTGCGATTTCGATTCTTTCTAAAATATCGCAAATTACTTGAAAAGCTGTGGTCATCTGAGAAATCATAAGCTGAATGAGAAAATATTCATTAGTTTTGAAATTTTCCATTTTTATAGTTTGTAGAATTTTTCAAATCTTTGTAATACAATTTTGCATTAAAATTTCATTATGTGCCATAATTCTTGTAGTATTTTAAAATATTTCAATAGATTTTTGAAGAAGGGTGATTTGATCTTTAACAGTGGTTCTTGATTTCAATTGATTTTCAGATAATGTCATGATAGCTTTATCATATTTTTCAGCATCATTTTGGTCTAAATTTCCTATTAGGGATTTGATAATGGATCCTAATCCATCAATTAAACCACGTTTTATTCTTTTATCATTTGAAGGGTTCAGTTGATTAATTTGAGAATATATTTTCCGTTGAATTGTTTCAATTAATACGAATGAATTATGTAAAAAAAAATTATAGTTGGCTTTAGTAGTATTCAATATAAAAGTATCTTTCAATGTAGTAAATTGTTTTTGAAGTAGATGAAATTCTTCGATTATATGATTAATGTCAAATATCTGGATAAATGACCAGTGGTAAATCTTATTTTGGGCATTTCCAATTTTGAAAGGTGGTGGAATCTTGGTTGGATTAATTTTCCGTTGGTGCAGCTGATAAGCCTGCAACAAGAGGGGGTTTCCTTAGTTCTTTAATATAAATAATTTCTTTCTTATTTTTATTCTTTTTATTAGTTATTTCAACTTTGTTTCTTTCTAATATTTCAGTTATTTCCTATGAATTTATTACTCTTTTTATTACGTTTCTGTGGGTTTTGTTTAAACACTGTTTGACCTAATTCAAACTCAGAGTTTGTATCACCTTGTATATTAGTTTTCTTTATAACTTTCTCTTTTTTTTCTTGTAAGACATCATGAACATTTCTATAGACATGATCAAGTTTTTTCTTATGATGTTCTGCATAGTCGGTAAAAAATGCATTTGGTAAGATTTGGTAGGATTCCTTGAGTTAGTATGTCCAAATGTTAATTCAAAAGGAGTATACGTAATTGCACTATGTATGGAATTATTGTATCCAATAATAAGGTTTTCGTTTTCATTGGGGTACATTTCTTTCAGAATTCTAAGATGTTCATTAATACTTGAATGAAATCTTTCAGCAATGCTATTTGATTCATGATGAGTAGGGGCAGTGAAATTATTTCTTTAGCGGTTTCATTATTGAATTCCGTTCCATTGTCAATTATTAATTTTTCAGGTATTCCAAATGGGGCAGAATATTCAATAAGAGCTGAACTGTCATGTATTGCAGTTTTTCCAGTTTTCGTATGCTTGAGCAAACTTCGTGAAAGAATCTTCAATTGTTAAATATATTTTTTGGTTGTGAAAGAATGAATCAATATGTACAATTTGGAATGGTTTTGAAGCTGTTTCTGTTGATACTAATGGAGTATAAGGGAGTTTTCTAGAGTATTTAGCTCTTTGACAAGTTTCACATGAATTAATAAATTCAGTTATGGTGGTTTCTCATATTTTTCCAATAATAATTTCGTTTTAAGGATTCTAAAGTATCATGTATTCCTCTATGATTTGTTTTTCCTTCATGACAGTTTTTTGTTAACATTATATGTTTTTCTTCATCTGGTATGGTAGTTACTGATTTAGTACCTACATCTGATAAGTTTAGAACCTTTTTCAGAAAAGTTTTTCAAATAGACTTTATTAAAAACTTGATATAAAAATTCGTTATGAAAATATATACAGTAGAGTTCCTTTGAAACGGTATATTTTTTCAGGAATTGAAGAACAGTATTTTCATCATACATTTTTGGAATAGGTATTTTTACTTTCATAATTTTATGGTTTTCATGGCTTACTTCCAATTTATTATATGGATGTGGAAAAACTATTATTTGACTAACTTTGTTATTTATCATTTCATCATAAATTTTGATTCCATCATTCGTAGTCTCATTGTAGGTAGTATGTTGTGTCGATTCACTCGATTCACTAGAACTTTCATTATCGATTGGTTCATCAGATTTTTTTATGGGTTCATCTGCAGGTTTTATTATACTATCGGAAATTGGATTTTTCCTTTCTTCTTTTGAGGTTTGTTTACTTGTAGACGGTTGGAGTTTATATTGAAGAGGATTGTCAGCAAAATTTCGTAAATAGTCTAACGTTTCTTGATTTATTTCACCTGGATTATCAATAACTGATTCATTTTCCAAAGCGTTTGAAGCATTTATTTTCACTCGTGATAGTGCATCGGCGTTCAGATTCAATGAACCTCCTTCACGAATTATATCGTAATCAAATTCTAATTTGAGACGCCATCTCATCAATTTTGAGTTAGGTTCTTTTAAATTGAATAACCAAACAAGGGGTCTATGATCTGTATAGATAGTGAATTTTGTGCCAAATGAATATGGTCAGAAATATTCACAAGCCCATACTATAGCAAGTAATTTTTTTTCTATAGTGCTGTATTTTTGTTCTGATTCGTTCAGGGTTCGTGAAGCAAAAGCAATAGGTTTATCTGAACCTACTGAACCTTGAGAAAGAACCGATCCTAGTGCGACATTTGAGGCATCAGTTGTTAAAACAAAAGGTTTAGGAAAATCTGGATTTTGAAGAATTGGGGTATTAATAAATAATTTTTTACAAATATTAAAGGTAGAAATAAATTCTTGAGTATGATTCAATTTAGAATATTTTTTCAAACAAAGTGTCATTGGTTTAGTAATTTTTGCAAAGCCTTGTATGTATTTTCCATAATATCCAAAGAAACTTTTTATTTCTTTTTGAGTTTTTGGGATAGAAAAATTCCTAATAGCTTGAATTTTATCAGGATTCGGTTCTACCCCTTTGGGTGTTATGATATGTCCTAGGTATGCTACTTCTCTTCTTGAAAAGCCGGATTTCTCAAGTTGAACTTTGAAATTCGCATTTCTTAGTCGTTCAAATAAAAAAATCGAATCAATCGAAAAATAGCTCATTCAGCGGTGCCTATAAAATTTCTTGTGAAAAAAGTACTCCTCTACATTATCATGCTTTAACTTTCTTGATGAATCTTTCATTCTTCTGTGGGGTTTTTCCTGATAATATGGAACTTGAAAGAGGTATTCCCATCTACAAAAAAGGATATTTCACTGATCCAGACAATTATACACCAGTGACTGTTCCAATGGTATTTTAAACACAAACTCTACCTGGATAATTATAAGTTGATATCAGATAATCAACATGGATTTGGTGGGACTAGAAGCAATACTTCTGCAATAAATAATTTCTTTGGAAAATTGTTAAGCCAATTGAGTATGGAAGTCCCCAGTTGAAATCTTCTGCATTTAAGCAAGGCCTTTGATAGTGTGAATCATCGAATTCTGGCTGACGAATTGAGAAGTTATGGTATCAATAATGCCGTCGCCAGTTGGATTGAAACATGTCTCTACAAAAGGAAACAGTATGTATCCATTAGGAATACAGATGAGAATAATTTCTAGAAGGAAGTAAACTCGTTGTTACTTGACACTTCGCCTGGGGTAGCACAATGATCTAATCTAAGTCGAATATTCTCTTTAATCTAAATTAATGACTTAGATGATTCCATTGATAATGTTCATTTCACCTTTTATGCTGATGATACGTCAGTTATCATTTCTGATAGATCTGACACTATTCTTGAACACAAAGCTAATAAAGCTATCAGTGAAATGTCCGCATGGTTTTTCTACAACCACCTCTACCTAAACAACACAAAAACACAGTTCATGATATATGAGATTCAGAACCCACCAAAAAACATGTGATAATTGAAGCGTGTGAGTTCTCAAGAGTCTAAGTGCCAAAAACGTCATTCCGAGATAATCAGGAAAAACCTTCCTGGGCAATTCGTTGTTATCATGTTAGCAGTAAATTATTATTTTGCAATAAAGCAACTGCCATTAGTATTACACATGATGAAAACTGAGAAAAAAATTACCGTTAACTACAAAACACGAAATTAAAAATAGAAATTGGTAAAAGGGTGCAAGGGCCTTGATACATATTTTTGAAAAGGGTATATGTGACGGTACATATTACTGTGAGACAAACGACCTATGTTACATTATACAAAAAAAGCAACATTATTTAAAAACTTGTAAGTTTTATTATAAATCAAATATGGTAACATTAAAAATACCAAACTGAATAAAACAATGGTTTGATTAGCTCTCCTGTGTTATTCGAGAGGTTTTGTCAATCAGATCCTCATAAAAGCGATAATGTTTCAGTAGAATATATTCCTCCATAGCTTTCAAATCATCTTGTTTTGCTGCGGTTATACGATTTTTACATTCCAGGGGAGCAGATATCCTGGTTACGTTTTCTCTTCTTGAGTAATTTGCATCTTGCCCAGTCTTTACTTTCTCTTAAAGTGCATTTTATCTGTATCTGTGCAGGATTTTCTGATGTAACTCGAATCCAGGAAGCTTTAAAATTCTGTAGCTTTGTCGTATTTATAAAGTAATCTGTGAATGTCTTCAGTGCCTTGAAATCAGCCTCAACTATGTTTACCACATGGAATGGATTTTTGTGACGAGCTTCTTCAATCATCTCGATATCTGACGGTACAAATAACTTACAAACTCGTTTGCGTTTCTCAACGCGGGCAAAGTCCCTATCACACGGGAGATACGAATGTCGAGGTTCAAAAAATGTATGGTCGATCTGTGCAAACATGCCTGTAGCAACCAAATAAATGAACACCATTAGAAGCAACCAGTTTTTATTTTGCCCAATGCAGTTGTCACTCCATATGGATAGTTCAGTTTTTGTTGCAAATGTATCTGCTGAAAGAGGAACTTTCAAGATAGCAGATCCAATTTCACAAACTCCTCTTCCTATTAACGACTCATTCCAAAGACACAGAAATGCAATATTGTTATCGGCCACATGTATGCCCAAGTTATAACATGTCATTTGAGGGATGTAAAACATGTCAGTAGTAGTCATAGATTGGTATGAAAATCACCTGCTCCAAATATATTGAAACTACCATAGAGCCATAAGTTTGTTGTGTTGTGATCATTTTATAGCACTTCTATGGCTCGTTCTGCTTTTCGCTGGTGTAACTCATGTTTCGTTTTGAAGGTCCCCCGGGCCTTTATTTTATCATTAAGTAAGTCGCAAGTTGCACAGGTTTTACAAAACGCAGATGTGGAATGTTTTCGAATAGAATCTGTAATTTACTGACCTTTCAGGATATTTTTTTCAATGTGATAAACATGAAGTTGATGTTAAAGTCAGGGCTGAGGAATTCTCCTCAAGATTTGTTTCTGCTGTAATGGTTTTCCTGTCTAGGAAAATTTTTGATGTGGTCTCTTGATATCTGTTTGATTTCCTCAGTATATTTTCTTGGCTTATTTGCTTTGCCCCTGGTGTCTAGATAGATACTACTACAGGACTTCTTTTTGTCTATCAGAATCTACACCGTTCCATGAGATAATGCAGAAACTTCACCAAACGTATTGCGGCATACCTGTATATGTTCGCCTTGACCATAAGGTACAGCATACAACACAATAACTTGGCGGTAGCTATGTTCAGGAGTTATCATAGTTTCCGTGACGTGTTTGTGTGACTTCACCAATCTGTATTGATCCGAGTAAATAAGTCTTTTGTTTTATACGATTTGCTATTTTATGGTAATCATAAGAAATATGTTGTATGGACATGGATTTGCATTGCAACTCACAACAACAATCAATCTAAAAATATAACGGAAATGATAACCATCTCCACAAGTTTCCAAAACCAAACTTACCGTTTCGAAAGGTTTCTTTGCAACTTTTACTTCCCGTCGATACGTGAGCCACTTGTTCTTAAATGTTTCCTTTCTTTTTTTACACTTCCTGAACCCTTTGGCGTCTCTTCCGCTTCATGTTTAGGTGAACACCTTCAAAAGTTTACTATGGTTCACTACTACAGCAGGGGTACATAGACAGCATGCGTCATCTTTTGCACACTAGCTACACACCTAAATACGCTAGAACTTAGTACCTTTGCCTTTGACTGATATTGACACTTTGACCCTTTAGAACTTACACTCTTCAATTCACAAATAACTACTGATGGCAAGGACGTATCTCACATGTCTCATACATCCTGATCTTCACATAGATTGCTGTCTGAATTGGAAAACACATTGCAACTCTCTAGTATCGAAACTCTACCAACTGAATTTCATGATGAGGAATATGAAGACAGTTTTAACCTCAAAAGAGTTGCTCAATGTTTATTATGCTCAAGTGGATTCACGACTGAGGTAAGTAAGTAAGTAAGTAAATTTATTCGATTCAGGTATAAAACAGATATAGATTCATTTCTAACATAAGAGGGAAAACAATATATACATATAAATATAAAGAATCACATAGTCCTAGGAGAACAAAGTTTGAATGTTAGGGCTACACTAAGCAAGCTTGTATTGTAGCCCCCAAACAAAATAGTGATTCTAATCCTATATAACCAGACATATTAATATTGCAGGGTGAAGAAGGGAAGAGATAGAGAGAAGAAGTGAGAGAGAGAGAGAGAGATCTGTTTGTGATGCGCTCTGGAAGGCACCTCTAATAATGGTTATTCCTTATTAAAGTATCAGTAGAAGCATATCATAATTAATATCAACAAATTTTTTCAACTCTCTTTTGAATTTGAGTTTGTTTCTCATGCCTTTCAATGATTCAGGTAGAGTATTGTAAAGTTTTGGACCAAGATACGATATAAATTTTTGATTTTGCGTGAGTCTGCAGCGTGGAACATTCATGGTCTTAACTGAAGTGGTACGAGTATTGAATGCATGCTGTACAAATGTAATTGAAGAATTAGTAGTCCATAGTGAACTCTGAAAAATGTAAACTTTCCTAACTCCGAATATTCCAGTTTCATCATACAACGACTTAGTAGAATACCTCCGATCTTTTTTCATCATAATTCTTATTAATGAATTCTGAATCACTTTCAAGTTAACTAGCGATGTCTTGAAGGTACCGCCCCATACTAGAATACAATAACGTATTATGGAGTTAGCCAAGGCATCATACACCATCAGTATCATTTTCCTGTTAATTATATTCCTTAGCTGATAAAATTTATAGATTAATTTACGTAGTCTAGTTACTGTATAATCAATGTGTTCATACCACCGAAGAGATTGGTCCACTATTACTCCTAGGTATTATATTGTGTCCGTTTTATATATAGGAGTACAGCTACAATTGTGAACATTCGCACAAGATGTTTTGTGGATTTTTATAATGTTTCTTGTCGGTTGGTCTCTAGTAGTTGGAGTAAATGCAATGAATTTGTTTTTTTTGACATTGACACTCAGTAAATTAGTACTCAACCAGTTGAAAATCATTTTGATGCCTATTTCAGCCTGATTGTATACTTCTTCCCACGTTTTTCCAACAAAAGTGATAGCTGTGTCATCAGCAAATGAAGTTATTTTACCTTTGAAATTAGAAATTTTGAAGATGTTAATATAGAGGAGAAATAAGATAGGACCCAATACAGTTCCCTGGGGTACGCCCCGGGTAACTAGTAGTGGGTCGCTCAAAGATTCGTTTACCTTGACAATTTGTGTTCTATTTATCAAATAGTCCTCAAATATTTCCAAAGCAACACCCCTCACACCTATGTCAGCTAGACGTTGGAGGAGTATATTGTGATCGACAGTATCAAATGCCTTGGCCAAATCCAAAAACACCGTTATGCATTTTTCTTGATTTTGGAAACAGTTGTTGATTTGGTTAACAATCTCAAAAACTGCGTTTTCAGTTGATCTGCTTTCCAGAAAACCATATTGTGATTTTGAAAAAATATTATTATTGTTGCAGAATTGTATAACTCTATTTTTGAGACATTTTTCGAATATTTTTGAGAAATTATTAATCTGAATTATGGGTCGAAAGTTTGTTACTAATTTTTTATCGCCTCACTTAAAAATCGGTGTTGTGATTGAGTCTTTGAAAGATTTAGGTATTTTTCCAACATTGAATATTAAATTCAAAATGTGACATATGGGTTGTATGAAGTACGTGTGGAGCTTTTTGATGAGGAACACAGAGATCTTGTCGGGACCAGGAGAAGTATTATTTTTTAATCCAGATATGATATCGATTAATTCGTTTCTTGTTACTGGGTGTAGGAATATTGAATTGGCGATATTGTTTCGGTTTTCTATAACGGGGAATGTGGGCTTTTCAATTTTACTTGCCATATCACCACCAATTTCAACGAAAAAATTATTGAAAAAGTTAGCCTTTTCTTTATCTAACAAAATTTTTTGTTTGTTTTCATCTTCAATATCATAATTAGTGGATTTATTTTTTGCACTGTTTGTTATTTCGTTCACATTCTGCCAAACTTTTTTTAAATCATTTTTAGCATCTAATATTTTATTTGTATAGAATTTGTTTTTGGTTTCTCGGATAAGTTTTGTCAGGAAGTTTCTATAAAGTTTATCTCGTTTTGTTTTTCTACTGAGAAGTCGGCCAAAAATTTTGTTTTAATTGGTCTCTATGGTTTTTTTTATTTTTTTATTTATTATTTTTTTACATATTCATAAAATTTATTTTATGATATATTGGTTGTTTTCAACTTTTTATCAAGTTTTACCGATAATAGTGACATGTAGTGATCGGTTATATCACATTTAAATACATAAGGATTGATGAGATTGTTGTATTTTTTTGAAATTTTCACATAACCGTGGTCAATTAAGCTTGCAGAGTTAGTCGTTTCTCTGGTTGGTTTATTAATGAATAAAAAAAATCCCATTTCAGCCATCATGCATATGTAATTATTAACTAGTGTATCTGATGTATTTAATATATTTATATTTATGTCTCCAATGAATATTTTTATATCTGCATCTGGTTGATTTGAAAAGTAGGACTCAATATCTGATAAATACCTTTCCAGGTTAGACGATGGTGGACGATATGATGCAGTTAATAAAAATGATCTATTACCTATCGGAAACGATATCTCTAATAAGTTGATTTCACTTAGGTGTTTTATAGCAGAAGAGAAGTTGATATCTTTCCTAATGTAAACTATCAACCCATCGTTTTGGTTGAATTGAGATTCATTATATAATATATCAAAATTTGGAATGGAAAAAATTTGGATATCATCAATCAGCCATGATTCAGATAATATTATAATATCAACATTACTTATATTGGCTGACTGAATATACAAGAGAAATTCATCAATATTTCTTCGCATACTCCTAATATTTAGATGGAATATATTCAAAAAATGCTCACCCCTGAAACGTTCCACATTGTCTTCCAAATTCTCACAAACAATCGTTTCTCTCTCCTCATAATTTTCTTTGTGGTTTAGAAAATCCAACATATTTGTCCTGTTGTGTTGAGAATGGGAATGTGTGTATTTTATTAATTGATTAAGAGTGAAAACTAAGGAAAGATATGTTTATTTTAAGAAAAAGGTTGAGAAAAGAGTAAAAGAACGATAGAGTTAATAAATGTAAGAAGGTAGAATTAAAACTTTCATATTCGCAGAAAAATTGATAATATAGCTAGATTTGAGTATAATTGCTCTGGCCAAAATATATTAGTTAAATATGATCAAAACAGCTAGAGCTTCTGGTACATTTTAACAGTTTTCATTTATAAATTCATCACTGATAAAATAAAAGAGGATGAGACATGTTTCATGATTAATGTTAATTATTGTTGATATATTTAGTAACATCTTCCTTGCAGGTGAGCCTGGTTTTCTTTCCGTTTATTGTGGCATAAATTTGACCATTGAATGACCATACATTTTTCACCCCAAAAACAGGTACGTCATCTGTTTCTGGGGTTAGTCTTCCAGCTCAAATTAGAACGATTGCTGGTGTTACAAGTAATGTCAGCTGCCGAAACCTTTTCGAAGAACTGAATATTCCAACACTGACAGCTTTATTCATCCTTGAAACATGTACTCATATTTTCAAAAATCGTGATCAATGCATGAACAACTCTGGAATCCATTCGAATACGAGAATAAATGTTAACTCCCATGTTCCTTTCACAAAATCCATCATTTCATATAGGTCCCCGAGTAATTTGGACATTCTTATGTTTAATAAACTACCACCCGAGATAAAATCCTGTTCCTTGGTAACACATTTTGAAAGGAGTATGAAGGATTTGCTTGCTGGTCAAAATTATTATTTTATGAAAGAATTTTTGTGAGTAATTAGTTCTTTTTTTTTCTATGGATGACAACTCCTATACAGTTGTAATTGTCTTAATGGAGAATAAATTGAAAAAAAAACTTATGTAAACTCTCTTGATAGCCAACATTTCTCAAATATGTTTGAGAGGAGAGAAGGACTTCCAAGGGATATGATGAAAAAGGTAATGCGGAAAAAGGTTTACAATAGTACCTATTTGAAATCATCTCATACATACATATTCCGAAAGTTTTGATAGTTGGTCGAGATAAAACTTTTTTTCTAAGACAAATGTTATTATTTATTCCTAAAACTGGTCATTTATTAGCTATACTGGTACTGGGGGAGTCTTTTCTTCCGAAATTGTTCTTTTTCTTGCAACAATTCGATGACATTGAAATACTCGTATAGAAACAATAAACTGAATAAAAAATATTTGCTCAAATATATTTTTAATATTTTACACCCCTCTAATCTCCTCTGTTCTACTGCTTTAGTTTTTGGTAGAATGACTGACAATCTAAACAGCTATTATCACTAAGTGATCTTGACAAAATGAAAAGGTGTCTCATTTCATGAATGGATAAATATTCAGTTAGATTGATTGAAATATTCAAACAGTATTTCACATTAATCTACGTCTGAAACACACGAATCATGTTCAGAACGGTATGAAATTAAATTTATTTTCATATTTTGCTGAAATGGGAATATTTCCAATCCAAAATTGTAAAAAAAAACTTGAATTAGAAGGACCCACAACAAATGTTTTTACAAGCTTTATTCATTTCTAATCTAACGGAAAATAACTACTTCCCAGGCAAAATGCACACGTTATCTTATTTCCAGATAAATGTATTTTTCAATATTCAAGAGAATGTTTCCCTTTTGATCCTCTGCAGAGGTTATCTTGAACGATGGAAGATAGTTTATATTTCAGTCGCAGATGATTCCACCTCTGATTTTATGAACACCGAGTTTATATCTTCAATGAAAATAAATATCGTCTTTCACGCATTCGAGTAGTAATATGATAAACGTGTGAAATTATATTCACTTGTTTACTCCCTTTTTCACTCAGAATATCGCTCTTTATAAGTATTCGTTAAAATAGTGGGTTTCCGCAGTTTATCTTTAGACTTGAACTCAGTGATAAGACAATAGGTTGAAGTTATTCTTGTTCAAACATCATTTTGTATGAAAATAGAACGCAGTGTTGTATATACGATGTCCACGAATTGAAAAGTTTACTGAATTATGGAAAAGTCAATACCAGTAGAGAATTCCAGCGAACTGGAGATATTTCCCATTGGTAAGTTCAATTCTTCACAGAAGTCACCACAGTGTTCCCGACGTAGTTTTTGTCAAACATAAGATTAGGTATAAATAAGGTGCGGTGTTGCCAGATCCACTTCATTATTTCTAGTTACAAATAATTTTGGATTATTCATTGTGAAAAAACTTGAGGTGTGTATGGAATCAACATGAATGTGCGTTTCAAAATGAAGGAGTTATACATTTTTGTTGGTTTGACTTTACAATCTGGTGAGAAGCCGTTTGGCATTTTATGATACATGCGTATTTTACAAGCTTCTATTCAACTTCACATTTGTATGTATATACAGTGTGACCCATTTAAAATGGAACCCGTGTAGAATACGCATTTTTCAATCAATCTTTAAAAAAAAAATTCAATATTTAACATCAAAAACTGTATCTTGACAACATTTCCATATCTTTAGTTTCATTTCCAAGGCACTCTATGGTTTTTTTTCTTTGTCAAAAACGGCAAAAGTTTATTGGGCATTTTTTTTTTCAAATTTGATTACACCACTGGATTTGCAGTCCTTATAAGTGAGAACCATCAGAATTTCATAAATAAATATTGGTTAACAACGAAGTTACAAAAACTTCAATTTTGGAAACACAGTATTTGATTATAATTTTCATTTAGATTATAGATATATTAAAAATCTGACAACACTCCCGTTACAAAGTAGAACACCAGTGAACTTATACAGTGGAAATCCGAAGTCAATAGCTAATTCAGTTCTACAGTTATAACTCCTGAAAGTATGATAATGTGAGCGATTTGTGGTAGAAGCGATTTTGTTAAAAAAATCTGACTACACCACCGGATTTGTAAATTTTATTCCCTTAAAATCGTTCATTCAAGTGTAGATTATAAGTCTATTCGAAAAAAAACAGAAAATTAAAAATTCATTTTCAAGTTATGCAGTAGTGCATTCTTCCATAGCCGATAAAAACGAAATGAACAGAAACAAGTATTTATTCAACAATAAAACGCCATTAAGCAGAAACTAAAACTAAAATAAACATTAATGTAAAACTAAATATTAAAATTTCTGTGGCTTCTACCAAACCTCCATTTGGTTCGATACATTTATCGTATCTCTTCCGTATATTTTGTACACGATTTCTTATTTGTTGAGGTGTAATTTCGGCACAAGCTTGTCGTATTCTTTGCATGAGTTCAGCTCGATTCCTTGGTCTCGTTTCGTATACTTTTTGTGTCAGAATACCCCATAGAAAAAAGTCTAGTATTGTTAGATCAGACGATCTAGGTGGCCATTCAATTAAGTCACTACCTCGTCCTATCCAATGATTTGGGAACTGGTCATTTAGCCACTGTTTAACAATCCTGGAATTGTGAACGGAACAGCCGTCGAGCTGAAAATGTAAATTTACTCCTTCCGCAAGTGGAATTTCTTCTAT
Source organism: Gonioctena quinquepunctata (assembly GCA_018342105.1). Taxonomy (NCBI): domain Eukaryota; kingdom Metazoa; phylum Arthropoda; class Insecta; order Coleoptera; family Chrysomelidae; genus Gonioctena; species Gonioctena quinquepunctata. The sequence goes on along the minus strand of JAFIRS010000222.1, from coordinate 48,873 downwards.
TTCGTCTAATATTGGTTATTTAAAAATTCCAAAAAAAATTGCTCGTTCATATTTCTATAAAAAAAATATGGACCCATTATTCTACTTTTACTATACCACACCAAACGTTAACTTTTTCGGGATATTGACTTTCACAATTTATGACCCAGTGCGAATTTTCAGTAGCCCAATACCGAGCATTTTGCGCTGATACTATCTACACCATTTGGTGCTGAAAGAAGCTTCATTACTAAACATTATATGGTTTAAAAAATTTCTTGTATTCAGGTACCCGCCTTGTGCCCACCAACAAAATTCCATACGTTTCACTTCTCACCTTCCTTTAAAGTGTGAAGAAATTTAGGTTTCGTTTCAGACATCGCCGAATATTCTCTCTCGGTAGGTTTAAATCCAAACTGGCGACTCGTAAGCTTCTGTTTGTAAAATAATCTACAACGGCACCATCCTTTAAATTTATTCTTCGGTGTTTAATTTTTATATGTTTGGTAAGTGCACCAGTTTCTTTAAATGTTTTGTTAATTTTGCTAACGGTGCTTCTGTCAATAGGAAGTCGATTTGGATGTCTGGGATTAAATATCCTAGCTACTTCTTTTTTACTATGATAATTGTCCCCAGAAATTCTTACAACTTCAATTCTTTCTTCCTATGATAATTGCAGAGCCATTATTGAATGCACGTAACTAACAACTATTATTTTATTTAGGATTAGCTGTCAAAATCACTATTGATTTAGTACAATACCTATACCTAATGTATTAATTCCGCTTTCCTCAAATTATTGATACCCTCTCTAAAAGCTTGTTTTAGTTGAGTTTTGCAGAATTTAAAGAGAACAATTTTTGTCTTGCTTTCTGTTTTATTATTGAATAAATAATTTTGATACTTTAAAACTTGTTTCTGTTCATTTGGTTTTTATTTAAGAATGTACTGCTGCATAACTTATAAATTTCAAATTTTCTGTTATTTTCGAATACACTTATAACCTACCCTTAAATAAATGATTTTAAGGAAATATAATTTACAAATCCAGTGGCGTAGTCAGATTTTTATTACAAAATCGCTTCCACCACAAATCGCTCACATTACCATACTTTCAGGAGTCATAACTATAGAACGGTATGAGCTATTGACTTTTCACTGTACAAGTTCACTGGTGTGCTACTTTGTATCGGCAGTGTTGTCAGATTTCAAATATGTCTATAAACTAAATAAAAATTATAATCAAAATTAAAGTTGTTGTAACTTCGTTGTTAACCAATATTTTTCCATGAAATTTTGATGGTTTCCATTCACGACGACTGCGAATCTAGTGGTGTAGTGAAACTCAAAAACAAAAATTACCTAATAAACTTTTGCTGTTTTTATAAAGAAAAAAAAACCATAGAGCGCCTTGGAAATGAAACTAAAGCTACTGTTTTCAATGCTTACTATTGAAAAATAATTTTTTTGAGATTGATTGAAAACTGCGTATTCTACAGAGTTGGTTCCATTTTAAATGGGTCCCACTGTATTTATATTTACTTCAAATTTTCCGAGTAAATTTTGACCCACTTTTAGTTGTCCCATTATCTTGAAATTTGGCAGGTGTTCATAATTCCGGTGATAATGCATTATGGAATTTTCGCTAGAGGAAAAACAAAATGGTGGCTCCAATATAGTGGCGAGTTTTGTAATTATGATTCGATTCAATTCAAAATTGGTATGTGGGGGTTTTTGAGGACAGAGATCACGAATTTCTGGTCGAAATTCATGAATTAAAGATGGCGGCTCCAATATGGCGACGAGTTTTGTGATTATAGCCCGGGGTTTCTGGGGTCGGACATCATGATTTTTCTTGTTCAAATTTCATGAATTCAAGATCGCGGCTCCAATATGGTGACGTGTTTTGTTATTATGACCCGATTCCATTCAAAATTGTTATGTGGGTTTTTTGGGGTCGGAAATTATCAATGTTTGTCAGAATTCAATGCGATGACGGATTTCATGAATGACTGAAAAGAATTGAATTGAAATTATTAAAGAAATTAAGACTCTTATACAAATGCACTAAAAAGGAAAAAATAATTTCTTTAATTGTTTGACCTAGAGGCAGGTGGGGCACAATGGAACACAAAAGTTGGTTTTGCCCATAGCTCCCCACCTAAATATTTTTTTTCAACATTTTAATTTTTTCCTGTGACCTAAGAATATAAGCTATGAAAAAAACTTTTTAACAAAAAATTAAGCAGACGAAAAAATCAACTGAAAAGCAAAAAATAAAATGAACCTTCCTAGTCTTAATGATAATTGAGCTCCCAAACTAATGTGAGTAACTAATTTTGAGGGCGCAAAACAAACTAGCAATTGAATTAGGTGAAGCGTAAAATGATGACAGCGGGTTGCACGGCGGCGTTTTGATTACTTCTTCAAAGTAATATAATGATCTTCGTTAATTCTTTGCTTGGCGCCGACTCAAAATGAGTTACCCACATCAGTTTAGGAGCTCAATTATCATTAAGACTAAGGAGTTTAATTTTATTTTTTGCTTTTCAGTTGATTTTGTCGTTGGTTTAATTTTTTGTTGAAAAGGTTTTATTTTTTACTTCTTTGTAGCTAAAATCAACTAATAACTATCTACTCAATTGACTCGAGGTATCCATTATGTTGTAGTGTGCAACACCCTTTATTTTTTAACCCTAGATTTTAAATTATATGATTCAAATTTAAGAAGGTGAAATACTTTGCCGATAGGCTGCTCAGATGGATACGGTTAGGCCGTGAGTAAGGTTCAATTAATGACTTTCCTAGTTTATCAAATTGGGCCACTAAAAAAATTATACATTAATTAACTTGACTAGTTCAAGAGTTGGGCGCCAGACTTGCTAAAGACAAAAGCCAAAGATAAATAAAATTAAATAAATGTCACCTAGCTTGTTTGGGAAGGCAAATAAATATGCAAGAAATCAACTTAACAAATTTATTCCAGACTGAATTGTAAATGGACTGGACAAGATATAAAAAAAACAAATGTTAATAATTATACTAGAGAGTATTGAACTTCTCTTAAAAAATTGAAAAATTACATAAAAAAAAACAAATATTTTTGACTCTGATCAAACTCTGAACATTTACAAAATATGATTCCTACAGTCGTTGGTGATACTGTTGGAGATCTTCAAGGGATAGGGATGAAGGCTGGTTTCTTGAAGCTGGTCTCAGCGGTACTATGAGGAACTTGGTTTCAGTGGTTACGACGAAGCTGGTCGTGGGTGGTTCTATATTTGGTTTTAGACCCCCTTACAGGCGTGAATTTGGTTGATCTTCACGGACCAGTGCTGAATTGGATGTGCTGTATGACCTCCCAGGGTACCAGTCCTTCTGTCTCCGTAGATGGCTTCCCTCCGTGGTATATATCATGCGAAGAAGATGATAGGAATCAAAATATGTACGAAAAGGGGAGAACGAAGGATATCCTTTGAACCTCAAGTTTTATGATTCAAATTCTAATCTAGAGTCAAAAGATAGATGCAAATGATAGCATACAATAAAAATCTCAGTCTATATAAAAGACTGGAAGATTACAGTGAAAGAACAAAGATAATAAATAGCAATCCAATCTGCTATTCTGGATTTAAATTTCCAAGTTAATTTTAATAATTTACAAAAATTATTAACAATGAGCAAAATTCAAAACCAAACAAACAAACCTCACCCAAAACGTTCTTTTTGAAATTCAGTTAAATTTTGAAATGAAGTAAGCTTCGATAAGGTGTGCTTTGATAAGGTGTACCAGAAGGGTAAAAAAATTGAATGAGTAAATGTATTCAAAAGAAATATAAAAATTTCCTTGAAATTTTATTTTAAAACTCTAAAGTTGCCAGAGGAAAAATTTTTAAAAAAATTTAAATTAAAAAATATTTTTAATCAAAAATATAGGTTATAACAAAATACTCTAGTAAGCTACAAAAAAAATAGGGTTCATGAACCAAGATAATAGACAGAACAAAAGTATACTCTTCAGCTAAGATGAGAAGAGAGAGACACACGTCTTTCAGTGAGCTCGACTCTCTTAGATAAAGATAAAGTTAAATAATTGTTTTTATAGAAGAATTTTTTAAAGATAAACTGAAGAGGGAGACCTCACGTCTTTCAGTGGGCACAACTCTCTTAGATAAAGATAATTCTGAAATAGGGCGACAATTCCCTTTTCAAATCGATAAAACAGGTAATTCTCAAAAATTTGAATGAATCTCCCGGCTCTTGGCGACAGGTAGTAACTGAAATGAATTGACTCTGTAACGATCAAAAATCAAATAACCCCCACTGCGAATTGAATGGAGTAATGGATATATCGAACTTATTAAACGGAAATCAAATTTATGCTTGAGGCATATATTGAATCGAGTGTTCTGAGACCAGTTAGGCCAGAGGTACAACCCTCTCCATAAGCAATTCTCTCTCAAGAGAAAAGAAAATTACTCTCATAAACATGTAGTTATGAAATAAAGAAAATTGCTTACCGGAGAGCCGTCCTATTAGTCACTGCCAAACTGTCCCAGAACAGTCGAATACACCCTTCAATCGGAATCCACGGAACAATCCCCTGGTCGTGTGAGGTAAGTAAGCGCTAGTCCTCTCGAAATTACCAATTACCTGGTACCTAAAAGATGAAAAAAGCGTAGGACTGATTTCCAAGAAAAAACTAGTTCCCAATACTCGGAACAAATGTTAGGTTAGCCACAACATGCGCTATAAAGGCTTTGCCAAAATGGCCGAAATATTTATACTTAACCTTCAAAAATGACCATGCGGTATATCCAAGAATTCTAATATTACAATCATATCAAAAGCGAAGAAAATGATAATCAACTACAACATTAATTGCAAGATAAAGAGGATAATATTACTCCATTAAATTCCAACAGCGATACTTATTCAACTCATAGATCGTACATACCAAAATCAATCCACCCAGCACACCTGCCTATCCCGACGTTCATTCAAGAAGGACGATCATTCCTTCGTTCGAACAAATCACCAATTCTACCTGGTTTTTTTTCGCAAACTATTCTTGGTTTTTCTCTATTTAAAAACACTACGAAAAAAACAACTCCTCGATAAACCCGATCGACACGAAAATGAAATGTCACGGTCACACTGTCAAAAGTCGATCTGAGATCTAAGCAGTGACTACTGACCCGTACCACCGTAAAGATAACCGGAAGAGTTAATTATTAGTAACTTATGTATATGGAAGTAACGAAAAATTCGTTACAAGTGTCATCAGAACTACCCAAGTTCCAACAGAATCGGTTCACAGATGAAAAATCAATAATACCCTATTTTACTATCCTTAGGGGTGTCTTATTCCTTTCTTTATAAATCGGATAACCGAGTACAAAGTTATGAGTGGTAGAATCGGTGAACGGGTAAAAATTCCGTGGATAAACAATGAATATCCCCTATTTTTACACCCTTTTTCAAATTCGAATGGGACCAACTTCAAAGTATACCATATCCAATGAAAAAATAATCATAGAAATTGAACTGCTCTGTGAAAAGTTATGCGTGATCATACATAAAAAAAATATACGCGTCGACTAGAGAACCTCCTCCTTTTTGATTTCGTCGGTTAATGAATGCATCAACCGTTATTATAGAAATCATATGTCGTCAGTGGCCATTTTCCAAAAAAATAATTTTGTGTAATTGTGCACCATGCCTGGGGTACAATGACAACAGGGCATGGGGTACCTTGAAACAACTGAAAAAACGCCAAAATTCACAAAAAAAACTTGATTTTTTTGAATTAAAAATATTAAGAAAAGGCATTTAAAAAAAAGAAGTATCTGGAATGTTGAATAAGTTCAATATTGATAAGGCAAAAGCACGAAATCCTTTTACGTTTATTCAATGTTCAAATTGCCAAAATCAACCTTGAATGAGATGAAACGTTTTTGTCTTTCAGTGCCCTGAACCACAGAAGGATTTTCCAGTAGCATTTTTGGTATCGTAGGAATTTGTCGTCATAGTCCCCTTCATCATCTTCCATCTTGGTGATTTGACCAACGTAGAATTTGGATTGGCTTCTAAGCTTGAATTCGATCAAAACCCAATCTCCCAAAACATTGGACGTTGTACTGATTTATTTAACGTAGAAAAATCAACGCAGAGCCTTATCTTAAAATTCCTCCGAACAACCACGATTGGACTTACCCATTCTGTCGGGGTGTCAATTGGTTCAATTATATCTAACTTTTGTAGCCTCTCTAGCTCTTCTTCGAGAGGTTTCAATAAAGGAACAACACGAGGTATTGATTGCACAAATGGTTGGGCCCCATCGACAAGCTTGATATGCATTTCGGTTTTGAAGGTACCGACATCCTTAAAGATTCTTGGGAAATTTCTCATGACGTTATCTTCAAAAGTATCTACCAAATCCTGTGATTGGACTGGACAGATTTGGTTAATGTACTGGAGTACATTTAGTTTAACTATAGCTGCCCGACCTAGAATAGGTTTGGCTGATTTTTCCATGACATAAATGTCTGTATCGAAGTGAGTTTGGAAGCTCAATTTTACCGGCAAAGTGCCTAGCACTTTCAGTTTGACTCCAGACGGGCCTGTGACAATTTTGTCTGAAACTTGCAGTTGATTGAGAAAGCTTACATCAAATATCTCTCTAGAAATACAATAGGTTCTTCTGGTTTTCGAATTGTGGAGTGGAATTTAAATCGCTCATATATTATATTCCTGCGAGGAATAAAGTATTTTTCGAAACTGTCCAGAGCTTCCTTGAATGATGTTGGCTGCACTGGAAATTTCCTCGGATTCTTCGCCCATAATATGAACTAGATGGTTTATTTTTTCTTTCTATGGTTTGCTCATTCGGCCCGACACTAACATATACCTCTCGAATCTTTTTCTCCATGTTGTCCATGTGCCAGGGGATGAAAATAGGAATTCCTCCGGAGAGCTTACGCTAACTGGTATAGTGACATTGACCACTTGACGTTGTGTATCAGGCATGATGAATGCGAAATTTTAGTGTAATCGTGTGATTTTAACGAAATATTGTATGATTTTACCAATATTTATGGTCTCAACGGCAATGGCGTCTATGCGACGAACTCGGTTGTGGTAGGTAACCTGTGAGCGGTAAATACTGGCGGAAAACAACTTGAGCTTACTGCTTCTGGTACATCAACACTCGCAGCAAACTACACACCGCTGCCACCATGTTTGATCATCGGGTACGAATGAATAAAAGACTAGTAAATCAGTTTTTGGAGACAGGTTCATTCAACTTGCTTCCGCCGGCCTCTTCTTCTTCTAGTTCTTGTTTTGAGCTCGGTTTTATAACCATCCACTCAGATTCGACCCGACTATTTTACTAATCGGAATCCTTCTTCCGTGGAACAAGGTAGTCGGACTCTCGGTCCTTCTTATTCCACTACTTTGGTCCAACACATAAATTGTCTTCGACTGTCACTTGTCCCATTCTTCTTCTTCATTGAATCGATGACATGTTGAGGTTAAGTTAATATAAGAAAAACACAACAAAGGATATGAGACTTTTCTCGCTCCCGGGCATCGGAGGAGCATTACACACCCGAAATGATGCTTCGGATAATAGTAAGAGAACCCAGGATATTTTGAAGAAAAGGATTAGTTTTGTGTTTCTTCCAAGCAATACATGTCTCTTATTCAACTTTAGTCGAGATATTCACAGTTGAATCTTATTAAGAGATAGAAATTTGTTTATTATGATAATTGATTTTTCATTCAAGTTTCTAAGAGCAGAGATAATTGATATCGGTCCTACATTATGACTACTTCCTACACATATATTTGAGTTCATGGTGTGTGGTTGTGATTTTATATGCTCCTTAAATACTGCTCTAATTCATACGCAAAAGTATACTAAGATATTGAAAGTTTTGACTGAGGTTACTTGATAAAGTGAGGTGATTCTACAGTCAAAAAAAAAAAAATCAAACTGATTTGAACTTTGTGAACAAATGCCGTTAACACGTGAACAAGTTGCCGAGCTGCGATCGGCTGCCGACGTGTGTATAAAACAACTGTGCACAGATGAGTTTTTTATAAAAAAACTTGTTGATAGTGTCTCGGCAGGTATCTTCACCAAGCTGGAAGAAAAACTTGGTATATATGAAGAAAAAATTAATGACCTACAGACCCAAATTACCCAAATGAGAGATGAGCACAAGAAACAAACTCAGACAGTGGACAAAAAAGCCAAGGAAGGAAATGAAGGGAACGTCTATAGTCCAGTAAAAATCATCTCAGAAATTGATGAAATGAGACGTAGAGAAAATAATGTATTGTTATTTGGAGTTCCCGAAAATTCTGAGAATGAAGTCGAAGGGATAATTCAATTCCTGATACCATCATTCAATATGAATGACGTGAAAACTTATCGTTTGGGAAAAGTAAACAATGATGCAACAAAATGCAGACCGATCAAGATCATCTTCTCCGAAAAAAAAAACGTACCCATCTTGCTGAGGAATAATAAAAACTTCAGTCAGGACCCAGACAAATATTCAAAACTCTTACTTCAGGCAAGATCAAACCATTTGTCAGAGATTACCAATTGAATGTACGCAAAGAACTGGACCAGCGCAGGCTGCAAGGTGAAACCAACCTGGTGATGAAATATAAAAACAACATTCCATTCATTGCTTCAAAAATGTCTAAACTCATCCAGCAGACTACGCAAAATGACCCATTGACAGTGTATTATCAAAATTGTAGAGGACTTAATACCAAGACTCACTCATTTTACAAAGGTGTCGCCTCAAATAATTACAGTGTTTTAGCTATTTGTGAAACTTGGTTGAAGGATGGTGTTCTAGATAGTGAACTTTTTCCGGACAATTATATTGTATATCGAAAAGACAGGCTGAACGGACGAGGAGGCGGAGTGCTTTTGGTACGGATGCGAATACTATTCTTTCTGAACAGTATAACATAGAAACACCAGTGGAGAAAATTGACTTAGTTTGTATAAAAATCACTCTAGAAGGTAACATATCATTTTTCATTATACTCGTCTACATTCCACCAAACTCCAGCATGATAGAATATGAAGCACTGTTAGAAACATTTGAAAACTTCAGAGACATCAACCGTTCTATCATACTAGGATTTTAATATTTCAGAATTGAAAAAATGCTATGACGACAATAATATTCCTGTTACAAAACTAGTAGCTCGGCTTAACTACTTCCTAGCATTCTCGGATCTTGTCCAACATAATAAAAATGTAAATTTCAATGATAGAATATTAGATCTAGTAATATCACCATCAACAGTTGACTGCTCAGTGACTTGTGAAAGTGACCCCTTAGTACCATTAGATTGCCACCACCCAGCTCTTGTTATTGAATTCCAAGATATTCCTTATGTCAAAAGTAACTTTTCCTCCCGCATAAATCGTTTAAATTTCAAAAAAATTGACTGGGGCAAACTTACTCGACTTCTGACCGAGTTCAACTGGACTATAATTGACTCATGCCCAGATGTTAACACTGCTAGTCAGATTTTCAGTAACTCATTAACAAACATGATCAAAAAAAGTGTACCACTATCGAAACAAAAACTTTAAATATCCAATTTGGTTTACCCAAAACATAATTTACAAATTGAAATCAAAAAATCACTATTTGGGAATGTATCGCAAACATAAACTAAACTTCTACCTATCCCGAATGAAAAATTTAAGGAAATCTATAAAATCTGAGATTGCTGAGGCTTATCGATCTTTTATCGAAAAATCAGAAACGACCATAAAGTCCAATCCTCAAAATTTTTGGAATTACATTAATTTGAAAAAGCAAAAATCTCGCATACCAGGCAAAATGAACTACAAAGGGATAGAGATCGCTGATCCACAACGAATTATGGATTCCTTTGCAGATCACTTCAAAAGTGTGTATATTAAAGAGGATGCCAATTCAGTATGCGATACATTGGCAAATGGTAGAAATGACACGAATAATAGCAGTTACCTGGATCTACCAAAAATAACAAGAGAACATATTATTAATGCATGCAAAACTCAAGAACAAGTGGACATCTGGGCCTGACAATATCCCGCCCAAAGTAATAAAAAATGTATTTATACAATATGTTGACCCCTCATTGTAATTTTCAATCTTATTGTCAAAACTGGAACATTCCCTGAAATTTGGAAATTTTCGCGCATATGTCCCATTTTCAAAACAGGAAAACCAACAGAGGTCACAAACTATAGACCTATTGCACTGATTTCTGCCCTCTCAAAATTATTCGAGATAATTGTGGCCGACCTGATGTATGCTCACACTCGCCATCTCATTTCCCAACACCAACACGGTTTCATGAAAGGTCGTAGCACTTCGACAAATCTGTGTATATTTACAGAATTTGTATCCGAAGCACTCGATTCAAGATCTCAGGTAGATGTAATCTACACAGATTTTAGTAAGGCGTTCGATCGCGTATCGCACAACAGGCTCCTAGACAAACTAATATCTTTTGGTTTTACTAAGAATCTCATTAATATCTTAAAAACGTATTTGAAAAATCGCAAACTCTACGTTGACTATGAAGGAGTGAAATCCTATGAGTTTACGGCAACATCCGGTGTACCACAGGGCTCAAACCTGGGACCGCTACTCTTCTGCTATTTGTAAATGATATCTGCACTAAAATTGAATCCGATACCCTTGTATTTGCTGATGATATGAAACTATTCAGACGGATTGAGGGCCTAACAGACTCTATTTCACTACAAAATGACCTAAATTTGTTGGAAGACTGGTGTACAGTAAATAAACTATCTCTTAATGTCAGTAAATGTAAAATTATGACCTATTCACGAAAAAACATCCCTTCAATGTACAATTATACCATTAACGAGGAATTACTGTCACGAGTCACACAACATAAGGATCTGGGTGTCACATACGACTGTAAACTAACCTTTACAAATCATTATGAAACAATAATTTCCAAAGCCATGAAATCATTAGGTTTTTTAATTGTACTTGTAGTGAATTTGAATCGTTGGATGACTCTGTAATTTACTTAAAACTGGAATACTGCAGTCAAATATGGAACCCGTACCACCAACAAACAATTTCGGCAATTGAAATGGTTCAACGAAAGTTCTTAAAATATTTATTTTATAAAAAATATAAACGTTACCCTGAAAGAAATTACAATTATGATCTCCTGTTGAGCGAGTTTAAGACACAGTCATTAAGAAAAAGAAGAGAAATCAATGATCTACTATTTATGTACAAAATTATACACAACACCATAGATTCTTCGACATTACTTTCGTTAATCAACTTTAATATACCACGACAATCTTCTCGGTATCACAATACATTCCACTTCAATGTACCTAATACACAACATCACTTTCATTCACCAATAAACTCAATGAGCAGAAATTATAATAAGCTAGGCTCAGTTGACATTTTTTTTCTTACTCGGACACAATTCAGACAAACCGTTTCCAGTTTGGTTTCTGACTAACCTATAACCTGTAAGTCAACCACATGTAATATTTATTAAGTACTCCTGTAATTGGGCTTCGGCCTGCTGGATGTATATACCAAATAAATAAATAAATAAATAAATAGTTCATTATTCACATCTATATGCGGGTTGAAGTTTAGTGGATATTCAAATAGTATATGTTTCACGCTGCTCAGTTCACCACAAGTACATAATGGGTCATCTCTCACACCTATTCGACATAAGTGGAAGGGTGACGAATTATGTCCTGTGCGTATTCTAATAATTGTTGTTATGTGTCTACGATCTATGTATGAGAACTTTGCAAACCATGGTGTCTTGGGATAGTTATCTTGGCTTTTTCCACAAAACGTGTTTCTATTTGTAATATCTACTTTCCATTCTTGTGTAAATTTGTTGAAAATTTGTTTTTTAATTACTGGTAATATATCATCTTCGTTTAATTGCATTTTATAAGGTATTTTTAAATTTCTGCCTATATTAGCTAGGGTATCCGCAGTTTCATTTCCTGTAATTCCCTTATGCCCTGGAATCCAGGCCAAGATAATATTGAAATGATTATCTTCAGCTTCCAAGATCATCTGTTTTGTTAACCCCACTATGTGATTTGAGTCAAATATTTTGTAGGAGGATAATTTTTGTATAGCACTTTTTGAATCTGAACACACCACCACATTTGAAATATTTTTCTCCAGACATAAGGTTATCGCTTTGTGTATAGCTACAATTTCAGCTGTACATATTTGTGTGTAATCATGTAGTCTACTAACAAATTGTATGTATTTTTCTGGGCAAGTGACATCAAACCCAGCACTGTGACTTGATATATGAAAGTATGATCGGGGTATTTGCTTTTAATTATATTTAAGAAGTCTTGATTACCTGTTATACACTCTCTATTCGCTTCTAAATTGATCACTTTAATTTTTCTTATTTGATTCATTATTTCAATTTCAAAACCCGGATTTATGTCATATGTGTAGATATTTTCAATGTATTCTAAACAGTTATTTAGGGCTTCTATAATATATGGTATTTTTTTGTTCCTCCAAAATCTATTAAGGTTAACTTCGTCATTGTGTTTATTTATTATTGTATTCATCGGATTATTTTTGTCAGGAAATATTTTCATTACAAATTTAGTTAACAGCCATTTTCTCCGGTATTCCAGTGACACTTCCTCATATTCAGCGAGTAGTACTGGGGTTGGGGTTGATTTCATGCAGCCCGTAATTATTCTTAGTGCTTGGAATTGTATATTATCTAATTTTCCATAATTCACTTTGTTTGTTGGTGAAGAAAGTTGGCATCCATAGTCTAGATGAGGTCTTAACATGCCTCTTTGAATATTAAGGAGTGTGTTTGGGTCCGCCCCCCACCATGTACCACAAAGTGATCTCATAATATTCATCCCTTTTTGTGTTTTTTTTAACCAATTCAATATGCTGTGACCAATTCAAGGTTTTGTTAAGTATCAGCCCTAAGTAGGTGATACTTTCTTTCCATTCTATGATAGATGAGTTTATGTAAATCTTAGGGTATGTTGCATGATCTGTGTGTTTTCTGAACATAACAGCTGCTGATTTATTTATCGAGATTTGGAAGTTGTGTTAATTGAACCATGGATATATATGCTCTAACACACTATTCATTCTTATGATCATATTCCTAATGTTTTCCCCTGTTAATAACAGTACCATGTCATCAGCATATTGAATTAGTTTTATATCTCCTGGTATTATTTTATGTAGTGACAAAGTGTACAGAATGAAGAGTAGGGGACTAAGTGGTGATCCTTGTGCTAATCCCAGGCTGGTAATTTGTGGATTACATATATCTCCCTTATTATTTTTTATATATATCTTCCTATTATTGAGGAATGCTATGATTATATTTGCCATAGGTGTTGAGATTTTCAGTTCAATTAAATACTTATGAAGTTTGAAAATGTTTACGTTGTCATAGGCAGCTTTTATATCCAAAAAAACAGCTAAGGTGAATTGGTTACTACTGAAATTGTTCAAAATATTGTAAGTTACTAGAGTAAGTGCATCTAGGCAATTTTTGTTTCTCCTGAATCCTATCTGATAATCTGGTAGTACTTTTTTGTTTTCTAGTTGCCATTCCAATCTTATTTTAATACTATTTTCCAGTACTTTACCCACACAGGAGGTTAGAGCTATGCATCTGAAGCTTTCTGCATCTACTGGATTTTTCCCTGGTTTCAAAAAAGGTAATATCAGAGCCTGTTTCCACTGATCCGGAATTCGTCCTTGTTGGAGGTAATTGTTGAATATTGATTGGAGAATTTTTAATCCTGATATAGGCAGATTAGATATCATAGAATAAGAAATTTTATCTAAGCCTTCAGCTTTGTTTTTTTTTATTATTCAGAACTGAGAGTATTTCTGATACTTCTATGTTAATCATTTGGTCATTACTCTTCAGGTCAAATTCCGGATCAATATTGCAGACACTGAGCTTATCCAATATTTTATTTGCAATTTCTTCCTGTGGGAATTGTAAATTTTGTCTGGGTTGCTGGTAATTACTGAATTTTTTATCACCCCCCAAACTTTTTTCGTTGGGGTTATTCTGTCCAGAGTAACAAAAATTTCTTAATTTTTTTTTTCTTTGATTTGAAGGTTTTTTTTGAATAAGCTACGGTTTTTTTGATTTTTATATAGTTTTCCAAACTGGGTGTTTCTTTGAAGTCTGCCAAAGCCTGTTTTCTTTCATTAATTATTTCAGTACATTGTGGATCCCACCATTTACAACATTTATATTGTCCTGTATTATTATTGTTTTGATAATATGGAATTGTTTTTTCTGCAATGTTATTGAGATTCATTTCAAATTCATCATAGTTTATTATTCCATTAGTTGTAAATATTTCATTCAAGTATGTGCTGTAGGAATTCCAGTTAGCTTTATTATAGTTTCTTTTTCTCCTGTTATCTGATTTATATGAACTATTATAGGGTTGTATTAAGTAATGGAAAACTGTAGGGAAGTGAACACTGAAGCCGCAATCTGGCAGTACCTCCCAATTGCATTTAGTACTAAGTTTGTTGGATACTAATGTGAGATAAATGGCAGATTTATTTTCGTTTGGTCGTGTTAGCCTCGGTTGGCGTTCCATCATTTATTACAGTCAGTTGTAGTTCACCTAACGAGTTTACTATATTTTTCCCATTAGAGCTGTTTATCCCACAACCCCATAGTGTGATGGCTATTCAAATCTTCCATTAAAATAAAAGGTGTTTATATTTTTTCTATCAATTTTTCCCATATATTGCTTGTCAAAGATGATCTGGGTGGATTATATATATTAACTATATTGATTTTTTCATCTAAAAGTTCTAGAATTTGAATTTGGAAGTGTTGTGGCATGAAATCAGTTTGGATATTGGTTGATTTATGTGGTAGGTTTGATTTTATGTGGGTAGCAATACCTCCATATCCATCTTCTCTATCCTTTCTATAACATACATAATTTTTCAAATTGAATATTTGTTTGGATTTAAACCATGTTTCATTTAATAAGATTATATCTGGTTTTTGTTCTCCTACCATAATTTTAAGATTATCCCAGTTACTATTACCGCTCTTCAGATTCCATTGTAGAATTTTCACCCCCTGTGTCATTTTGATTGTTAATATTACCCGTTATCAATTGAGTTATGAAGTTTAATACTTGTTCCTTGTGCGTAGCATTAAGCTTAGCACAAACTTCATTTAAGTCTACCCCAATTTGAGTAAACATCTCATCTCTAGAACTCCTAGGGGTTCCAGTTATCGTATATATATACTATCTGGTGATATACTTCCAGAAAATTGTCCATTAGGTGATATCAGTAGTTTTTTATGTTCTTCCATAATGTTATTTTGTTGATGGGGAAGTTTTCGTTTTTTGTCATTATTTTTAAGAATGCTATTAAAAGGTCTACGATTTTGGTTGATAATTTCAGCTCTCCTTTGGTTAACTGGGATAAATCCCAAATCAACTGTTGGGAGTGCAGGGAAATCATCCCCCTTAGCTACAAATTCATTTTGGTCACTGTTAGTTTTAGGTAAGAGTTCATTTGCTTCGAAATAGGTAAGATTGTCTAAGGACATAACTTCTTTAATTTTTTTTTGTCTTATGTATTGTGGGCATGTTTTACTAGTACTGAAGTGACTGTCATCTCCACAGTACATGCATAATTTATTTTGACATTTGCCATCTACCCCGTGCTCATCATTTTTTACTTCCCCACAAATGGTACATCTGCCTGTTCCACGTTAACATAACTTTTTTGTGTGCCCATATAACAAGCAATTATAACATTGTACTACTGGAATGACCCTGTAACTCAACCCGCATATAAATATTTCCTTAGGTAAGCCTGTGCCCGAAAAAGTGTAAAGTGGTGTGTAAGATGGTATGTATTTTTTTATTTCTTACTGTAAATCTTCTCACATTGAGCACCCTACAATTTCCGAGTATTCCTTCAAAATTTCATCACTAAACTCTTTATCTTATGGTTTAACTATTCCGTTACAAGTAACTTTGTTGATAGGTATAAAGACATCGTATCCATTTTTTTCAGCTCTTCGTTTTTTGCTAGCTCATTTGCAGCTTGGAATGTTTTGAATTCTACACTAATCCGGTTTTTGCCTTTTTTGTTTATTTTTTCTACATCTGTCAATTTCATATCTAATACTGTTTTAGCTATTCATAATATAAGATAATTACCTATATTTTTATTATTACATTGTATATAAATTTCGAATGGTCCCGAATCAGTATATTGATATAAGTTTTCCTGTCTTATGAATTTATCAGGGGGGTCTTTACCCCCCTTGTCCTCCCCCATTATCCTGGTGATTCACCTACTATCAAACTATTGTAGTTTCAAAAGTAAAAACAATAAAGAAGGAATATGTGATATAACAAAGGAGAGTTCTCTCTCTCTCTATTCCTTCTTGGATGTAGCTTCCCATCGGCGCTATTATCCAGCTCTCCCCTTATTACCCTTGTAATAAAGGCTTCGTCCTCTGAATACAGAAATCTTGCTCTCGGCAATACTGTATTCAAATTATGAGTTTTCGTCTTTGTTCTATTTTCTTATCTCTATTTTCATCATTACATAATTTCTACTAGTGCGTTTATCTCTTCTTGTGCTAAAATTAGTTAGTAGGACAAACAACACAAACATTAGGCTGGGACATAATTTTGGGATAGGAATATTACATACGTATGGATCTGATTTTTTTTTTTTTTTTTTTTAAGAGAATATTCGACCCCATTTCCCTTTTTATTATAATTTTATTTGATTATAATCTAAAAAATTTACTATAGATTTTATTATTGAAATATTTAAATTTTTTAGAACTTCTATGAACATGTATGGTGTCTTCATACCTTTTTTGACTAACGTGAAATAGAAATCTTCATTAGGAACAGCATTGATTGGGCATTCTAAAAAAATATGGTTTAAATCTTCGAGACCCCCACATTCACAATATGGATTATTCTTAACACCAATTCTGCATAAGTGTTCTTTTGTTAAGCAATGCCCTGTCCTCATTCTAATAATAATTGTTATATGTCTTCTACTCATAAATGGAATCGAGCAATACCACCTTTCGATGGGGTACATTGGTTGTATCTTAGAATAACTTTTGCCTTTTATCTTAATATCTTGTTTCCATTTACTGTAAAATTCCTGCAATATGTCACTACGTAATATCTGTATCATTAATTTATCCCTCTTTTATTTTTTTTAATTTTTTCCCTTCTATCTTTGAATGCCCTGGTATCCATTGAACCTGAACACAGTATAATTTAACGAAGCCAAATATGCCATTTGTTTTAATATTCATGGTTATATAATCAGTATTATATGCATTCCCTTGTCTTGATATTTTATCCAAAGCAGATTGTGAATCTGTAATTATATAGTTACTTGTCAAATTCCTTTCTAAACACACCCTCATTGCCTCGTGTACTGCAATTGTCTCCGCCTCACAAACATTAGTGTTATCTTTGAGTCTAGCTGAGTAGCAAAAATTTAGCTGCGGCATATAAATACCATAACCAACCCTTTCCCCTATTTTAGACGCATCTGTATATACCATATTAAATAATTCTTTGTTTTGTTCTTCAAAAATTGAAACTTTTCTTTTACACTATTTTCATACTTATGTATTCCCGTCTGCACAATTTCTGGTTGATATATATAAATGTCCAGATCATAACTATAACATGGTGGAATATCATTTTTATATATATCTTGTTGAAAAGGGGATATTTTATTTAGTGCTTCCACCAGTAACGGAACCTCTCTATTCCTCCAATACCCTACTTTATATTCGCATATGTTTTTCAAAATTTCTATGATGTAAATAATTGGAGGTTTGTGATCTATTCTTTTAGTTATATAATTGATTGCTAAGCATTTCCTCCTAAACTCCAGGCTTATCTCTCCGGTTTCCCCCAATAGGGCATTTATTGGTGTGGACCTCATTGATCCTGTTATAATTCTCATCCCTTGATTATGTATCTTATTCAATTTTTCTAACGATTTCTTTGCACTAGGTCTGAAAAGAATACTCCCATAGTCCAAATGAGACATACTCATTGTTTTGGATCTGCTCCCCACCATCCCTACAAAATGTCTTTATTGTATTTAATCCTTGATTTGCTTTTTGACAGATTTTTTCTATATGTTTGTCCCATTTCAAGTTATACGTAAAAAAAACCCCCAAATATTGTATCTCGTTCATAACTTTTATATTTTCATTACCAATGTATATTTGTGGAATAATTCTTTTTATGTTATTTGTTCGAAAATGAATCGCCACACATTTCTTTGTAGCCAATTCTAAATCATGATCTACCATCCATTCATTGATTATATGCAACGTTTGATTGATTTTTTTATTTATTTCTTCAATGTCCCCTCCCTTTACTAATACTACAATATCATCTGCATATGCAGTGATTTTACTATGACTGGGTATTATATTAAATAAGGACGACATATATATATTGAATAATATTGGACTCAAGGGAGACCCCTGCGCCAAACCCTTTGTAGCTAATCTTGGACCATGTAATTCCCCATTATCATCCATGACAAAATTTTTCCTATTATCTAAGAGCCTAAATATTAGATTAGCTAAATTTATATGAATTTGATATTGGATTAAATATTTATACAAGGTGTATAAGTTAACATTGTCGTACGCCCCCTTAATATCTAGGAATACCGCAATTACCTGTTGCTTTAATCCAAAAGCCATTTGTACATATACAGATAGATATGCAATATTGTCTATCGTACTCTTTCCCTTCCTAAACCCCGTCTGATACTTGGATAATATTTGGTTATTTTCCACATGCCAATCTAGCCTGAATTTAATCATCTTTTCCAATATTTTTAGACCACATGATTCCATTGCAATTGGTCTTAAATTACTAACTTCATCTAAGATTTTTTTATTTTTCGCAATTCCTACTATGATATATTCTTTCCAATCATTCGGTATATTTGCATTTCCTAGAAT
The DNA here is from genome assembly GCA_018342105.1 of Gonioctena quinquepunctata. Classification (NCBI taxonomy): domain Eukaryota; kingdom Metazoa; phylum Arthropoda; class Insecta; order Coleoptera; family Chrysomelidae; genus Gonioctena; species Gonioctena quinquepunctata. The sequence continues at coordinate 29,787 of JAFIRS010000222.1, read as the reverse complement.
ATTATTAAATATTTCCAATAACTGACATTGCATTGCTGTGGGTAAGTAAATAAACATTTGATATGGAATATCATCTTTCCCAGGTTTCGTGATTTTTTTGATTCTGAAAGCTTCATTTAGTTCATTTAATGTAAATAGTTTCGTTTCTTCAGATGACATATTCATGGAAAAATTCGGGTCTATATCGACTCTAGAAACCTTGTCTAATAAAGCTTCAGCTATATGACTCTTGGGCATATTATTATTGTATGTATTATTATTCCTGTTAGAAAACTTTCTTATCATATTCCATATATATGTAGGATTCGACTCTCTATTAATTGTGGAACAAAAAATTTTGAATCCAAGCCTCTTTTTCCTATTTAAAAATTTTTTATTTGCCTTTTTTTTTTAAAAATTTTGAATCCAAGCCTCTTTTTTTTATAATTTTTTGTCTTCTTCATCCCACCATGGATTTCCTGGCCTACTATTACTGATTTTCCCCTCTTGAACTTGTATATCTACTGTCTCTTTCATTATTTTTGTCATCTCCTCATAACTATGTTTTATGTTACTTTCATACCGATTTAATAATTGATTGTGATATTCTGTCCAGTTAACTTTCTTATAATTCCTACCTACCCATCTCCTATTTCCACTATACCCTAAGTGATTTATATCAACTGTACACATAGTAGGATAATGATCACTATTTGCGCAATCTCCCAATACTTTCCATGAGCAATTTCTTGACAAATTACTAGTAACAATTGTTAAATCTATCGGGCTTGAATTTCCCTCAGGATTACATAATCTTGTTGTTGATCCATCATTTAGTATAACCATATTATTTTCGTCTATAGTTTCCATAAGTATTCTGCCATTCAAATTACTGATTGCGCTTCCCCACAGTGAGTGGTGAGCGTTCATATCCCCCATCAACATTATATCCCCCTCTAGCTCCGAAAAACACTCACTAAATAATTTTTGACTTGGTATATTATTTGCAGTATTGTAAATGTTTATTAGGTTCACATTGTGAGTTTTTATTATTATTATCTGACATTCTTCGCTTTGGATATCTGTGTTCAAGTTCACAATGTTATATTTGATATTTTTTTTAATTCCTGTAGCTATTCCTCCGTACCCATCTTCCCTATCTTGTCTAATGATTTTGTATCCTTTAATTTGAAAAACTTTTTCAGGCTTTAGCCACGTTTCATTTAAAAAAATTATGTCTGGATCATGTTCATTAATTAACCTTATTAAATTGTACCTATTTGAATCTATACTTCTGATGTTCCACTGAATAATCCTTACCATTTTACCCAATCAATATTCCTCCTCAGAGGAAACCGCATCTCTATCCCTTATTTTATTAAGTTCCATAGCAGTATTTATAAGTTCTGCAACTTTAGTTTTTTCATACTCCGGTACTTCTAGAAAACTTTAGTTTTTTGTCCTACTATCATTATATAATCTTTCCTATCATTGTCCCTTGTTTGGGCTGTGAAATTTGTCCGTTTGGATTAATTAAAATCTCATTATGTGATGTTTTGTCATACCCTATTCTACCCCTGTACGTTTTTTGTTTAAGAATTTGTGAATATGTTCTTTTATTATTGTTATTATTGTTATTGTGTAAATAGTCTTTATGATATATCTGTCTTTGAGACACATCAATTCTATTGATTTCTTCTCTCTGTACATTATTAATTGTTGGGAAATCTCTAGGATTTCTATTTGCGGTTTCCTGATTTTTAGGAAATTCCTTGGCTACCTCAAAAATGATTTATTATCAAAACTCATCTTCTCCGAATTTTCTTTTTGTCTATTGTATTCCTGGCAGTCTCTACTGATTGATTTATGTTCATTACTTTGGCAATTATGGCATTTAATTTTATCACACTTATCATATAAATCTTCCTCCTCGTGTATTCCCGAACAGTTAAAACAACGTTTTTTACCTTTACACTGTTTTTTCGTGTGACCAAACATCAGACATTGGTAACACTGTGTAACAGGCGGTATATAGATTTGAACTTTATGTATCATATAATATATATCTATAAATTTTGGTAAAGTCACCCCTTCAAACGTGACAAGCAAAGTTGTCGTCGGAACGTATTTGGTTTCGCCATCTTCTAATTCTTCTATTCATCCTTTTAACACTTAATACTCTGTATGGACTTTTAATCATATCTTTAATTTCATTTTCCGTAAATATCTTATCGATTCCTCTGACTATTCCTTTACTGGTCACGTAATTGAAAGGTATATATGCTTTATATCCCCTATTTCTTAATTGTTCATTAACGAGAAATTGATTTGCACTATTCCAATTATTGAATTCTACACCAATTTTGTTTCTACCCCTGTTTTTTATTCTGATAATATTCTCTAACTTCAGATCAAAAATTTCTTTGGCAATACTAAGGTGGTTATATCTTCCTATATTCCCCGAGTTTTCAGTCGCCTCAATAATCACGACAAATGGACCTAAAGTTCTTTCTTTGTAGAGAACTAAAAATTTCTTTGGCAATACTAAGGTGGTTATATCTTCCTATTTTTGTCGCTTTTTTGTGACTCTACTGGTGGCCTTGAAGCTCTCTGACTTTCCAAATTTCGTATGATTTGTTCATTACTGTCACTATTGAATGAATTACTTGAATTTAATATTTTTTCTACCTCTGAATCATTGCTGTCCTCACTTAAATTTTCATCAAACATTCCCTTGTCTTTGAATTTATCCTGAAAACTTTTCTTGGGAGGAGGTGAACCCCCTCCCGTTTCCCTATCCATAATATTTTAATCAGATGAAATATTTTTTAAACAATCAATTAGGCAAAGAATGAAAAATAGAATAGAGTGTTAGCAAAAGGTTTCGCACACCTGGTTTCTATATCTCAGCTCTTGTCTTCACACTTGTATACTCTGCTCTCGCTTTCGATGTTTGCACTTCGACGCTCGATTTCCAACCACCACAAAGGAGAGTTAGTAAATACCTCAACAAATAGGTGGTTCCGCTTTTTGTCACTAGATTACACTACCTCGCACACGTCCAACCTCCTTCACGTACTCAGTCGGAATCTGTCCGCCGGCCTCTCTATCTGACAGCCCACCCGGGTTGCCAGCGTTGCCACACCTATAATAGTGAGTACCAACTTAAATCTAAGCACATAACAGAACAGCTTTTATTTCTGGAGAGCTCGTGGCTATCATACTCTTTCCTTTCTTCCTCTGCTTTCGATCAGTTTTTCGTTTTTCTGCTTTTGAATATTCACGGAAATCTTCAGGAGAAAGAAACGCACGACTTGAACCAGCTCCTGGATCGAAGACACCGATGAGTGTATGGTTTGCAGCTGCGCCGCCGTCTAGAGAAGCTGCTCCGTCTTCTAGAGAAGCTGCTCCTTCTAGGGAAGCTTGAGGGAGGGAACCGTTGATCATCCACAACGGTAGGAGGCGGTCGATCAGTCACATAATTGCATAAGAAGTCTGGTTCGGTAAAAACATCTCGATCAAATAGATGTATCCCATTTTCTTTTAAACCTGCAATTATGTTGGAAGGTGTCATGCTTTTCTGATGAGTTGTGTTCACGAAGGATGCTGTATTATAAATTGAAGTAGTTTTGCCAGGGTTTTCCATCATCTAAGAGTCAAGAGCTACATTATAATAAGTTTTAAACGACCCGAAAACCAGTGGTTGCATTTTGTTGGATGAATGAGGAGGTGGAGTCAAAACTGAGACGCCATTCTCCTTGCACAGCATAAGAGCTTTCAGGTGACTTTCTACATTGTCATAGATCAATAGAGTGGGGTTCTTCCCAGATTCGCAAGAGTGGCGTCAGCACGTCTCAAACTGTTTCCATTCATTACCATTTCCACTGCTGCCTTCATGTCATCTTCCAAGAAGAGGCCCTTGCTAGTTTTGTGCTGTCGATTTCGCACCATTTCTGAAACAAAAAGAAAAAACAATACTAAATTTTTACTTTCACGGCGAAAAACAGCACCTCACCTCATCAAGTCTGGCACGCAACTGGTGAGGAGGGGACGATCAGCTGGCTTTGTTGGGAGTGGCCCGCAGCGATTACTGCCGGAATCCCGTTGCACTAGACCATTCTGTACGTCCGGTAAACGAACTGTTCCACTGTGCCACATGTTCATGTTCCATTGCGCCCCACCCTCCCTACGTTTTTCTGTGAGTGGGTAAGTGATTCAAAAGCTTGCCGCAAATATGAAAATATTCTTGCGCGGCAAGATTTTTAATCTGCTACTCACAGAATAACCTAGGTCAAACAATCAGATGAATTATTTTTCCTTTTTAGTGCATTTGTTTGAAAGCTTGTCTTAATATTTTTTTATCCTTTCCATTTACTCTTTGAACACGAATTTGGAGTTGAAATGGTACGCTCCAATATGCTTTTGGAGACATTACTTTGAAAGAGTCGGATTTTCTTTTCCTGTGAGTGTATTCATTTATTTCCATGCATCAACTGATTTCATTCAGCAACGTTCAACAAGCAAATGTCTGAGAAGTTGATATTGGATTCGATCGTATTATAAATTATATACTGATGTTTTGCCACAATAACCTTTGATTTTTGATGGGATATATGTTGCTAGTGGATTGGATGCTATAATTGATAATGATAATTTGTTTATTTGAACGTTTTCATTCAAAATTGTTTAACAATAAAACTTCGCCCCCCCAAAATGTTCAGGTGATTTTTTTCTCATGTATTGAATGGAAAAAATAAATATAGGGGTTTTCATCACAAATTTCTGACTTTTTACTTGGAACAATCCCCAGAAGAATTAATATAACGTGTGTCAAGGTAAACTTCAGACAAGCCATAGTTTCAAGTGTTCCGAAGGTTTGAGAACCAAACTTGACAGGGATGTTGGATTCAGGAATTGGAAAATGTTCCATTATTTCTCCTATCACTTTCGGTTTCACCAGAAAGGACCAGAACTTGGGAATTTCAAAAGGACAAATATTTTTCAATATATATAATTTTTCGACAAATATTTAGTGTATTAGGATTGTTATCCATTCGATTTTAGATTCCAAACCCTCAATGAATTCATCGTGGAAATTAGAATCTAAGGAATGTGTGTCAACAAGATGTTGTCATTTGAAAAATTGTTTTTTTTACAACTAGTGGTTTTGGAAATATCGAACCGCCATAGGTACTCAACCAGACGGAAAACATTGTCATATAATATTTTTTAGTCTTCATTCATGTCCATCAGATTGATTGAAGTGGGTCCAATGCACTCTAGATGCATAAATAAAAATGCTTTTGAAAAATCTAAGGTGCCAATTCTTCGATTTATTTGAAAATATGAACTGGGTGTCCATAAAATCTTATGTGGAATCATCTGCGACTCGAAGATAAACTTAAGTCACTATCTTCCATCGTTCAAGATAACCTCTCGTGGGGTATTCATGTTGAAAAGCGAAACATTCTCAAATGAATTTCGATTTTTTTTTTGTGAATATCTAAGAGGAAATAACTACTTCCCCGGCTGACGCCACCATGGACATTGAACTACATTTGATAGATATTTCGAAAGGACTCTAACCGAAAAGAAAAATCTGAAAGTAAACAATCTATTCAATTGAGAATGTTCCCCTTTTCAACATGAACACCCCACAAGAGGTTATATTGAACGATGGAAGATAGTGACTAGAGTTTATCTTCGAGTCGTAAATGATTCCACATCTGATTTTGTGAACACCCTGTTCATATTTTTGAACAAATCAATCTATCATACCCCATGACAGATTATAATGTTGAAAAAAAAAAACTATTTCATGGTGTCATTCCGAAAGAAATATTTTTAACAAATTCCATCTTTGCAAAGTGAGATTTGATTCCAGAAAATGTGATTCTCAATTCTCCCTGTCTTCCTGATGATCGTGGGAGCGTGAAATAGCTTTACGTCGATAACAATCTATCGAAGATCTAGTGAATGCGATGCCAGTCTTGCATCAATGTAACAAATGATTTCTGGTGAGTGCTCCTTCTTGCAAAACATTTTTCTTTTTGTCATTCATCTACAGTGTGACACACTCAAGATGAAGACACCCGTGTATTTTAGTCATTTTTTAAGGCATATATTTTATTTTCGGTACAGACGTAGACCTTCATGGGCCGCACTTTTCGCAATACTCAGCCCGAGTGACAGCCTTGAACCCAGCCTACTGCGATCCCGCGAAAAGGGCAAATATCCGATATTTAGCTTCGCGTTGGAGATACCAAAAAAAGTTATTCGAAAAAGTTGCTTAGAAATAGATTTTGACGCTACATACCAAAATTCAAATTTTGTTTTTTTTGTAATTTTCATATTCATTCCGATTTTCAATTAATGGTGCTGAATAAGAAGCTACGAAAACAATAAATTCATCATAATGTAGGAATAGGAATAAAAAACCTAATATTCATTATGAAAAAAAAATCGAATTTTGATTATTATTTGTTACTAAGAAGTAACAGAGACGATAAAATCGGTCAAAATTAAAAGACAATTAATGAAAAACCATTTATTGAACCGAATTCGAACAGGAAATGATATAAACACTAATATTAGAAGTCAGTTTCAAATATTGTCTCTCTCAACTGGTCCGCCCTCAATTCTGATATATTTTTCAATTATTTTTCTATTATTTTTGGCCACTCTCCTAAGTTCTGGAATACTTATTTCACTGCAGGCTTGCCTTGTTCTCTTACAAAGTTCTTGTCGATTTCGTGGTCCAGACTTGTGAACCTTATTCTTGAAAGTTCCTTAGGAGTGAAAATCCATTGGTGTTATGTCAAGAGAGCGAGGAGGCCATTGTTCATATGGGCTATTTCTACCAATCCAACGTAATGGAAAATGTTCGTTTAACCACTCTCGAACCATCCGAAAATTATGAACGGAAGCTCCGTCTAGCTGAACGTACATCTCTTGTCGCACATTGAGGGGTAGATTTTCAATGATTTCCCATAATTCATTATCAAAAAAATTCAATAGTCGTTCAGCGTTATTGGTATTATTGAAGAAAAACGGTCCAATTATTCTGTCGCCTAAAATACCACACCATACATTAACTTTTTGAGAGTGTTGGTCCTCACAGTTTATAACCCAGTGGGGATTTTCGGTAGACCAGTATCTGCAATTTCGAGCAGATATTCCATTGGTAGTGAACATAGCCTCATCAGTGAACAACATTTTTCTTAGTAAATTCCTATCATTTCAAAAATTTCCTTGGGCCCAATAGCAGTAATCTAATCGTTTATTTTCGTCACCTCCTTACAATGTGTGCAAGAAGTTCGGTTTAAAAGGTTTGATTTTATGACGAACGAGACATCTTCTGATTTTCTCTCTACTCAAATTTAATCGCTCAGACCTTTCACGCAAACTAATTTTGGGATCGGCACGAACTGAAGCTGAGATATAATCATCTACATGGTACCTTCGATTCCGATGTGGATTGTCGATAGTTGGACGATTTTTTAATACACTTCTGGTTTGAGTAAAAAGTTTATTCACGAATACGATTTCGTTGTTGCGGATGTCTTCTGTTGAATTCATGAGCAACCATCACCAAATAACCTTATTATTTCAATTTTTTCTCGTAAATTAAGACGTTCAATGGACATTTTGTAACTGTTTTTGACGCATTTACTTTCAAACTGACATTTGGTATAAATGGTTCATTTGTTTCCATGACACTCTAGCCCAAATAGAAAACTGTTGAAACACAAAATATGGGACTTCTCTAAAATATTGAAAATGACGATTTCCCATCCAAAATTAGGCGAATGGTATTATTCGCAACCAATCATATTCAACAGAAAATTGAAAAATCTCTCAAAATTGGAGACAGGCTAGTAAAGGAGACTAAATTCGATTAACTTACATTTGATAAAATAATAATTTTTAATTTTAGTTATTTCAATATGTTTATTTAATTGATTTTGACTATTTTATCATTTCTCTAGCTTCTTATTCAGAACCATTAATTGAAAATCGGACTTGAATATGAAAATTACAAAAACATTCATCATTAAAATTTTGCGTTGAAATTCGGTATGTAGGGTCAAAATCGATTTATAATCCACTTTTTCGAAACACTTATTTCGGTATCTCCAACGCGAAGCAAAATATCGAGAATTTGCCCTCTTCGTGGGATCGCAGTAGGCTGAGTATTGCGAAAAGTGCGGCTCATGAAGATCTACGTCTGTACCAAAAATCAGATCTCTGCTTTCAAAAATAACTAAAATACATGGGTGTCTTCATCTCAAATGTGTCACACTGTATATGAGTTCTTTATCAAGACTGGAATAGAAAATCAAATGTTTACTTTCAGATTTTGCTCTTGAGTTAGAGTCCTTTCGAAATATATATCAGATGTAGTTCAATGTCCAGCGTGGCTTTAGCCAGGGAAGTGGTTGTTTACTCTAGATATTCACAAGGATAACTTGATTTTTATACACGCTTTATTAGATTCACCTATATGTATGTATGTAGATAATGGAATCTTTGAAGTTAATTTTCAACCACTTCCAGACGTCCGAATAAATTGAAATTCTGCACGCGTATTGAGAACAGATGATAATACAATAATTTTATAACTATGACCTGGTATTCTCACCAAGATCGTCAGAAAAAGAGATATGGCGAATGCGCGGATTCACCAAAATGCAGCATGTATCTCATTTACCATAATTTCGAACAAACTTTTTAGTCTTCTGTAGCAAAATGGACCAAAAATGAAATGTAAGTTTGAAAAAACTAAAAAACACGCTTATTTAGCAATAAGGACTAAAAAGTTGAAAATGATAAAAATAAAGTCATTGACCAAAAATTTTTTTCCTATGTAAAAAAAGCGTGGGGTGCTCTACATTTACTTTTCATAACGATATTGAAATAATTGACATCAAGCCCTTCAGGCTTTTTTATATAAGAGGAAACCTTTGAGTCCTTATTGCTGCATAAGCGCGTTTTTTAGTTTTTTTAAACTATAATTTTATCGTGAAGTTTTCAATTTACAGAAAAAAAAATCTATTCAGTATTCAATTGATAATGTTTTCCTTTTCACTACTCATTTTTTTCTCAAATCTATGTGATCGTACTCAGAATCGTCCTTAGAATCCAAAAAAGTAAAAATATAATGAATGTTTCTTTGAAATTCCTAAGTTGGGGTCGTTTCCGGTGAAACCGAAAGTGATGGGTGGGTACGAAATATTGCAAAATATTTCAACACCCCTGCGAAGTTTGAATCTCATACCGTCGCGTTGGTACTTTGGTTATCTTAGATTATGTTCTTACCGTTTGGGGGGATAACCGCCCCTTCCTCTGCGACCTTCTCAGATCCATTGTGGCTCGATCCTAAATAAATTACAGTTCACCTTCAAGTCTCGCGCTTTTGATATATATATATATGAAAAGCATCAAATTATAGATAGTGAAACCTATAATCTGTGCGGTGAAGCTTAGACCTGTTATCGTGGAATTTTAATGACACGAAATTTCGTGCACATTAATAGGTCACCAACAGATGTCAGCATAGGCCAACCCACGACACCAATAGTCGTACTCCTAGTGCGTTCTGAGAACGCAAAACAAATAACGAGAATGAGAGAAATCTGTTACGAATCCAAGAGGGCCCACCATACGCCTACAGCCTGTTTCATGGTTTCCCAATCATCAGGACGGCTTGTGGTCTCTTTCAAATTCGTATCAAATATCTCGTAGTGCTAATACCTATCGGCAAGTACAAAAATGTGAAAAGCATCCAATTATAGATAGTGACATCTATAATCTGTGCGGTGAAGCTTAGACCTGTTATCGTGGAATTTTCATGACACGAAATTTCGTGCACATTAATAGGTCACCAACAGATGTCACATACAAAACTGATCTAATTGGTTCCCTGTTCGAAATTTCGTCCATTTGATTTGCCAAAAATAATGAGGGAAATAGTCGGGATTAATATCATAAGTTCTTGGGGTTTTATCGCTCAATGTTTTTTCATTTTCATTTATACATATATATATATATATATATATATATATATATATATATATATATATTGGGCGCAAAGAGATCAGGAGCTTGTCTTTATTCACCCCAGATATAAAGCTGTGCATCAGGGCGAGAACTTCAACTCTCTTGTCTTCCCCACTGAAATCCTGACTATGTGTGTCTTTCAGAGTTGACCGGTAAATTCATTGTAAAATCTACCTTTCTGACTGGCTGCACTATAATTTTTTCAGTTTGATTTATAATTAGCTTTATTTTCTATGGAGAAGATCTTGTGGTGAAATCATCAATAACCAAAAAATTACACGAACAGTAAATTTCCCCTGTTCCCCCTGTTTTTGACTCATAAACAAACTTGCACGAATAAGAAAAATAGTCAGAATTGTTTCCAAATTTTTGGCGCCTGGAGTATAATAGATTATTATGAGACTGTTTGATGGAATATCTGTTGAATCGACAGTGAAGTATCAGTTATGTCATACTTTATATTAGAACAAGAACAGATAGATGGGTACCCGAAATGCAAAAAATTGCGTTTGCTTGAAGTAGACGAGATATTTTTGTTGTCTCAGATAAAGAAAAAGGTATATTCCAAGTATATGGCAGCTAGATACCTATATATTCTCCTGCTTTTCAGATTCCTTGAGGATTAACACAAAGGAAAACAAATATGGCAATATAGATAAGGCACCAGTAGACAAGTGTTATGTGATCCATTTCCTATTTCTACTCTTTGGAATAATGCATCTGTTGCCAATATCATTTTTTGTAACATCAAATGACGTGAGTATTGAATAATTTGGGACACATTTTACTTTTTAGATCCTCGCCAAGGCTAAGATGTCTAAAAACCATGGTGTATTCACTTATACCTGTAAAATATTGGGACAAACTGGGGGACACCAGCCCACTTGATAAAGGGAGTTATCTAGAGTTTCAGATGGCGCCGACGTCGTTTCTTTTCATAATTCAGTGAACTGCAGTTACAGACCACACAGGGTGTTTTTGTGATTTGTGTCTATGATCCGTTCTGTGATTGTGCTTTTGTCCCCTTTAAGGTTATGTCAATTCGTTGTGAAATATTTTGAGGTTGATCGATCGATGTAACATATTTGAGAACAAATTATTCCATGTACTTATGTCAGTGTTATATAGAATTTTCGAGAGGTGTTCCGAAATAATTCTAATTATGAACCGTACCAATTCATTTTGTATGGTTAATTTTCTATTGATACGGCTCCACCGAATTGGTACTTATGTATTTCTGTCCCTGTTTGCTCATGATAAAAATCTTATGATGGAGCGGATAATGATTTTATGGAGTGCTATAAATTACATACGATTACTCAATTTAGCTTTCAAACCAATAAAAGTACAGGAGATGCAATCTCTTTCGCTTTCTGAAAAATCTATATTCTAGTCTGAAGGAAGTGTTTTACGACATATCTAAAGCTTTCGACTGTTACGTAAGTTTCATCTCTACAGCTTTAGAGGACGGAGCTTCAATTGGTTGGAATCCCATCTGAGTGAAAGAACCTCTCAGCTTTTGGACAAATTAAGAGGTGTTCACTATTTTGGCAGACAACACGACTATCTTATCGCAAGAACTCAAATTACCTTCATATAGCGGAGTAAAAATAGCTTAAAATCATGCATTATTTTGAAATCCTGGAGGAGTCCATGGATTTTCCTAAAACCTTTTAATATTACTTAGAAATTGCTTGCAAAAAAAAGTTATTACGTATATTCGAGCGCTGCTTGTTTATTAATTGGTTAAACAACGAAAAACAATTTTGTTAGGCAAATTTCACCCAAATTGATACTACAGGGGTTTTTGAGGTCACTGATCCAGAATATGACATTGAAAAAAAAAAACTATGGCGTGGCCAGTCGTAAAAGTAGATTTCATCAATGATAATTCACAGCTACCAATTTTTTATTTGTGTACATTTCGGAGAAAATATTTTCAGATAAAAGTTGTGAGCTAATGAAGCTCTATCGAACGACTTTTAGTATGCCGATATAAAATGTAAAGCATGGCAGTTAAATTGATTTTACAGAAAATTCTACTTTGACGTACTATTCCTATTTTTTTTTACATTTGAAAACAAGACATCTCATTAACTACTTTTTCCTTCTTTCTTAACATTTTTGTTAGCTTAATTTCATCAATTAGATCAAAAGTTCAAACAAATTGAGTGAAGCTCGGGGCTATGTGCTTCTCAAGAGATGCACTTCAGTGTCGCTACCTCACGTTTTCGAACGTTAAAAAAAAAACTGCAGCTTAGTTTTCATAAAGAAAATATATTTATATACCTTTTTTATATGAAATCTTCCATTCCTTTGAATTGCGGTATCAGTTTTTCAAAAAAATTATATATTTCTTAGGATATTTAATGAACAATGTCTAACAGAAAACAACTACTTCCCCGGCTAAAGCCACGCTGGACATTGAACTACATCTGATAGATATTCTGAAAAGGCCCTAACTCAAAAGAAAAAAAAAAAACTTCATTTCAATCGTGGATTTTTCAATTCACAGAAAAATCTTTCTATCAATATTCAATTGAGAATGTTTCCCTTTTCAACATGAATACCCCACAAGAGGTTATCTTGACGATGGAAGATAGTGACTAAGGTTTATCTTTCAGTCGCAGATGATTCCACATCTGATTTTATGAACATCCTGTTTATATTTTCAACAAATCGAACAATGTCATTTTGATACTTATTTGTTAAATAATAAATTGAGCACACACTTTACGGTTGGTAACTTTTTATATGTTGTTCCTCACATCATCACTAATGTACAGTAGAAAGTTCCCACAGTCCCCTAACTTTCTGAAGCTGAAATCTAATATTACTCCACTACTAGTAAAATGACTCGTATATATATAAATTAATTTGAATCTTCTCTGAACTACCTTTGCCCATTGTAATAGTTTTTTTCTTGTGATTGTAATGAATCTAGTAACTAGCAAGTCAAATAATTTTATTATTACTTTTTTATTTATTTTTTATATTATATATTTTGTATAAAAAATTTCCCATGAGATGACAATCTTCTGAATAAAAGTATTGGAAAATTCTAAATATAGTGGATATTTTCTTCCAAAGAGCCACGGGACCCTCTGTCACTGTTCGGAATTCACTGGCCAAAATCAAAAAAATCTTCATAGAATGAAAAGTCCACGATTACTTGTGAAATTCATGTGTTTATTAAAAAAGTGATAATTATTCTAATCATAGTAATTAGCCTTATCGATCTTGGGAGTGGGCCTTGTTCTTCCGAACAACTTCTTGGTTTAGGTCGCCCTCCTCCGATTATCTCATGCGGGGTGTTACTGAAAATTAAAGATAAGCATTTATAATATTGTTTTCTCCCCTCACCTTTGTTAGTAGGGCTCACCTTTTCCGGAGAAGTCATTCTAAGAGAGCTGGAAGCAGCCTAGACTGTCGCACACCAGGATTCATTCATTTCTCAACTTCATCAACAGATTTTATGATATCTACAATGAACTTTCTGATTTTGTTCATATCATAAGCTTGTTAGAGAGGTACTAGTCCAGCAGAGATGGGCAGTTAATGCTTTGGTAATAGTTTGTATCGGAAAGTTTAATGGAACAATGTCATCGGGGACATTTTCCAATCCCCTCAATTTTCAAGTTGATTCATCATCTAGAGACATCAGTCCACTCTCCCACCTTTTCTCATTCCTTCGTGGAAGTTTCCATGATCCCAAAAAGGCCATGTGAGAAGAAATCACTTTGAAAAAATCACCAGGTCGACCTCAAGAAAAATCTTATTTTTGACAGACAGATGTAAACATTATAGTAAGTTTCGAGGATTTCATCTCATTTTCGCGCCAACTGTTCTGAGCGGGATCTTGTTTGTAGACTATAATCTTTGTAAACGATCAATTCACAATTTTTGCATGAAGTAATGTTGACAGAAAAAGCAAATTTCAAAGGTTTGAAGTTTGACATTTTGCGTGACACAAACAACAAACATTCCTTAACCGCGCCATCTACTAATAAAGTTCTAAGCAGAATTTAACGTTTTTCATTTGTTGTCCCCCAAAAATTCTAAACAAAATCGAATCAGTGAATACACCAGGGTTTTTAGGCATCTTAGCCAAGGCCCAATAGATCACAAACATAAATGTCATTGAATAGTCAATTTCAAAAATCTTCATCCTCGTTTTGTACCAAATACAAACCCGACGTTGATTATGGGGGTCTGACTTTGATCCTGGGGATCCGACTTTTAGCTAGGGATTTCAAGCGTTTGATTGAGGTTGTCAAGCATTTGATAAATACGTATATTATGCTAAACTGTTGAGTTGAGAATGGTGCTACTGTAAAACTGAGTGAAAAGCAGAGTTCAGAAAGAAGACTGCTACAGGCAATCCGACAGACAAACACCGGAAAGATATGATTAATGTTTCGTTTTTATTTGTACAGAACCCTGCAAATGACTCATTAAATTCAAAACATGAAAGATATCGAGTATCATCCATTTTGAACATATCTAATCCTTTTCGATTCCCTGAATTTGAGATAGAATTGTAATTTACGAATTCAATAGCTCTAAGTTACCGAGGAAAGGGCCTTGGGAAAAAATCAAAGTTGACTATCCGGTCTTGATGTAAGGAAAAATCTCAATATTTATAATAATAATTAGAGAATAATACCGAATCATAATGAATTTACTATATTCATGAAGAGCATGTTTCAGACACTAAATTTCAGTTTAAAAAATCAATAATATACACCCATCTACCAACCTGAATGCTTTCAAGAAAAAGTGTGTGGTACATCTAATGCTAAATCGCTCTGTGTAATCTTCAATGTTGTGGTATGTACAATATTGTTTGATTTTTGGAACTGCATAATTCGACTGAGTATGGAATAAGCTAACACACTGAGCAAAACAACCAAGTGAATAAAATCATTTAAAACAATCAAAATACAGCATAATCGATAAATATATCACTCCTAGCATTTCTACCGAGAATAACAAAGAACCTCTTATCAGTGTTAAGACGGTACCGACCGTGAAGCGGATCGTTTACTGAAATTTAGGCGCAATTACTGAAATGTCTGAAACAAGCCGATCTGTGTTGGATGAAATAAGACAAACGAAACAAAAACTGAAATAATTTATAGGAGAAGTTGAAGTTCGGCTTTCCCTGCAAGTTGAAGAATTCGGTAGGAGACTGGAAAAACTGAAAGCAAAAAACGCAATAATCCAAAAAAGCTCGAGCAACTTGAAAGGAAGAGTGAAGATAATAACATAGACATATTTGGGCTGAAACATCCAGGGCAAGGAATCACAGTAGATTACATTACACAAGCGAGATTGAGAGATTGGTTGGAGTTGAGGCCAAGGCGACAGACCCAAACAATTTCTACCCTCTTGGAAAAGCTGATACCGCACCCATAAAAGTAGAATTTGTTTTTTCCTACTTAATAAAATCTTCAGTGCTGATGAACACAAATCAACTCAAGGAAACGAATATATCCATCGCGCGTTATATGACCATTAAATAACGGCAAGACAACCATATTCTGAAAAAACATATGTACCTCGCAAAACAAGATGAAAACACGAACTGCTCCATCAGAAACAACAGGCTACACGTTAACAACACGATCTACACTGTGGAAAATCTGAAAACAACGGAAAACCTCCAAGCTCAGGAAAAATCTAATAGCCCCCCAGGCACACCAACCCATCCTTCGCAAAATCACCAAGAGCAACCTGAAAACTCAGTTGCTTTAGGATCTAGACAACACCCAACGCAATTATCTATCTCCTACCCAGGTCCCTCATCTATCGGCACTCTTAAAAAACAACAAGCCAGGAAAGAACTAGAATATAATAGAAACCCGTTCCAACAAATCAAGAGGCCAGCTTCAAAATTAGTGATGCATTAATGATGAATGCATTTATAAGAGACTATGAAGCGATTCAAATAGACTCGTTCTCTGATGTAACAAAAAACTGATCATAGTCACGATGGCAAACAGTCAACACACACTTTCTCAGTGCTCCACAAATGTTGCATTTGAATGCTGCAAATCAAAAATATTCAGTCATTTTGTTTGTGTAAACTGCTTGGGTATCCTCCATAAGAGCTGCATAGCAAAAAATAAAAGTAAAGTACGTTTTTTAGGTGGAAATGAAGTTGAGTGTTGTGAGGTATCTAACACCAGTAATAATTCTGATCTTCAAGAAATTAACGAACTCGAAAAAACTATCAGTGACCTTAATGAAGAGGGACTGAGTAGGGACAATTACATCAAAAAACTGAAACACGAACACGAATTATTTGTGCAAGAAGCATCGAATACAGAAAGTGAAATGACTCATATTCTGGAAAAACAAAAAACTGTGGTAAGTGAACTTCAAGATAAGATACGTCTCCTTCAAAAAGAAACGAACAAAAACCTTAGGAAGCAAAATAATATCGGTATTCAAACGGATCATATGAATAAATGTGATATTTCCATGTCGACCGATCCACTACCTGTTGTGCCCATTGGCGTAGGAGATAATTTGGTAAAGGACAATCATATGCAATCAACAAATGTATTCGATCCAGAATGTAATAGGAAATTACACATTGGAAATTAAAACCCTGGAAAAAAATTGCCGCTAAACGCGGAGTTAAGGAAAAAGAGAATTTCCATCATCTCTGATCACAAGGGAAGGGGTATGGCCAGTTACCTAATGAGCCTCGCAAAAGATGAATTTATCATTGAATCTACTGTAAAACCCGGTGCAAGCGACAGAGAGTTGACCGACACTGTATTCAATAAGTCAAAGAATTATAACGAAAATTTGTTATAGTTTGGCCCAAAATAAACAATAAACGGACAACCACAGAACTGATGACGAGATTGCTGAAGCCTCAGCTCATTATCATAACAGATCCATTCAGATATGACAAAAATAGTAATAATGATTTTGCATATAACAATAATCTGACACTGAAGAAACAGATGTTTCAAACCAAGAAATACAACAACGTTTTTGAGTGTAATGCTACTTTGAGAAGATGGCACTACAGAAGAGATGGCTACAGCCTTACGGGCTCAGCGAAATGGCATATTTCCAAGGCGTTGGTAAGACATATTCATAACTATCTCAAACCGGCACATACTCAAACTGATGATAATCCACTGAAATTGTATCCTAATCAAACCCATCTCTAAATTTATCATTAATGTCAGAACTTCAAGACGCGGAACAAAACGTGAAGACAAACCCCAGTCAAACTGGTAATTTTTTATACCCTCGACTCTCCCAAGTAGCTCCAGACCTCTAACGACAGTTAACTACAATTCGACAACTCGGCGGACAAGCATCACTAAAGCCTGCCATGTTAATATTCGGGGACTGTTAAATAATTTGAATTTGGTGAAACTGTTCTTGAAAAGCAATGATATTGACATTGTGTGCTTATCTGAACACTGGGTAACAAGCGACTGTTTGAGGGGTGTTTATTTCAGAGACTACAATGTACTGTAGAGAGGAGCATATTCGTGGTGGTTCAGGTATTCTAGTTAAAAGTTTCATCGATGTCACTGAAATAACTTCCATAAATAAATTATCCAGAGAATGTGAAATTGAAATTTGCGCGATCTGCTGTAAAGTAGTTCCTTCCAAAGTCGCTATTATAACTGCATATAGACCTCCAAATGGTAATATAAACATATTTCTCAATTGTTTAATGCAGGCATTAAATATTGCCGAGACAAAGTGCCAAAATATTATCCTGTGTGGGGACTTCAATATTGACTGTCTATCGAATGATTTGAATACTAAATCTCTTATGGATTGTTTCAACTCGTTTAGATTCAGTGTCAACTAGAATATTCACAAATGCGAATGGACACACAAGTCGCACCTGTATAGACTATATGGTTACTACTTTCTCGAATGAAAATTATGACTGCCAGCTGATCCAACCAAATATTGCTGATCATCTATCCCATTTAATAACTTTCAGCGGTGAGAAGGGTGAATCAAATGATAAACAAAATGTTATAGCTATGAAACGACAGGTCAATCAGGGTAATGTTAACAAACTGAGAACTAGACTAAGTAATATCAGATGGTTTCCAACCTTGTACGAAATGGGCATGAGCGAAGCTTTTTAATTTTTTCTTGAAAAGCTTTATTGGTGCTTCGATGTATCCTGCCCAATAAAACCCGTTATCGCTGAAAAACTTAAAAAGGGTTGGATTTCAAAAGAAATTATACGAGAGGGCAAATATCTGAGGGAAACATTCAATTTAATGTCAACTTCTGCGAGAGTCGATCCTCATTGTAGAGAAATATATAAAAATAGGTTAAAAGAACACAAGTCTGCAATCAGGAAAACTAAGACCGAATACTTCTCAAATAAGATAAATAACGCTCAAAATAAAACAAAAGAGACATGGAACATAATTCACAGTGAGTTAGGGACAAAAAAGAAATCATCTTGTGACGGTGATGCCATCACTCTTAAGCACAACCTGAATATTGTTGAAGATGCGCAGGAGGTAGCAGAATTGTTCGCTGATCACTTTTCGAAGGCCGCTGAATCGACATTGGCCGATCACTTCGGTCAAAACTTAACTCTTCCCTGTACCACCAGTATAAATGTTGATATCATTCACCCATTTCAAAATGGACCAATTACAGAAGTCGAAATAATTGAATCACTATATATGATAAAAATAAAAAGTCATCTGGAATAGACGAACTCTCTATAATTACAATCAAGAGTATAATAGATCTGATAAAATATCCCCTTACTTACCTACTGAACCAGTTCTACCTGCGAGGCTATTTTCCCACTGAGTTCAAAAAGGCGCAAGTAATTCCTCTGTTAAAAAAAGGAGATAATAAAGAGCTAGACAACTACAGACAAATTTTCCTACTCTGCTCACTCTCGAAGTTATTCGAGAAAGTAGTAACTACTAGGATGATGAATTAGTTGGGAATGAACAACCTACTATGTAGTAACCAGCATGGTTTCAGAAAAAATCATTCTGTTGGAACAGCATCTTATCAATTCCTTAATTATGTTTACTCTGAAATAGATTCCAACAATTGTGTAATCAGCCTGTTTTTTGATTTGTCAAAGGCATTTGATACGGTGTCCTCCGAGTTTCTGAGTGAAAAGTTAAAAATGCGTTTCCAAATAATATAATGACTTAGTTGACATCATACATGGATGGACGCAGTATGACTGTGAGAAATAACACTTACATGTCCAGTGAGCACGATGTCAGCTTAGGAGTTCCACAAGGGTCAGTCCTAGGACCCTTACTTTTTGTACTATTCGTCAACGATTTGCCCGAACATGTAACTGATTGCCACATAACTATGTTTGCTGATGACACAACGATAACAGTTGCTAGTCGTGAACCAGATGATTTAGTAGCAAATGTCGGCAGAATCATTGACAGATTCACATCATGGTGTGACAGGAATCAACTTATTTTAAATTCAAAAAAGTCTGTATCAATGAAATTTTACAATAGGAAGGATAATATCCCTCATGGAATGATTGATATTGATGAAATAACCATGTCTCAAGAGGTAAAATTCTTGGGAACATTCCTAGATGAAAGGTTAAGCTGGGATCTTCATATGAATCACATATGCAAGAAACTGAATTCAGCATTATTTGCAATCAAGCAGATGAAAACTTGTGTAGCCACAGAAAGTCTGTTAAACATCTATAATGCAATGGTATACTCACATATTTCTTTCAACATAATGTCATGGGGTTGTGGAAGAGATTTTAGTAGAGTATTTGTGGGTCAGAAACGTATCTTGAGACTGATCTTTGATATGGACTACCGAGTCAGTTGCAAAACAGTATTTATAAGAGAAAAATTGCTCACTGCCCCATCGATATATATTTTGAATAGTGTGAAATTCATCAGAAGCAACTCAAAATCCTTTGAAACAAATGCTTCTTCTCATGCTTATCACACACGCCATGGTGGTCACTTGAGAATACCTAACCACAGAACCGCAAAATTCGAAAATTCTCCTCTCTACAAAGCACTCAGTTTCTACAACAAACTACCAACTGAAATAAAAAATTCTGGAAATGACAGAATATTTTTCAATAAAATAAAATGTCTGCTAATTAATAAATGATACTATTCTCATCAAGAATATTTGGATTTCAATATGTATCTTGTAACATACTGCCATATCTGCTGTTAGTTTTTCCGTTTTTATATAACCATGGTTTCAACTTGTCAGTGACAGAATATTTATTGATAGAACAAAATGTTAGCTGACAGAAAATTTCAATATGCTCATCAAAAATATTTAGATGCTTTCAGTGTGATTCAGACTTTCAAATGTGTATCTTGCGTCATGTTGTCGTCTTTCTCTGGTCTTGCTGTAACTGGTTAAAATTTTACATATACTTGCCGTAATAATGTTTTCAATATGTTTTTAATTTTACCTAATTTTTGTGGTTCATTTATAAATTCTTTTGTTATATATGACTCTACCCTATGTACGTACTGCACATCTTTGTGCCATATGTACACACTGTACCAAAAATGGTTAATACAAAATTATTATTATTATTATTATTATTTACTGAGTGAAACAAAACATGAAGCATTTTCTCTGTTACATGATAACACGAGGAGTCTTCAAAAATTTTTTGATGATGATGCTCAAAGGATTTAACCTAAATTTGATTGCATAGTATTAACTTGGAAATTACATAATTTAAATATCTTTGGAATGGCGGGATATGACATTATATATTCAGAGGGAGATTTGAACAAGTGTAACGGCATCGTAGTATATATAAGAAGAAGTTTAATATACCAATCTCGAATTTTCAGTTCGAATGATTCTAAATTGAAAAGGGAAACATTCTCAATTGAATATTGATAGAAAGATTTTTCGGTAAATTGGAAAATCCACGATTAAAATGAAGTGATTTTTTGTGGATGTCTAACAGAAAACAACTACTTCCCCAAACCACGTGGACATTGAACTACATCTGATAGATATTCTGAAAAGGCCCTAACTCAAAGAAAAAATCTAATTGAAAATTTGCATTTTTATTCAGATAATATTTGATTTTCTATTCCAGTCTTAATTAAGAACTCATAAAGATGAATGAGGCAAAGAAGAATGTTTTCCAAAAGAAAGTACTCACCAGAAATCATTCGTCAATGTTACGAATGATTTCTGGTGAGTACTCTCTTTCGGAAAACATTCTTCTTCGCCTCATTCATCTTTATGAGTTCTTAATTAAGACTGGAATAGAAAATCAAATGACTATCTGGATGAAAATGCAAATTTTTTATCTCAGATTTTTTCCTTTCAGAATATCTATCAGATGTAGTTCAATGTCCAGCGTGTTTACGGAAGTAGTGTTTCTTTAGACATTCACAAAAAATAACTTCATTTTAATCGTGGATTTTTCAATTTACCGAAAAATGTTTCTATCAATATTCAATCGAGAATGTTTCCCTTTTCAACATGAATACCCCATAAGAGGTTATCTTGACGATGGAAGATGGTGACTAAAGTTTATCTTTCAGTCGCAGATGATTCCACGTCTGATTTTATGAACATCCTGTTTATATTTTCAACAAATCAATAATTCTAAAGTTATTGAACTATCCGTCATAGAAAACATGAAAAAAATTAACATTTTGAAAACAGAAAAAGGGAAGTTGAAATAAAAGGAATTAAAATTTGGGGGTGATTTGATTCAAAATAAACAACTCATAGCGGAAAAGTTCAATGAATTTTTTACCGATATAGGTGCAAACTTGTTTTTTTTAAATGTTAAAGGACCTTGAATTCTCTATATTTATACTCAGTGGAAGAACTTGAAGTGAGTAAATTTATTGAAGAGTTGAAACCAATCGAGGCACCAGGGATGGATAAAATTGGATCGAACATAATCAAGGAATGTGCTGACAGTCTTGTTCAACTCCTTACCTATATAATCAATAAATCTTTCAAGAGTGGAATATTCCCTGAATCCCTGAAAATCGCAGTGATCAAACCAATCCATGAATCCAGGGACAGGCATGATGTATCAAACTAGAGGCCCCTACCGATCCTCTCAAATATTTCTAGAATCCTTAAAAAAATTATCAAAACACGAATAGCGGACTATACCAAACAATACAACTTGATTTCAGAGAAGCAATATGGGTTCATGAGTGAGAGATCAGGACGGTGTAGCGGATTTGATAAACAAATTGTACAATGCTTTGGATTCGGAAGATCCCGCCATCTGTCTTTTCGTTGATCTCGCAAAAGCGTTCTATACCGTCAGCTATCCAGATTTGCTAGAAACCCTAGAGAACATCGGATTCAGGGGAACTACACTCCGATTGATGGAAAGCTATCTTAATGACCGGAAACAATGCGTTATTATTAATGATGGAATGAGTATAAACAGAACTGTAAAATATGGGGTTCCCCAGGGAACAGTGCTCGGTCCAATATTGTTCATTCTGTATATTAGCTCAATATTCGACCAACCTATTCCTGCTGAAATAACCTGCTTTGCCGATGACACCGTATTCTTCTTCAAATAAACTCACGGACAGTTCACTGACTAATTTTTTGACACATGCTATGGATTACAAACAAGTCTAACACAACTTCTTTTGGATAATTCTCCTTTTTCAAATAAATTTTATTCAAATTAACAAAACTCTTTTTTATTTTGACAGAATATCACCTTCTCAATTTCTTGACGAAATAAAGCATTTCTTGATTTTAATTGAATAACTCGATAGAGGTTGAAGATAGGTATGGGTAATGCTGAAATAACACCCTGAAATTCAGTTTTCTTCCGAATGATGTCAAAAAAAATTGCTGTGATACCAAACATATGTTGGGTAGAACAGACATGATTGGTCATGACAGTATACCAAATTTCAAGTTTCTAATCCAACTGCAAGTTGGAAAACCTCTAATATCCATATATCCTTTAATTGAAATTAGTTATATTTCTCTGTAACAGGTCATTATATGTATCAGTTTTGATATGATGTTTTAAAAAATGAAGAAATGAATAGTGTTATACTTCACTATTCCATTTTGGGGTTCAAAGCGGGAAAAATGTCCAGACAGAAGCAACAAGTGGCGACAACAATGTCATCTTTTGTCGAACTATGTTTCTTGTCATAAGGAACATGTCGCAGATATAAAAAACCGTATGTACACATACACGAAACAGTTTTTGAGTTTTTGAGGAAGTTCTTATTTCATGAAATGTGTCGCAACTAACGGAAACCGGATGTCTACACAAAAGAATAAAATTTCGGACATACATTTTAATTTAAGTGTTGACAAATGACAATGTGGTATGAAGACGAAGTAGCTGCAGCAGCTGCCGTTATTTTGGGTAGAAAGAAGCGCAAGTGAAAAAACTGTTGGGTACGGCATTATTCACAAGAGAGGGCTCACGAATGCGGAACAAATCTCATGGCAAATTTGATTACTGACGATCAGTTAATTTGCGGGGGTCACTTGAAAAACTTTTTATGGATGTCATGCAGTGACTTTGGAATACTACTGAACAAAATAGGACCAATGATTACAAAAGAGGACACAAACTGGAGACGTGCAATCCCTGCAAAAGAAGGTTTGTTGGTTACATTACGGTTCTTGGCCACAAGTGATTCATACCACTTCATGATGTACATTTTTAAAATATCTAAGCAATCAATTTCACTTATAATTTGCGAAGTGTGTGACGCTTTGACTGAAGTACTGAAGGTAAGTAAAGTGAGTATTTAAGACAAAATGTATTTTAGACAAGTAGTAGATAGGTACTTTACTGTTTCAATTTAAATTAAACAATGCTTGGAATATCAAGTCTTTCTGGCATTCTTACGACGTGGGATCAGGTCAATTGCTGTTTCAAAATCCATCTGCACTGTCAGCAGGTAGAGCTATTTCTAAAAATGGCTGCTGTGGTGAGAGAATGATTCGTGGTTCATTACTATGCATGGGTGTTCCTTCGGATGAGTTAATTTGTTAAAAAGAGCTTTGTGGTCTACTATCTGGATAAGCGCGGGGAGGATAGTCATATTCACCCAAATTGGCTTTCCATAAAATATTGGAAATTAAATGTTGTACTGCATCTTTAGCATGTTCCGTGTTCAACTTTCTCAGTTGCCAAAAATTTCACATTCATCTCTCTCCACTTTATTATCGTACATCTTTTCCATTATCAAATGAACTTCATGTCGTTGTTTGTCATCTTCAGTCTCCTTCTTTTCCAACATTTTTGAGGTCGAAGAGTCGGATATGTTTTTCTGTGCATCGATCTCATTTGGAGCATTATCTTGTAAGGGCCTTTTCCCCCTTCGACCTGACCTTGGCGCGTTTCTGTCAAATTCGGAGTTGCCTCGGGCGCCACCATTGATTATAGTGGAAGGTACAGCAGAAGTGGGAGGGAGGGTCAAGTAATCAAATGCAGAGCGTATTGACTTACTCAAGCTCATGCTGGAAGAGGGTTCAGTAGTACAAAAGCTCATAAGCACGCGTTGCAAAACGGCATTAGCGGTATCAATCATGAAAGCGGCTTCCAATATGCCAGCTTACGAGCCGCCATATATACCAATAGGATGAGCAGTTTGGAATTGTGCGTGTATGAGCGTCTTAACTGGCGTCCCCTGCCTCCTGTTATGCTAACATCGGTTTAACCCCTCGTTTCCTAACCTACGCGACTGTAAGTGTGGTGAGGTACTAGGTGCCTTGCTACCCCACTGACAGTTTTTCCCACCTTCGGCTCGCTACACGCGATTTCCCGGTGTCTTACCTACGCGACTGTTAGTGTAGTGAGGTACGAGGTGCCTTGCCCAACTGACAGCTTTCTTCACCCTCGGCTGGCTACACGCGATTTTTCGGTATCTAACCTACGCGGCTATTATTGTGGTGAGGTACTAGGTGCATTGCTATCCAGCTGACAGCTTCCTTTCCCTTCGGCTATTTACCCACTCAAGTAACTCTATGTCCTGGTTTTATCCTACGCAGCTGTTAGTGTAGTGAGGTACTGGTGCCTTGGTACCCAACTGACAGTTTTCTCCACCTTCGACTATTTACCCACTCAAGTAACGCTATGTAATCCCCGGAACTATCTCTTCAAACGCACACACCCGTTTCCACTGCTTATCTTTCAAAAGCTCATGCTTACCGGATCTTTGATACTTCGACTCCCGTGAATATGTATTGTGACTCGCGTAGAGACTACTTTGCCTTCTGGAACGGAACTAATAATTGATTGTGCTCTGAAATGAACCTTGACAGATTTCCCCCTCTACTTTATGTACATGCGCGTACCGATTTCGAGCGACTTTTAACAATACCTTGTATCTTGTACCTTCCTCCGAATATTTACCAAACTCCCATTCGTTCGTCCTCAGCGTCTTTCGGGTACTCCTGGTTCGGCTCCTATCCTCGGCGTTGTGGATGGCTTCGCTGCTCAGGAACAAGTGCCACTCTCTATCACCACTGATAGAATCTTTCCAATACCCGTCTCCCAGTGGAGACTGGTCAACACAATGGCTTTTCGGGAGAGGCGTGGTACTCTCGATGCTAGCGGACGATCGACTGTCACGAGTCACGAGCTCAGCGCTAATTTTACCTTCTCACCGTTTCAAATTCCATTCGCACTAAGTTTCGCGGGTGGGGCGAACGACGAACTCATTTAGGCGTTTGGCCGCTCTCTTTGACAATGTTACGTAATCAGGTCGAAAGAAATGTCTACTATTATCTGGGTAGTTTTCAATTTGCGGATTTATGTCATACAATAACGAAATTTTTATTATTATTAGCGGAGATATGACTTTTATTTAATTTCAATTCAACACGGAGCTTGTTGGATTATTTTATATATATATATATATATATATATATATATATATATATATATATATATATATATATATGTATATATATAAGGAACTATAACTTCGTTACAATCTTCTGGAATGACCTTTGAAGAGGTAGGATATGCAGGACATTGTACAGAAGAGTTTGCTTTAGAAAAAGCTGGCTTTGTTATGTCTGCGTTTGAGGCAACTAGCATGGGCTCTGGTATATTATTAGAAGTTTGAGTCACACAATGCTCCCTATACTCATTCGAAAAACCATTCGAAACACGAATTGATGGATCTGGATGGGCCCCGAGTATAGAATCACAATCAACTGCGGACATAGTCTGGTATACAGACGGTTCAAAGACAGTTGAAGGAACGGGAGCAGGAATACATGGGGTAAGGCCAAGAAGGGATTACATAATACCACTTGGCAAATTCTCCACGATATTCCAAGCTGAAACACATGCTATCATGGTATGCATTCAGAAGAATCTAGAAAGTGGTTATAGGAAAAAACACATCTACATTCTATCTGACTGTCAAAGTGCTATCAAAGCACTCAACTCTATACAGATGAAGTCCAAACTGGTCTGGGACTGCCTCCAGAACCACATCGAGCTGGCAAAACACAACAAGGTCACCTTGATGTGGGTGCCAGGTCATAGAGGCATTGAAGGCAACGTCAAAGCGGACCAGCTAGCTAGACAAGCATCTGAAACGCTATTCACAGGGCCAGAACCTGCACATGGGATTAGCAAAACCGATGAGGACCCAGAGTGGAAAAAGAAACCCAACAATATTGGGATCAAACTGTTGGGCAAATACACAGCAAAGTCATGGTAGGGCATCCAAACCGGACCCTGACGGCTGACCTTCTAAACCTGAACAGAACGAAGGCTCGTATAATAATAGGTCTGTTGACTGGACACTGCGGCCTAAGAAAACACCTAAACACCATGGGAGTACGCAGGGAAACCGTGGAGTGTAGGGTATGTGATATTATCTTCGACTGTGACGCCCTAAGTAGTAGGCGATACAGAATCTTTGGAGAGATCAGCCTGGAAACAGGCATGAATCCTAAGAACCTTATCAACAGGCTTCTTAACCTAATTAAAGGCACAAACCTGTTTGAATGAGGAACCACTGACAACAGAGTGATACAATAGACCCCAGCTGGTCGCAGTGTCAAGGGAAGCTAAGTGCCAACCCTGTCTCTGGCTCATCAGCTTTCAACCAACCAACCAACCAACCAACCACATAATGCTTGGCAGTGTTTTGAGAACTCTCATGGCGTTCTGATTCTCTGATTGCGTTTCTTGAAAACGATCTTCCATGTCGCACGTTGCAACACCATCAGATGAACCAGTTGTATTTTCCTGTAGAAAATACGATTCTAAATAATAATTTTGTGTTTTAAAATTTTCTCAATTTACATATTTTTAATTTTAGTTAATTGCGAATAAACAAGAGTGACGGTCTATAGCAAATGATTTTTGCTCTCGATGAAATTTTCCACAGTGTGTTAAAGTGAGGGATGGAAAACACATTACAATATAAGCTCCACGTAGAAGTGGAAGCGAATTTTTCGACTACAAAGAATTTTTCAGCATTGATTTCTTTGCTGTAGCAAATGCAAATTACCAGGTGATATACTACAATATTGGAGCTCAGAGTAGAATTACGGATGGAAGTACTACTTTCAGAAAAAAAATTAGTGGAGAATAAATTGAATTTGCCAGCACCAACACCATTGCCTGAACGTGAAGAAGCAGTTCTTTATGTATTTTTGAGACGCATTCCCTTTATCTCCCAATATACTGAAACCATATCCTGGGACTCAAGATAAAGAATCGAACAGAAAAATATTCAATTATCGACTTAGCAGGGCTGGACGTGTTTCTGAAAATGTGTTTGGAATTGTATTTGCCAGATTTAGGGTTCTTCAGAAGCCTTTACTATGGAACCTGAGAAAGCCAAAAATGTAGTTTCTGCTTACATCTCTTCACATAATTATCTCAGAGGATGGAGTGACTCGGAATACTGCTATACACCGAGAGGCACATTTGATTCTGAAGATAAGGACACGGGAGAAAAAACAGGGCGGAAATCAACGTTAGAAGCTCAGAATGTACGACAAGGATTCAAGAACTTTTTCCAGACACCGGTGGGATCAGTAATATGGCAAAAAAATTATTGATGTATGTATGTTATTATTTTTGCGATAGTTTTAATAAAGTCCTTGAAAGTTACTTACTTGACTTTGGATTCCTCCTTCTCTAGAAGGATTTACCTTGTTTTGTCTTTCAGGAAAAGCATATACTATAGGCAAACCACTTTGAAATAACTTGAGATCCAGCGCCAGATTTTTTCTATATTTTACCCGCTTTCTGTAGAACTGCCTGGTTGAATTTTTTACTTTTAGTATTTCCTCCTATACATTGAATTCTACAGCGAGTGATATTTCCTTCAGAGCATCGTGTCTTTAGTTTTCGCATTTGTGATTTTCAGTTTTCGGATTCCATAAGCACTCGACTTCTTTATACATTTCTAGTAATAGTATTATCTTATCTCGTGTCCACTGGGCCATATTATTAACTATGCACTTCACTACTTCTACTTTCTTTAATTTTTACTCACTGCACAGAAGAATACGAAATAAATAAAACACATATCAGCTATATCTATGAGCGGCGACAAGCGACTGATTGACAAATCGTCCTCACAAAAGAAACGTAGTAGCAACTTACGACTTGTTGAAGCGTGTCTCTGAAATTCCTTTGAAGTTTACTTGACTCGAGCAACCAGAAACGTGTAGCCAAAATGGCAACTTTGTTTCTATAAACTAGTCATTGATGACAAAAGTTACTACTTGTTGCCTCTGTCTAAACGCCGCTTTAGATTTCAGATAACTCCTTGATTTCTCTAAGTTCGTCGAATTGCAGCTTCCGAAGGTTTTTTGAATATGCTATAATCTGGGTGAGTTATTATGTAACAAGGCTCGGGGCTCAAACCTTTGGGGGACCCCATGCTGCAATTAGTAATTGCGGATAGTGCTGTATGTCACATCAACAAAAAATGTCGAAAATTCTAAATCAAGAGGAAAAAGCCAACTAATAATGTACCAACGACTGAACGGAACTAGATATTCATAACTTGAAATTCAATAAAATAGGCAATTGCGACGTACTTTGATCTTCGGAGCCCCGAGATTAAAGTCGGGCCCCTGAGATTGAAGTTGGACGCCCGACTTTAAAGTCAGACCCCCGAGATTATTGTCGGGAAATTTTGTTTTTTACTACCCTCAGCCGTGAACTTTCAATATTCATCACCTTCTTTTTTATAACAGTTCAGCATGCCTCCTACCAATGACCTAAGCCTCCTACCACCCCTTCGCCCCAGAAAAAAAATATGGCGGGCATGTCATAGCATAGTCGACATCTATAACACAAGTTCCCGTATTCAATGTGCGTTAACTTATGATACGTTTTTAAGGTGACACGGGCTCTTGGTCTATCATATTATTTTACAAGTGAACGTACGTGTTTTGATTGCACTTGTGCTTTAAAAGATTCACTATTGAACTTTTAAGTTGAAATTGTTGAAAAAATAAGAGAATCATTTATTGAAGAGATAGGTGAAAACACAAAGATGAGGTAATTATACATACATTTGTTCAAGTTTGTGGTAAAAATAATTGGATTATATATATATTTTTGAGTGTGTTTATATACCTATTTCAAAAAATCAAGTTCTTATCATGAAACATTCTTATGGTGAAAACTCATCCTTCGTTTCATTATAATATTACGGAACTGGGGTCCGTAATTCCAACAAATACTCGATTAAGTCTAATATCCGTTTATTTCACTTTGACAAC